>QEPC01000159.1:102309-113183 GCA_003113815.1 Sphenodon punctatus | reverse complement strand
CAGCTCCTGTCTCTCAGATTGTAAGCCCTAGGGGCAGGGACCCTGTCTATTTTATTACTTTGTAAAGTGCCAGGTACACTGCTGGCGCTATATAAATGTTTGTTAATAATAATAATAATAATTTGGATGTGGGGGATGTAGCTCAGTGGCAGAGCATTGGACTGCAGATCAAGAGGTCCCCAGTTCAACTCTGGGTATCCCCTTTTGACCGATTAGCAAGCAAGACCCTCTAACCCCATCGCGAGAAGAGCCGACTTACAACTCGCCTTCTCTCGATTAGCCTCATGTCAGCAGTGGGAGCCCTCTATTTTCATGTGTCATTAGGCTTTCTGTCTTTGTGCCTTTCGGCGTATCTTCAAAACTTACTGGGTTGGGGACATAGCTCAGTGGCAGAGCAGTTGACTGCAGATCAAGAGGTCCCTCGTTCAACATTGAGTGTCTCCTTTCATTTAGGCTGCAGAGCGACTGCCTTAAAAGGCGATTTGCCTTGACACCAGCAGTGGAACCTGTTTGATTTTTTGGCCCTCTCAAAGTCCGTTTGAATTCCAAGTTTGTGCTGTTGCGAGACCGGTAGGTGAAAAAGCTACCTTTCTCATTTGTATTAAAGATGCGTGCTGCTATAGGAACAGTGTGCCCATTGCCCGCTCCTCTCAGGATGGCATGTTAATAATCCGAGGAAAGAAGATCCTGAAATCATG
Organism: Sphenodon punctatus; assembly: GCA_003113815.1. Taxonomy (NCBI): domain Eukaryota; kingdom Metazoa; phylum Chordata; class Lepidosauria; order Sphenodontia; family Sphenodontidae; genus Sphenodon; species Sphenodon punctatus. The sequence continues at coordinate 112,485 of QEPC01000159.1, read as the reverse complement.
TCTGGCAGTCCTAGCCAGTGTCAAAAAAAAATTCAGAGGTACAGTCTCTTTCCCTCCCTTCATAGAACATCAGGCTGGATTTGAACCTGAGACTTTTTACATGCAAAGCTTCAGTCAATCCCCAAGACCGCGACAGAAAAGAGTGGTGCCAGTATGTCAAGAAGAGTCTCTTTACCTTAGGTCACTTTCACTAGGGATACATCACCTTGCCTTGGCATTGTGTGCGTAACTGCATGTGGAAGCAAGGCTGTCTGGATGCCTTTCTGAGCGTTGGGGGAGGTTTGGATGTGGGGGATGTAGCTCAGTGGCAGAGCATTTAACAGCAGATCAAGAGGTCCCCAATTCAACTCTGGGTGTCCCCTTTTGACAGATTAGCAAGCAAGGTCCTCTAACCGCATCGCGAGAGGAGCCAACTTACAACTCGCCTTGTCTCGATTAGCCTCATGTCAGCAGTGGGAGCCCTCTATTTTCATGTGTCATTAGGCTTTCTGTCTTTGTGCCTTTCGGCGTATCGTCAAAGTTTACTGGGTTGGGGACATAGCTCAGTGGCAGAACAGTTCACTGCAGATCAAGAGGTCCCCTGTTCAACGTTGAGTGTCTCCTTTCATTTAGGCTGCAGAGTGAGCGCCTTAAAAGACGATTTGCCCTGACGCCAGCAGTGGAACCTGTTTGCTTTTTTGGCCCTCTCACAGTTCGTTTGAATTCCAAGTTTGTGCTGTTGCGAGACCGGTAGGTGAAAAAAGCTCCCTTTGTCATTTGTATTAAAGATGCATGCCACTATAGGAACAGTGTGCTCGTTGCCCACTCCTCTCAGGATGGCAAGGCAATAATCCGAGGAAAGAAGATCCAGAAATCATGTCTGGGAGTCCAAGCCAGTGTCAATTTTTTTTTCAAACTACAGTCTCTTTGCCTCTCTTCACAGAGCATCAGGCTGGATTTGAACTTGTGACCTTTTACATGCAAAGCTTCAGTCATTCCCCAAGACCACGACAAAAAGGAGTGGTGCCAGTCTGTCAAGAAGAGTCTCTTTACCTTAGGTCACTTTCACTAGGGATACATCTCCTTGCCTTGGCATTGTGTGCGAACTGCATGTGGAAGCAAGGCTGTCTGGGTGCCTTTCCGAGTGTTGTGAAAAACTTCACTGTGTGGGATGTAGCTCAGTTACAGATCATTTGACTGCAGCTCAAGAGGTCCCCAGTTCAATTCTGGGTGTCCCCTTTGCCCGATTAGTAACCAAGGCTCTCTAACCCCATCACGAGAGGAACCGACCTACAATTCGCCTTGTCTTGATTAGCCTCATGTCAGCAGTGGGAGCCCTGTATTTTCATGGGTCGTTAAGCTTTCTCTCTTTGTGCCTTTTGGTGTATCATCAAAGCTTGCCGGGTTGGGGACATAGCTCAGTGGCAGAGCATTTGACTGCAGATCAAGAGGTCCCCCGTTCAACCTTGAGTGTCTCCTTTCATTTAGGCTGTAGAGTGAGCACCTTAAAAGGCGATTTGCCTTGACACCAGCAGTGGTACCTGTATGATTTTTTGGCCCTGTCACAGTCCGCTTGAATTCCAAGTTTGTGGGGTTGCAAGACGGGTCGGTGAAAAAAGCTCCCTTTGTCATTTGTATTAAAGATGTGTGCCGCTATGGGAAAAGTGTGCCAGTTGCCCGCTTCTCTCAGGATGGCATGTCAATAATCCGAGGAAAGAAGATCCAGAAAGTATGTCTGGCAGTTCCATACATGATGGTACTACCACATCAGCAGTACAATATATTGTTATTATGTACCTTGTGGCATGCAATAATGCTATACAGTGTCTCTGAAGTGAGCTAGGTGCTGAAAACGAATAAGCAACAAAACCAAAGTTCTGTGGCAGCTTTTGAGGCTGGTGGGGAAGCGGATGGATTGAACCTACTGCCGGCGGTTTTGCCACCAGTGAGTATAGGGATGGAGTCAGTGATATCAGTAGGCCGAGCCAGGGGCATCAGTAGGCCAATGGCATTGCTTAACCCAGCCGCAAGGAGTTCCCAGCATTAACATTGGATGGATCTTACATTAGTTAACTCTGGGAACTCCTTGCTGCTGTGTGAAGCACTCCCACTGGGTGATAGAGAGCTCTCTTACTTCAGTCCCATCCTTCTCTCTTTCCCACCGGGTTCAAATTAACCATATCAGTTTACAAAAATAGATTACATTGCCATCACCTACCTTTATCCTGAACCCTCAAATCCTCAATTTTCATGGCATCCTTTTCATTCTCTTCTAGAAGAGAATGAAAGGGAGGACATGGACAGGACAGAGAAGAAGTAGGAGGGGAAGGGTTTAGTTTTGGAGCACGAGAAGAGGAAAGGGAAGAGATGAGTTCAGTGGGGGAAACGGGTCTTCTTGTTGTCTGAAGCCTTCTCTTCTGCCATGCTCCTACTACTCTCTCATCTGTTCACAAGGAGAGCAGTTGCAGGCCTGTATAGCAACCAAACACTCCCCATCCAAACCAGCATCCCCAGTACCAACACTGTATCCCCAGCAGCCAAATGCCTGTCCAAGCAAACAGGCCGTTTAAAAATGTTTGGCCAGTTACAGGTCTCTGTTGCCACCAAACCAGCCCCATCAAAATTTAAACAATGCATTTCTTTTTCTGAACAAAAACCCCAGGCAAGATGCTCAAAATCACACAATCACAAGCAGAGAGGCCAGAAACTACTTTTCAGCAGGGAACAGCAGTGAAACAGTGAAGTGACCATTTTTTAAAAAGAGTAGCCACGACCAGTAGACCCACACATTAAGAAAATGGCCTCTCTACTCATGCTTGGGAGGGGAGAAGGAAAGCAGCAAAGCATCATGCAAACACAGAGAAAGCAAAGAAAACCATCTTAAGGCAACAATGTTATGCGTAATCCTTAGCACACCATAAAAGCAGCAGCGAGGATTTCCACTTGTCCCCCAAAACATGCTACAAAGCTCTGTTGCAATGCAAGAGGTAGTTTCTGCTGCAGCTAAACATGGAGAATCATGCAAGGATGAGCCATTAATGAAAAAGCCTACCACAACATCCCACCAAACTGCAAAGGGCGGGGCCATTTTAAAATGCAAGGAACATTTCAACAAAGATTAGAAACCCTTCTATCTAAGCCCCTAGGTCCCTCACCTGTAACACAGAAAGCAGGCAGTTTACATCAAAAACAGCCAAGAAAGAGACCAATTTTAACCAAAAGCAGTCATGGCCAGTGGGTGCAGCAGAAAATGGCCACGGCCTTTGCACATGCTTGAGGGATTTGGGAGAGAAGCAGTGGAAACTAGCAGTGCACATGCAAACACAAACACAGAACAAGCAAAAGCAAAGCAGATCTTAAACCAACTGAACCATATAATGTGAAGTCTTAGCACACCACAAAAGCAGCAGCGAGGAATTCTACTTGTCCCCCAAAACATGCTTCACTGTTATAGCTCTGTTGAAGCCCCATTTTCCCCAGCAGCCCCCTTAACCCCAGCTCCATTTTCATCAGTGTTTCCCAGAAGCCCCATTCTCTCCCCCCAAGAAGCAGCCCCCAGAATCCCATTCTCTCCCTCCAAGAAGCAGCCCCCAGAATCCCATTCTCTCCCCCCAAGAACCAGCCCCTCTCCCCATTCTCTCCCACAAGCAGCCCCCAGAAGCCCATTCTCTCCCCCAAGTAGCCCCCAGAAGCCCATTCTCTCTCACCCCAAGCATCCCTCAGAAGCCCCATCCTCTCTCCCCACAAGCAGCCCCCAGAAGCCCCATTCTTTCTACTCCCAAGCAGCCCCAGAAGCACCATTCTCTCTCCCCCAAGCAGCTCCAGAAACCCCATTCTCTCCCCCCAAGCAGCCTCCAGAAGTCCCATCTTCCCCCTCACCCTGCAGGCCTCCAGGTCCCCTTTTCACCAGTGTTTCCCAGCAAATAACTAAAAATAACTAACTCGCCAATGGGGATGTGTCTGATGCAGGCCCACCAGCAGCGTGGGATAATAAAGCCACAAACAAGCCAGGCCAGCCAGCACTCTCTCCTCACCAAAATGGTGCAGATCACCAGCATGCCAACAGGAGAGCTCTCTTTTAACCCCACCGTAAGGTATGGTGTACAGGCAGCCAACCAGCCTGAGCCCTCAGCAGCAGCAGCTGTGCACAGGCACATACTGCCTGGGCATTTAAGTCTCCAGTCCAGACAGCGTTTTCCACAGCAGCCCATATAGCTCTGTAGAACACTGCCCCCACTGATGGGAAAAGCAAAGTGCTTTTCCCCATTCAGGCAGCATGGGCTCTAAGCCCAGCTGCCCAAATAGCTTTTGTAAAGTTTTGTCCCTTAAGGGACTCCTTAGAGCAGGCTCAACAGAAGGCACTGCTCCCCACCCCCTCAGCTCCTGTCTGCACATGTGCCCAGGGAGGCACAACAGCAACACTGAGCACCCAGCTGATCAACTGATTGCTGAACTGTAGGACTCCGAGCAAGTCTGGAGCAGGTTGCTGGCTCCCTCCCCCTCGGTGCCTTTGGGACTCAGGTGAGGGTTTTTTCCCTTCCCCCATCCTTTCTTTCTTTTTAAAAGCATGAAGAGTGTGGAGGGGGATCAGGCCAGGAGGGGCAATGCCCCTGGTTCCCTGCAATGCGCACCGTCCCTGCCAAAGTTACTGAGTAAATGGCTTTGCAAAACTTGCATTGCTAGTAACTATGTATTTGGATATTCACTTGATGAATAATCTTCACAAATGTTGAATGGCAAATTCCTTTCTGCCTTATTAAGACAATCTGCAACCTCCAACTAAAAGCAAAAGAAAACAGGATGACGTGTTTAACTCACTGGAATTTGCCACTGACGTACTCCAATTTCACATGGTTTTCAGTCAGCAAGTTCTGCATTTTTCTAGTTGAATTGAAAGAAATTTAGGGTTGTGAATGATCAGTCTGGCATACACGTTCCAAGAGTGGAATCAACATTTCAGGCTTCTATAACATCCCCTATCAGTGTTCTCTGTAACCATTTGAGGAAGAACAAAACAAAAGATATTTTAAGATATATAAAAGCCCGAGCACAACAGAACTTCTTGTGGTGGGTCACAGGAAAAACAAATATACGATATGGTAGTTGCAAATCAACTTTCTAATTTATTTTCAAGATATTTTCCACAAAACATAAGTACAAATTTTGGTAAATTCAAAACTATAGGTTAACTAGTCCTAAGGATTGCCCTGCAAGTAACTGAAATAAAGAAGAGTCATCATCACCAAGCTGGCCTGTTGTTGCTATAGTGGGTTGGTTGGGGAAGGGGGATGGGGTTAGGTTTTATGAGGTTTTTAATATTTGTATGTATTTTATAAATTCTTAATTAGAAAACTGCTCTGACCTTTAGGAGAAGGGGAGGGTATACATTTAAATTAAATAAATACATTAAAAAAATTTACAAAATAAAAATCCAGCTAGCGCATGTTCATTTATCTGCTGTGCAACAGCAACATAGTGGAGAGTATTAAACAGTGAGATGGGAATTGTAAGAATAAATCAAAATTTATCAACTGTATTCTACCACAGTGTGAAAACAAGAAAAACTGAGTGACCACCTTCCCGATCAGGATTTGGACTGCTAGGAGAAGCAAGGGACATGAAACAGATACTCTTAAACTGGCTGTTTTGAGCATCTCGGTGGGCTGCTAGTGATCAATGAGTAAGGAATCTAGCAAAGAAAAGTTGGTATGTTTTGTCTGTAGCACAACCACACAATACCACTTCATTTTTAAACAAATTACATGACAAAAAGTGGTTCCTGTCTTAATACGTCTGGGGCCTGGATAATAGATTGTGCATCTCTTGTAAAAACTCAATATATAGAGCTTTTACATTTGTGACAGTAGTACTTGAATAAAGGGAATGCTATCTGTAGAAAAACCTGACTCCAGATGCTAGAGGAGGGGAAACAACTGTCAAATCTGCTGTGACGATGATTATGATGATTATGATATATCTGTACAACCATTTTTGTTCAGGGCTCAAGCATCATTTCTCTGGGCCTGGTACAAACTTGTAACACGCCCCCCCCACCACCACCGGTACGATCCCATCCCATACACATGCTGTCTCTAGACTAGAGGAGGGCCTGGGCCAGCAGCTCACCGTTCAGAATGTTCTTTGTTCTGCTTTAATGCTGTTTCTGATTGGCTCCAACAAATCTCACAAGATCTTACAAGATCTGGACACTTTCCCCCAGCCTCCCCTCCCCCATGCTTGGCTCCTGCACCCCATAGATACAGGGAAATAAGTTTGCTTAAACATCCTCAAGTATGATCTACAATTTAGTCTCAATTGTTTCCTCATGATAATGGGCTTCCAGCGCAGGCCAGGCCCTGGTAAAATGTATGCTTCCATCCCCACTCCCAATGCTTGGGTCCTGGTTTTGTTATTGGAAATCTCCAGGGTGACATTGGCCATTTTTAGACAAGACAAACCCTCACAGGTCCATCCAACCCACATGCATCCACCCACCAATCTGAAGGTGGCACGGGGGGCGGGTGATCTCATGACCCATGCACTGCCCACTCATGCCCACTCACGGAGCATTGGGAGGAAATCTGGAATGCTCCGTGCAGGGGCAGGCCGAAACATGAGTGGGTAGGGGTGCACACCCATCCCTGGCCTGTTTGGATCCTGCCCCACTCACCCGACGTGCATGGGTCCGTCCGTGACCATCCTATGCAGCACACATGGACCCAGCCCTCAACTGTGCTAGTTTTAAAACAGTCATTGTTTTCAGGGAATTGGCAACCTTATTGTACTTCTTCAGCAGGGAAGCAGTAAAATGTTGGGTGATAATTTAATTTAGCTGAATCTACATGGATGTCAGTTCTGCAAGAAAATTGTACCTTACCTGCTACCTACATCAGGCACAACAAATGTTCCTTAGCATAACTTCTACAAATCCAAAACAGCCCTATACCAGCTTATAGATTCATAGGGTTTTATGCTGTAAGGTACCTTTTAAAAATGTCATCTAGTCCAACTCTCTGCCCTTAAACAGAACTAATTGTACCTAGGCATGAGAAGTGTTTAACCTAGTTTTATACTTCTCAATACTTCCAGTGGCCAAAAGGAACAAGACCTGCCCCTTGGCCGATAAGCTCTGCTACCTCATACCTTCCAACATTCCAAGTGCATAAAGAGGGACAGAATTTTTCATGCTTCTCATTCCACTGAGTTTCTTGTCATTCCATCATCTCCCCATTGTCTTAGGTGCATCTAGGAAAGAGGTGCCCAAGACTTTAATACCTTTTTTGTTTTGTTTTGGCTCTGTCCTCTGAAAGAGGGACAGTGGGATTTGGTAATCAAAGAACTGCCCTTCCTAAGTAGGGATTGGTAGGAGGCATGTATTTAGTTATTTATTTAAAAGATTTCCAATGATGGGGACTCAACAAGCTTTGTTGGCAATCTCTTTCACTGTGTTTCTGTCCTTTATGGTTAGAAAATTCTTCCTAATATTTAGCCTAATTCTTTTCTCCCTTAATTTAAACCCTGTGCCTCTAGCCCCCTATTTTCAATGACCACAGAAAAAAACTGGGTACTATTCCGCTTATAACAGCTTTTTATATATTAAAAATTAATCCTATCCCTCCTTACTCATTGTTTCTGTAGGCTAAACATTCCCAGTTCGTTTAACATCTTAGAGACTCTCCTCTGAATCCTCTCCAGTTTGCTGATTTCCTTCTTAAACTGAGGAGCCTAAATGTGGATATGGTACTCTAGACAAGGCCTAACCAGTGCTAAATAGAGAGGAATAATTACTTCCCTTGCCTTAGGGTTCATTCACACATGCAGTAAAGTGTCATTAGAAGGTCCAGAGAGGGGACACGTATACAAATCAGTTGCACCTTTGATCATTTCAGAATGCCCAGAGGCAGGTAATTGAAGCTTTTATGTGCATTTACAAGGGTGATTTGACCGAGCTGTGAAATCCAGCTCTGTCAATTGCCCGGGGCAATGTGCATAAAAGCTTCAATTACCCATCTCTGGGCATTCCAACGTGATACACTCCTGATCTGCACGTGCATCTCCTCTTTCCCACACATGTGAATGAGCCCCTAGATATGCAGCCCAAAATAGCATTTGCCTGTCAGCTACCACTCCACATTGTTGACTTATAAAGTTTGTCATCTACTATACTCTCCAGATCCCTTTCAGACATGATTCTGTCTAACTAGTCATCTCCCATTGTTTTTGTATATTTAATTTTTTCTTTCCTATGTGTAATAGTTAACATTTGTCTTTTCTGAATTTCATTTTATTTTTAGACCAGTTCTCCAATTTATCAAGATTATTTTGATACTATCTTCCAAAGTGTCCACAATCTTTCTCAGTTTTGTGTCATCAAAAAATCGACAAGTACACTCTCCGCTTCTTCAACCACTTCATTGATGAGGATAATGAACAAAGCCAGATACAGGTAAGATTTTTACAGAATCCCATTTATAACTTGTACCCAGTCTCACAATGAACCAATAGATTGTGTGGGGATTCTGTATAGAGCAATCCCTTTCCTTGGTTCCAGTGCCTACAAGACAGGTTGCATATAAGTTAGTCAAATTGTCTTTATTGTAATTCTATACATAATAATACAGGCTCTAGTCCATGTTGATATGAGACCACTGTACAGAGCACAGAGCAGCCTAATCCAGGCTTCAGAAGAGATTGGACTAAAGACAACTACAAGCTCTAATTCTTATACACTAAAGATCACATTAGTGACAATCAAACCTTGTTTACCCGATGCAGGTTGTAAACTAGGGCTGTAGCCTGATCTCAATTTTCTGTCGATTCTCACTGAGAATCACGGTTCTAGACTCATTTTTAGCAAGAATCAATAATCGAGAAAAACCCCAGTTCTCGACACTTTCTCGGTCAAGAATTTTTCTCAAATTACTGTTTACCATATACCGCAATTTACCATGTGCCATATACCGCTTAATGCGGTGGCCCATCTCCTAGCGGGAACGGGTCACCGTGAGCACATTACACTAATAATAATTTTTTAAAAAAATAAATGACTGTACATGGACAAAATGGCCTCAGGACCATTCTGTGCATGTATACCCTTTGCCAAAATGGCATTGCCACCATTTTGGAAAAGGGCAGGTGGTCTGTGCATACAGAGTGGTCATTTTGCGCATGTGCACTTTTAAAAAAAAAATTATTTTTTTAACGTTTTAATTATTTTACAATTTTTATTGATTTAAATACAGATCTATTATATGGTTCCATAATTAAACCTGGAAATTGTGGGATCCAAACTGAAAATGGAACCAAACCGCCATTTCCTCTGGCGAACCACCCCTAGTTCAGACACTGCAAAGGGGTCATTTTAAGTGCAGCAAACATTCCAGCAAAGATTAGAAAACCTTCCATTCATCCTCCTAAAAAAAAACCTCCCCCAAAACAAACAGGAAGTAGACAATTAGAGTGACAGGGTCTCACACAGGGTGAAAAACAGCAATGGCCAAGAAAATATTTTAAATAATAGGAGAGGCACCACAGCCCTTCTGCACATGCAAACACAGAGCAAGAAAAGCAAACCATCTCAAGCCACCAACAATATTAGTTAAGTCTTTAGCACACCACAAAAGCAGCAGCATGAAGTTCCACTTGTCCCCCAGAACATGCGACGCAGTTCTGTTGCAAACTAAACTTCCAATGTAAAAGGCATCTGCTGCAACCAGAGAGGGAACATTCATGCAAAGACTAGCCATTAGCAGGGGTGTAGCTAGGGCGCAATGGGCCTCTAGCTCATATATATAACCAGAGTTGTTTCCCCATGATCAGTTCTCGCACCCCCACCCCATAACCAGGGCCCCTAGCCTTCCGCGCTTCCGCGAATCGCGTAATTTGCGCAGAATCCTGCCCTAGGCAGGATTCTCGCAGAAAATGGGGAAATCCCCGTGGGATTTCCCTTCCTTGGCGTCCAGCCAATCCATGACCTGCTTTATTCAGGCCGCAAGCCAATCAGGGGCTTGCGCGGCCTTTATAAAGCAGGTCGCAACAGCACAACTTCCTGTTTCGTCTCACCTGCTTGGATCACCTGCTTGGATCACCGCCGCCTCCCAGGGATCGCCGCCGCTGCTGCTGCCTTCGCCGCCTCCCAGGGATCGCTGCCTTCGCCTCCGCTGCTGCTGCCTTCCCGCTGCTGCCTTCGCCTACACC
>QEPC01000159.1:80098-98158 GCA_003113815.1 Sphenodon punctatus | reverse complement strand
GTCTTACATTGTGTGTGGAAAGAGGGGAGGCCAGCAGCCAAGCAGATCTCCGATGGGAGGGAGTTCCACAGCCACAGCGCAGCCACGGAGAATACCCTCCTCATAGTGGACACCCGGGAAACACAGGAGACCTTGAGGGGGGTGCCCCCAGCCGACCGCAGGGGCTGTTCCAGGACCCGGAGGGTGAGGCAGTCCTGCAGATAGGCGGGGGCCCAAGCCATTTAGGGCTTTAAAGGTCAGCACCAACACCTTGAATTGGGCCTGGAAACCTACCATCAGCCAGTGCAGAGAGCGAAGCGCCAGTGTAATATGCTCATGTCAGACAGTCCCATCAAGAGACGGGCCGCTGCATTCTGCACCAGCTGCAGCTTCCAAACCAGTACCAAGGGTAGCCCCACGTAGAGCACGTTGCAGTAATCCAGTCTCGAGGTAATAAAAGCATGGATGACTGTAGCCAGATCCGAGTCTGAGACATACGGCCTAAACCAACGCACCAGATGTAACTAGCAAAATGGTCCCTTCGCCATAGCCACCTGGGCATCCAGGTGGAGCTGTGGGTCCAGGAGCACCTCCGTACCTTAGAAACCAGGGGAGGGCGGACCCCATCAGGGGAGGGCAGACACCATCAATGATGGGGGCCACCACTCCCTCAGCCCTCCCCACAACCATCATCTCGGTCTTGTCAGGATTTAGTCTCAGGCAGCTCGCCCTCATCCAATCCCCCACAGCAGACAAACACCGGGTAAGCACTGAGACTGCTGGGCCTGAGTCGGAGGAAAATGAGAGATATAGCTGGGTGTCATCAGCATATTGATGACATCTCACTCCATACTCCCTAACAACCTCTCCCAGAGGCTGCACGTACACATTGAACAAGAGAGGGGATAAGATGGAACCCTGCCGTACTTCACACGTGAGGCCCCGGGGGGAAGATGAAAACTCCCCTAACACCACACACTGGGTTCTCCCAGCCAGGAAAGAGCAGAACCATTCAAGAACAGTCCCGCCAATCCCTGCCTGGTCCCACAGCCGAGTCACCAACAACTCATGTTTCAGGACCCTGCCCACCCAATTTCTAGCCCTCTACCCAAAAGGAAGCAGGAATGAGTACTTGGTGTATGTGGGTGCTGGAGCAGTTGCTGTTGCAGGATCACAGTGCCATGTAGCTCTCCTCCCCCAATCACTGTAGGGGAGTGAAGAGCATAGTCATAGTTAATTTATTATGGCTATTTGCCTTCACAAAAGAAATACAAACTACATTATAAAAACATATACAACAATCTAAAATAAAACAGCCAACAATATAAATAGACAGTTCCAGCCTAATCTGTTCAACTAAAATCTTACATTCCAATTTAGTCCATACTACTAAGTAGAGATCTCCTTTTATGAGTCACAAAAAGAAAAAAAATAACCCCATGTTTTTCATAACCACCAGATCTCTTGTTGCTAACAAACTAATCACCTTCTGAGATCCAGTACAAAAGGGTTTCCTTTCAAAAGTAGGAGCAATCCAACCGATCCTTAAATCCTTATAATATGGACACCTAAAGAAGACATGGGTCAGAGACTCAATCTCATCTAAAAGACAGGAACATAATCTATCGCAATAATCTCATCCCTGGTACCTCCCACTAGTAACAGCTGACTCAAACAGCTGAAAGCGAACCAGAGTTAACATCCTACGTAAGTTAAAGTCCTGTAACTCTACCAGATATACTTCCAATAAAAAAGTAAATTTTACCGAGGGATACCATGGTGTTATTCTTATTGCTGATAGTTTAGACATCTCTTCTTGCATTGTAATATCAAGGAGCCTCTGCTTAATTTCATTCAGGGTAACCCTCCTATTTATTCCATATGTTTCCATGGGAAAACCCACCTTAGACAAGGCCTTGGCAATCCCACTTCCCACTTCCTACTTCCGTTATGAAGCATCTGTTCTAACCAACATTTATACGGAAGTCGGGCTGGTTCCATCCTAGAGATCTTATCCCAATAGCAAATTACTCTGATCATTGCTAGCACAACTACAGGGAAAAGGCCTGTGTCTGCATGAAGCATAGTAAGTGGTGTAGAAGAAGGGACTCCCAACTCTCCCCTAATAAATTTGTTTTGTACTTTCTCCATATCATGAGAATAACAAGAGAAACAAACTTCTGACCTATAAAAAAGTTGCACCAGCCCCTTGGCTTTAAACACACTAATAGCCTGGATTATACCAATATTCTTTCAAGTCCTATACTACCTGAGGATTCCTGCTGCAGAACCTGTTGCTTTAAGTATCAGGTTTTATCTATGGACAGTCCAAGAACTTGTTGCTGAGAAAATTATTCCCAAGTATACATTGTTACCTGAGCTAAGCGATGTTCTCCCCAAATCCACTTATACTGAACTCGACTCCGATTGAAGCAAATAACTTGAGATTTCTGCAGAATCACTTTCAAATCGTTCGCAATGCAATAGCGATCCAAACTATTCAAACACTGTTGAAGGTAACTAGCGAAAAATAGTGAAAAGTTGTTAAGTTTCCTCATTGCATGATTGAAGGCAAATGACATATTTCTGATAGAAACAGCATTTGTTGCAATTGCTTGTTTCAGGCCTATCAGTGGAGCTGTTTCCTGCAATTTTCCTTTAGCTCCTCCACATTCTCCTGGCCACATATCAACACAGTAAACAATAACAAACATAATTGAATAACAATAAATAGAAGCCTTTATCATGCAGGCAAACACTCCACCTTTCACGGTGCTTTAACTTACTATTCTCTTCCATCTCCACAACCTCCTCTACAAAGAAGGCATCTGGGTCCTCCATGCCTTCAATCAGAACCTCAGGTGGTTCCTCAAACAAGGGCTGACTGATGAGCTTGAAGGATACACCGTGAGAGTCACAGTGTTTGTGTTGACCTGTGCTGGCTCCGGGGCAGAGATGGGTAATGGAGGGGTATCCACAAGTCGTTACAGCTTCCGTGGGGCAGCATGAATGGTTGCACTGAGAGCGGGCAAGGTGCAATCATATAGGCAGGATGCAACAATGGTGCCGTCCACATAGGAGAACTGGTCAAGGAGCTTGTAACAGGCTGATGTTTTCCTCCCACGGCCAGAGGCAGTTATTGTCTCAGATTTCCTTGTACCCATGCCTCAAGTCCTTGGCCTGCTGCCAGCACTGGTTCATTTCTCAGGTATAGCCCTATTCCGCCATTTAGACCATGATTTCTTGGAACACCACCTTGTTCCTGTAGCAATTTACCAGGGCTTATTCCTTCAATTGAGAAATGAAGACCTTGGTCTCTTCCTTGGTCCAGGGAATGCAACATTAGCAGGTGGATCAGTAAGCAGAGAGCGACTGCAATTGTGCAGTAGTAATAACAGTACTGGTTATTGCCTGGCTGTTGGTTTGAGTAGACCTCAAATGAAAAATCTCAGCAAGTTGCTGTTTCCATCGGAAGCAGGGCATTTGCTGAGATTTCCGCGACACAGAAACTTACTGGCTTTCCCATTGTTTTTGCCATTTTCCATTATTTTTCACAAGTTGAACAGGGCTGCCCCAGACCAGTCCCAAGCCCTGTGTGTGCCCTCTGCACATACCCCCAGGGGCTGTTGAAATGAAAACATGCTGGCTAAGGACCAGGGAAGTGCTGGAAATTGCCATAAAAGTGCTGTAAAACTGCCATAAAACGGTCATAAAATTCCCAGAAAGTGGTGAAAACATCCCAGAAAGTGATGTAAAAATTCCCAGAAATTGACAGAAGCACAGAATCACTAGAAACAAATGAAATACTGATGGACGCTTGCAAGCATTCCCAAAAGGTTGGTATTTCCCTTTGGAATGGGAATACTTGCTCTTGTCTCAGCCTTAGGTGATGATAATCCTCCGCAAGTCATTCCTGTGAATGCAGCGGCTAGGAAACAGCAAGCATGGGCATGTACTGCCAACCAGGACAAGCTGGTTTGAAAATGTTTGAAAATGGCTTGTTGGGCTTTTAAGGCAGACGTTTTTTGCGTGCCAGTGACAATGGGTATTTTCAGACGTTACGAGATCACAGTGAACCACGGTGAATACCCACCTGTGGTCACTGTGCCTCGAACCACGCTTCCCGGGCTAGCCGGGGGAATGTCCNCCATGGTCAATCTGCACATGGGGTCACTTTGAACCACGCTTCCAGGGCTAGCCGGGGGAATGTCCTGGGAAGCGTGGTCAAACAGACCCCCGGCAGGGACCAAAAAAAAGTAACGTCTGGCTGCTCGCCACAGCCCGGGATCACTGGTGGGATCCCGGGCCGTGGCGCATTCGGCCGGACGCGGCGGCCGCATTGGCCCCGCCGCCCGCCCGTCTCCTCGGAGGGCGGGTGGCGGGGTGCATGGAGGAGGCGGGGCTGTGTGGCCGCACGTTGCACCGCACGGCCACGCCCCCTCCCGGATTCCCCACCGGGATCCCCCCGGCACGTCTGATACAGCGTGACAGGGTGACCCTGGCGGGGAACGAATGGGTTGATTTCGGTACGGGGCCAACGGGCCCCGTAACGTCTGAAATCACCCAATGAGAGTGGAGAGAGGGACAGGAAGTGGTTGCTCCTTGGAACATTCTAGGCTTTTTCACCTGCAACTCTATGGTGCTAGTGGATCTGTATGTGTGGAGGATACATGCAGCCTAATTGATGGGACATGTGGACACATGGGCACAACATTAGCCCACATTTCTTCACATGCTCCGAAACCCCACTATGAGTTTTGGCTGTATGTCCGGTGGGTGGTGGCCATGTGGCCAGTGGGGGCAAACACCTAATATACAGGCAGGTGGACACCGCCAGGTGTGAGCTACCATCTCGTTTGTTAACACCCAACATCATTGTTGAGTTTTGTGATTGTTACCTGAGAAGCAGGAAAATATCAACCAGGCAATATCATGTTGGTCCCCTCACCCTCTCTAAATCATGCATTTGCTGCCATTTAAAAATGCCCCTTGGTTGGCTAGACAGATTACAGTGTAGGCTTTCAACTTATTCTTGAGAAAATGTGCACGACATTCATAATTTGCTACAGCTACAGACCAGGAGATAGCAAGAAGGGGAAGAGAATGATTAAAGGGTTTTATTTTGGATCTTGTCGGCGAGAAACTTAACTAGATACTACAAGTTGCCCATGTGTATATGAACTGGCTTTAGGACAGGATGTAGTTGAACATAACTTGACACTGAAATAACTTTTTTTTGTTTTGACACCACTAAAATGTACAGTTAAACTGGAGAGGGTTATCTGAGAATCATGTTAACACTGAAGCCATTGTCCTACACAACAATTGCGAGGTAGTAATAAATGTGATTAGAAATAGGTAATTAGTAGTGCACAGCCTAGTGTACCTCTGCTCACAAGAAACATCCAGATGTTCCCTTTTATATATCCTTTGGGCGGGACTTGGTCGCAGCTTGGGTAGCAGAGAATAAATCTTTCTTTTACAACAGAATTGTCTTCACATTGTGCTGGTTCATGGTCTACAACGTTCTAGTCAAGTCCATTCTTTTCAGGGGCTTCCTCTGCAATAGTAATGCCACACCACTACTTTCTACTGGCCTTTGGTAAAAAGAGAAATGTTTTATTATTTCCTTCTGCTTTATATCTTCCTGTAGCATTCCTTGAGCTGCTTCCTGTTTTCTGGACCTTTTTGGTCCAAAGGACCCATAACTTTTTGCTCTTCTCTTTGAGTGCTTCCCAGTGTACCTTCCTGGCAGATACATTATATTGTTGCAGAAGAGAGAGCAGCAGCCTTAGTAATTTTAGTCTGTTTGCTAAGCTAGAATAGCCGATTTGTGACTATTCTAAAAATGTTAATTAAAGTTAGATTTATGACTTTTTCAAACAAAGAGATTTTTTATTTGCCTGTAAATCCACTTATAATCAAGTTGGCTATCATTTGAGATAGAAACAAAGTTCATGAAGCAGCTAGATACTGCAATTTCTTTAGACAGTCCTGTTGAATTTCCTCCATCATATTACATAATTGGTTTATTGATATTACAGTTAAAGTTGAGTCAACCCTTCCATATACATCCTGATTTGCAGGGATTTGTATACATCTCGGTTTCCAGAGGTTTGTAAATGTACCAAGAAAATAATGCTTTGGTTTGAAAGTAAGTATGCTGAGCTTCAGCTATGGAGACAGTTTATTTTAAAATATATATGAATTATTTTGCCCTCACTCAGATTGATGCCAAATCCAGTTTCTTGTTTCTGACATTTTGTTAAACTCTTGCTCTGTTCTCGTGAAAAGGATGGAATTTTTTTTTTTTTAAGGGGATATGATTCAAAGTCCACAAGAGTTGTTCCTTTGGCTTAAATGCATTTTTATCAGGCTCCTACTGTTGAAACCATTTGCCATTTGGAAGACTGTACATCACTAAGTCAGCTCTAACTGAATAAGAACTGTTGTGGATCCTCAAAATGCACTTTTAAATATATTAACTAAAGCAAAAAACTTAACAGTTTTAAAATACACTTAAATGTACAACAGCTTTCTTAAAATACACACAAAAACACAATTCAGTACAATTACAGTTCAAAACACCTTCCACTCCATGCATTGCAACAAAACATAAACGCCAAAAAACATAGAAATTAATTCACAATTAGAGCAATATTTAATATTTTATCAACATACATTTAATATATATACTAAATTCCTTACCATACATACGTCGTTTTTATCAATAACTAAACGTGCACATTTTACAATTATGAAACTAATTTATTATCATAATTTGACAAGGAACAATTGTGTCAGACTAATTTAAGTCTGTTTCTACATAACTTCATTGTGTACAACCAACTGTATGTCTACACTCACATTGTTTACTTCATTGTATGAACTGTACACAATTTGTATACATGTAAATAACAGACTTAAATTAGTCTGACACAATTGTTCCTTGTCAAATTATGATAATAAATTAGTTTCATAATTGTAAAATGTGCACGTTTAGTTATTGATAAAAACGACGTATGTATGGTAAGGAATTTAGTATATATATTAAATGTATGTTGATAAAATATTAAATATTGCTCTAATTGTGAATTAATTTCTATGTTTTTTGGCGTTTATGTTTTGTTGCAATGCATGGAGTGGAAGGTGTTTTGAACTGTAATTGTACTGAATTGTGTTTTTGTGTGTATTTTAAGAAAGCTGTTGTACATTTAAGTGTATTTTTAAACTGTTAAGTTTTTTGCTTTAGTGAATTTCTTGGTTTTTTGGGAGGTGGCTTGGGATGTTGTGGGGGGGCAGGAGCTAGGGGCAGGGTTTGGGGGGTCAGGTCAGTGCACGGGATGTTGCGAGGGGTGGTGGGAGCTAGTGGTGGGCGTTGGGGGGGCAGGTGTGGGGTGTTTGTTCGTGTCTGTGTGGGCATCTGTTGGGGGATGTGTGTGTGTGTGTGTGTGTGTGTGTGTGGGGAGATGTAGGGGTGGGGTGTCTGTGTGGGGGGGATGTGGGGGTGTCTGTGGGGGTGGGTGTCTGTGGGGGGGGCGGGGGGGAGAACTAACGTACAAGGGGGGCACTGGCTAGTGGGCAGGGGGGCGGGGGGAGAACTAAGGGAGTGCCCCCCGTGCCAACCACCTGGCCCCCCCCACAGACACCCACCCCTCTGCATTTCAGTTCCCCGGGTGCCCACCCTCGCACTTCCCTCCCCCGCTAGGCAAACACACAGACGCAGACTCTTCTCTCCTCCACTCTCTCATAAACACACACGTGTCCACTTTTCTCTCTCACTCTCACAAACACGAACGCACGCAGACTCTTCTCCCCTCCCCTCTATCACAAACACATATGCACTGTTGTCCCTCACACACAAAAGCGCGCACACACACACACACTCTCATTGTTCTCACCAACAATGTGACTGCCACTTGCAGCATCACAGGAGGTTTAGGAGGGACTGTAGAGTTTTTCAAAAGGTCCCGCAACAGTGAAGGACACATGGGGGCCCGCCACCATCTTGCTGTTCCTGTCTGGGTATGATGGGAAATGTAGTCCTAGCATACACAGACAAGAAACATGTCGGTAGCCCCAGTGTCCCTAGTGGGGGCAGCAGAACTTGCAGTACCAGGCCAGTGAGGGGGGAGAGGGCCGGGGGACCGGCGTACTTCCTCTCCCCACATCCCCTCCTCCATAAGCTGCCAAGCCTGCCATAGCGGTCGGGGAAAGGGGGAGCCCGGGAGTAACAGCGTAAGGAAAGTTATGTGACTCTGCTTTTTAAAATCACGTAACTTTTATCAGGAGCCAGCTCTGTCACAAAGACTTCATGCTGTAGTCAGTTTCATGTATATTAACCCCCAACCCGGCCTCACTCCCTACTTTTGACTCCATATGAAAAGTCTGCACCTTTTGAAAAGTTGCAGACTTTTAAAAGTACAGAGTCAAAAGTGACTTTAAAAGTACGGAGTAAAATGTTTGTAAGTTTTAATACCAAGTGAAAAGTTTGTAACTTTTGACAACTTGCAGACTTTTCACTCAGTATGAAAAGTTGCAGACTTTTGACAGTACTTTTCAGTTTATGAAAAGTCTGCAACTTTGCATAGGAGTGAAAAGTCTGCAACTTTGCATAGGAGTGAAAAGTCCGCAACTTTTGAAAAGTTGCAGACTTTTAAAAGTACGGAGTCAAAAGTGACTTTAAAAGTACGGAGCCAAAAGTGACTTTAAAAGTACAGAGCCAAAAGTTTGCAAGTTTTCATACCCAGTGAAAAGTCTGTAACTTTTGTAAAGGTGCAGACATTTCACTTGCTCTGAAAAGTTGCAGACTTTTGAGTCTGAAAAGTCTGCAACTTTTCATAGGAGTGAAAAGTCCGCAACTTTTGAAAAGTTGCAGACTTTTAAAAGTACGGATTTAAAAGTACGGAGCCAAAAGTTTGCAAGTTTTCATAGCCAGTGAAAAGTCTGTAACTTTTGTAAAGGTGCAGACATTTCAGTTGGTCTGAAAAGTTGCAGACTTTTGACTCAGAAAAGTCTGCAACTTTTCATAGGAGTGAAAAGTCTGCAACTTTTGAAAAGTTACAGACTTTTAAAAGTACAGAGCCAAAAGTTTGCAAGTTTTCATACCAAGTGAAAAGTTTGTAACTTTTGAGAACTTGCAGACTTTTCACTCGGTATGAAAAGTTGCAGACTTGTGACTGTACTTTTGACTGTATGAAAAGTCTGCAACTTTTCATAGGAGTTAAAAGTGTGCAACTTTTCAAAAGTTGAACACTTTTAAAAGTACAGAATAAAAAGTGCGCAAGTTTTGCAAAGTCACGTAACTTTCCTTATGCTGTGTTTTGCCGGTCAGCAGCTCGGGTTGCTACCTTGTAAACAAGGTTATTTGTCATTCTGAGGGGGAGAGTGCTGTTTATACTGCGGGGCCCCAGCTAGCTCTGGCTATGCCAGCTCCAGCAAGCTGTGCTGACTCCGCTTTGCCTGGGAGCGGGGGGCAACGCGAGTGAGGGCAGGGCTGGAGGGGGGGGCAGGTATGCTTGCCTTGCAGCACAGTGCACAAGCCAGGGGGAGACTACAATAGTCAGCGTTTACAGAGTTCCGCTCCTCAGCGTTGCTAATTACAGAGCTCACAGGGGGAGGGACGCAGCCGCTTCCCTGCTCACCGACAGGAGAGAGGAGCTCAAGTGCGCATGCGCGAACCAGCAGAACTGAGGTTTTATCAATAATAACTCGAGTTTGGCTGCATCAATCAGTATAATATTTTAGAAGCAGTTGTTATTGATCCCATTCTCGAAGCCTGTGAAGTTTGGGGGCTCAACTCCTCCAGGGGGAGGAGATATTGATGATTCAAATGCACGAGGCCAGTATGAATTTTGACCACAAGCAATTAACGTTTAAGCAGCAATAACTTTTTATTTTCCTGATGGATATTTTTCAAACTTTGTGGATATGATGGTCCTCACAATTTACAGCCATGATTAAATTTTCAGAAACGTAGGTCAAGCGGTTTTTGCAAAATTGGGGGTTCAGCAGTCACCTGTTTATAATGAAGAGTGGCTGTACATTTAAGTATTCAGGCAGCTGCCGCTGCCTGAAAATATCAGTCTGAGTAGGTTTCTGCAATGGTGTGTCTGCTTCGGCCATACGTCTCAGACTCTGACCTAGCCACGATCGTCCATGCTTTTATTACCTTGGGATTGGACTATTGTAACGTACTCTACGTGGGGCTACCCTTGGTGAAGTTTGGAGGCTGCAGCTGGTAAAGAATGAGGCAGCTCGTCACCTAATGGAGACAAGCCGATGCGAGCATATTACACCAGTCCTTCGCTCTCTGCACTGACTGCCTGTAGTCTTCCGGGCCCAATTCAAGGTGTTGGTGTTGACCTTTAAAAACCTGAAGGCCTGGGCCCCACCTACCTGCAGGACCACCTCACCCTCCAGGTTCTGGATTGGCCCCTGCAGTCGGTCGGGGGCACCCTCCTCGAGGTCCCCCGGGTTTCTCGGGTGTCGACCTTGTGGAGGGCATTCTCTGTGGCTGCACCATGTTTGTGGAACTCCCTCCTGTAAGACCTGGCTGGACTGCCATGCTTTTCCTGAGGGAGAGGGTGTGGGTGGGTTGGGTTAGGGTGGGGGGTATGTTGTTTTTTATATTGTGTTTTAATAGTGTTTTAAATTGTATAATTGTAGTTTTAAATTGTTTTAATATGTTGTTAGCTGCCCTGAGATGCTTTTATCAGGAGGGGGCTGCATACAAATTTTATTACAAATAAATAAATAAATAAATAAATAAAAATAAAGGTCCTCTGTTAACCAAGGGGACCTGCATTGTCAGCATTTGGGAAGCGGATGCCTAGGAGCCGTTTGGTCGTGGCCTCAGTCAACAAGGTATTCCAAAAGACTACAAGGTCATTGAGTGAGCGGCCATCAAGATTGGGGGGTATTTCCTCAAGAGCATTCCAGAACCTTTCTGGTTCCATAAGTCTCTGGGGACAAACCAACCAAACTGGTTCAGCAGCTCTCCAGGGGAAGACATGTGCCAGGAGTCCGCCCTGGAGGAGGTAATGGTCCATCCATGACAAGGGCACCGCTGACACCTCCCCCACTCCCAGATCCCCTGCCTCAAGGCCAGTGCAAAATATCAGGTCCACGGTGTGTCCCCCATCATGTGTCAGGCCAACAACCCTCAAAGACAGTCCCATGATTGTCATGAACTCACACTCTGCTCCCTCAAGATCAGCGTCAGCATGGATGTTGAAGTCCCCCAGGACTAAAGTCCTTGTAGATCACAAGACCACCTCCGACACCAATTCTCCTAGAGTGTGTAGGGATGCTGCCTTAGGTAGGTGCACAATCTATTAGCAAAAGTCCTAATCTGTCTCTATCCAAATCAAACACTAGATGGGCGTCCTCTATACCCAAGATAGTTTGCACTGGATACCTCCTCACAGACCCGGTATCCCTAAAAATAACGGCTACACCACCCTCCATCCCCTCTGCCTGGGGCTGATGCTGTACAGAGTACCTGGCCAAAACAAGGTCAGTCAAAACTGGCCCCGACTCAGTGTCCAGCCAGGTCTCTGTAATACACACGCGGTCGGCTGGCTGATCCAGGATTAACTCCCTGATTGTTGTAGATTTGTCAGCCACTGGCCTCACATTCCTCAGCAGCAGTCCCAAAGCAGGAGCCCTCCCATTCTTGATCACCACACCTCCTGCCCAGGGGCCAGTCAGGGGGACAGGCACCAAACACCTGTCCCCTCTCACAGATTTAACCAGCCTCCCAGAGGGACCATAATTGCCCTGGCCCATCATGACCCCAATGGCTGCAGAACACACACCCAAGGTCCACATCCCTGGCCCCCAACCCGGTGGCGGTCCCACCCAGCCCATAAGGGAGACCCCAACCCCTACCCCCCCCCCCCACCCCCCCTCACAGAGGAGCCAAAATCCCTTAACCCAGGGTCTGACCCCTCCCTCACACCAAGGAGATGGACCTTTCCCTCCCCAACCCAGTCCCTTCCCTCCCCCTCACACTAGGGGAGGGAGTCATACCCTGTTAACCAACCACCTCCACCCTCAACCATCCCTCCAAAACAAAACCCCAACAATATTCGCCCTACAAAAAACAAGCCACCCCATATGAAAATACCCAGCATCCCTAGCCCCCCATCAGCCCCACCTAAGGGCCACACCCAAGGGCCCTTTGATGTGGCCCTTAGGCCCAAGGAGCTTAACATACTTGTATATCTGAAATCTAGTATAATTAGGCAGGAGCTAAAAAATCCAGACACAATGGGCACATCTGATTTTGCACTGCCAGATGTTGGCCCGGAATTGCCCCAGGCTATGTCAGCAGCTAGCCCAGGCTCTATCTTCGGGAAACCCCCAAAGTCACAACCCAGGCTAAAACTCATCTGACCAGGTCAAAGTGGGCTGGAGCAGGCCACAGCAGGCTAGCACATCTGTTTTGGCCTGCCATGACCCAGTCCAGATTGGGATCCACCATGGCTGGCCATCATTGGCCACTATGGCAGGGGTAGGGCACTGGCAGCAGTGGAGCAGTGGAGGGGGGGCAGTCACCCGCACATCTGTTGCGACCCTTCCAGGATCATGTGGACGGTGGTGTGGGCGGTGGGACAATGACTCAGCTGCGGGCACATATGGTTGGTGCCCTGACATGGCCCAGACTGTGTCCCCGATGGATTTCTGCCCCAGGTTGGGCCATAACAGTGGTAAGCCGCTGACACATGTGTTTTTACCCAATGAGAAAAAAGTGAGCAAAAAAGAAGAGTTAAAAGAATAAAACAGAGATTATAGACACTGCAGAAATAATGTGCCTGGCCAGATGTCCTCAGGAAGAACATCTTATATATGATGCTAATTGCACAGTGAGATTTTCAGTCTGAAGATGCCAAGACACAGCAACAGGAAAGTGGCTAACTTCTCTATACCTGCTATTGTAGTTTTGGTTTAGGAATCCTAATCAAATACCATATATTCATGTCACTGCAAATATAGTTGTCTCGTTATCACTGCATGCAGCCACACTACTGTACTTTTAACTGGAGCACATTTTGTGTACCTCATAATGCAATTTTTTTTAATAGATTTGTCATATGTGTTCTCAAAATACAAATTCAATGCTCTATTCCAGGAGTTTGTCTCACAAAGTATGAGAGTCTTGTATTGTGTGCCCTATTCAATTGCTTTTAAAAGTGTGGAATAGGAAAGAAAATTTAAATTGCATAACATCACTTGATGCTAATTTCACTGGCTCAGTTTGAACTGAACGATCGAATTGCATATTGCCCAAATTGAGTTCCACTTTTGCTCCTTAGACCTTAGTTCTCTTTTAAATAAAACTGAGAGTACCTGTTTGATAATAATAATAATCTTAGACAACCAGCACTCTGCCTCTCCTAGCAATAATTCCAATGCAGACAGCTCCATTTTATTTTATACATTTTGTTTAACATGGAGGATAAATGTAAATCAAAGTATTTATTTAGAAACCAAAGACTCTTTAGTGCTATAGAAGAATCAAACTTCCATGGATTGGGATGTTTGGGATGATAAATTACAGACATTATTTTAAAAACATCTTCCCACTTGCCACTCAGAGAAAATAAATTCAGACCCACCCACCCACCCCAAAAGCAGCATTAGGCCTCTTTTGCACGGACGTCACCCACCCATGAACACCCACAAACACCCATCGGATGGGTGGGAGAATATCCGTGTAAACGTCCATGAGTGAGTGGGTGTGCATGCATGACCCACCCACCAACACCCACCAACACCCACGGAGCAGCTGAGAGGGAGACAGCACGCTCCGTGGGTGGAGATGGGTGGAGATGGGTGTTCAACACCCAAACGTCCGTGTAAAAACCAAAACATCCACACCCATGGGGACGGGACTGGCGGGACCGCAGTATGATGGCGCGAGAGGTCATGCACATGAACCCACACAGACACACCCATGGGAGCAACAAGATGGAGCATCAACAACCAGGGGGGCTGCACTCCATCACACCCCAGGAACTGAGGTAGGGGGCAGTGGTGCTCACCGGGCAGGCATACTAACACGGAATGCAACCTCTCCTTCACAGCACAGTGACCCGCTCATGCGAGGGGTGCAGCTGCCAGCAGCGCGGAGAGGAACCGGGAGATGCAGGCCATGAACTGGTGACTTAGGGAGGACCTGGGCAGGGAGCTGTTCAAGGAATCCAGACAGGTAGCCAACATGCACTCCCAGGAGCTAGCACTCACCAGGGAGCTGCTAAGAGGGGAAGGGGAAAGGGACCAGGTGATGCTGGCAGCTATGCTGACCCGGCCCCACACCAAGCACCTCTGGGACAGGCACCAGGCTGCCACCTTCCACCATGAGCAGCGCCTGGACACAGCGGAGGCAGTGCGCACCCATGCCACACTGGAGGGTCAGGCCACACAGGTCATGGACCTCATGGGAGAGGTGGTGGTGGCCCTGCAGCGTGAGCCCCAGTGTGACAGGGGCTGCCAGGCCACTGACGGAGGGATGGCAGCTGACAGACACCAAGGCGCCCACCCACTGATGCAGGTGCACCCTCCCCTGCACTTCGGCCAATCCTGGTTTACCCAGCAGCATCCCTTCCCAGGCCTGGTCCAAAGGGTCCCCCTCCCCCACATAGGTCCACACGATCTGCCGGTGGGGCTGCCATTCCAGGCCGCACCCCTCCTGGTTACCCCACAGCTGCAACCCCGACCTCTCCACCGGTAACCAATGCCTCCACCCAATGATCCGGCACCCCAGGATGACCAACCACCCGTGCCCAATGCCCCACTGCCTCAGGTAAGGCCGCAGCACCCCTGCCCCCTGAGGGTGAGGGGCACCAGGGCAGGCCTTACCACAGGGTGGTTAGGGGCAGGTGCCCAGGGCCCCACTCCTGAGGGGGCCCCAGAGGCAGCCCTGCCTCCCGTCATTTCCTCTGGCCGAAACTGCCCCCTCGGCTGCCTGGCTCAGTCTGTAACAGACTGAGTCAGGCAGCGAAGGGGGCCCGGCCGGCCAGCGTCGCAACGTGAGGGAGAGGTGGGGCCTCTCCCTTCTTCTCCCTCACTTCCAGTGGAAGTGAGGGAGAAGCAGAGGCCCCGCCTCTCTCTCATGCTGCTGGCCCCCTCCACAGCCTGGTGGGGGCCCAGGCCACCTCCGGCCTCAGGCTGGAGTTGGCGACAGCGCAGCGGCGGTGGCCTGGGAAGAGGAGCGATGGATGAGAGCAGCAACAGCGGATCAGGTAGGTGATCCGAACGGCCGCTCAAGCTTGGGGATAGGGGGAGGGGAGTGCCCCTCTGCCCATCCTTGAGCCCAGGCCTGGGTCACACCCCGCCCCCCGAGCCCAGTGGGGAGCACCCCCCTGAGCCAGTGGGGAGAATCCCTAGGCCGCCAGCAACTTCACCACCAGCGACACCTGAAGTTAGGGCCCCAGATTCTTTCCCCGCCCAGGGTCCCACTTTCAGTAAGGCCGGCCCTGGGGGGCACCACTCCATCAGGGGTCAGGAGGGATCAGGGGGCCCATAGGCTGCTCCTGGGAACCCCAGTGGCCCTGGCACTGGCAAGGGAAGGTGACATGTGCACATGTGGGATTCTCACCCCATGCTTGTTCTTCCTCGCAGGGTCCTGCACCAGAGGCCTCTGTAGAGCAGCCTGTGGATGACAGGGATCCCGGGCCATCTGCTCTCCAATCGCTGCACTCAGCAGTAGCAAAGACCCACTGGGAGGTGAGCCCCGGGGGTGCAGCCAAGCGGGGGCGAGGCCGTTCTGAAAATAGCAATTACCATCTCCTTGTGAATAGTGTCCCCTAATAAAAACAGCTGTTAATGTACCTCCATGTTGCATTGTCTGTTCCAGTCCCAGAAGGCAGGATGAGATGGCAGGGGGGCACAGACTGGGTGAGGGTCGGCGAACATGCCAGGCAGGGCGATGGGGCTGGGGGCCGCCCACCCAGCCTGCAGACAGCACTGGTGTGTGCAACGAGTGCAGAGGTACACAGCACAGGTGGACCAGTGAGAGGTGGCATGCAGGACACTGGGCAGCCAGTACACCCCGTGGCTGTCTGCAGGGGAGGGCGCTCGCACCCAGGCAAGGCAGTGGACCAGTTCCTGGAACACCCTTACCCACACAAGGCACGAAGGCATGGATAGATGTTAAGCGGATCAACAAGGTTTATTGATGGGGTTTACAAGGGGGTGATCGTTCAGGCGCGGGCACAGTCCCGTTGTCTGCTGCCTGGGCAATGATGCGGTGGCAAAGCACATCCCTGTTCTCCTCGGAGATCCTCCAGAATGCCCCGCCCTGGACATGTTGGTACAGGGACACGGGGCCTGCCTCTGTACAGGTGGTGGGTTGTCCAGGGCGGCTCCTCCAGTCTCACGTATGTTGTGCAGGATGCATGCAGTCAGGACAAGTATGGGGGTGTGGTCTAGGTTGAATTGGCTCCTGTTCATCAATAGGAACCAGCGCATCTTCAGATGGCTGAAGGTCCACTCCACCACGCTTTGTGCTGATGACAGGCGCTCGTTGAACATTCAGCGGTCAGGGTTGCGGGCCACTGGATAGGCCCACATGAACCATGGGATGAGTGGGTAGGCGTGGTCCCCTATCACAACAGGGGCCATGGGAACACCCACTATCATGCAGTACAGGTTGGGGGCGATCTCCCCATCGAACATGCGAGTGTAGAACGGGGACACGCGCAGTATATGCGCATCATGGTACACGTCTATAAATACGCCCCTGTGATCCATGATGGCCTGCAGATTGATAGAGAAGGCCTGCTTCCTGTTCATGTAGTCGATCTTTGCATGTGGGGGCCGTATGATAGGGATGTGGGTGCTGTCGATTGCCCCAATACAATGGGGGAACCCCAGCTCCTCGAAGCCACGTATCACCTCCTCGGGATCATGGAGCTGGATGACCCACTCAAGCAGGAGCCCAGCTCCACAATCAGGTCACACACGTCATGAAGCGCCATGTTCACGATGGCTGTTCCCACCCCGAACTGCTCCCCAACACTCCTGTACAAATCAGGGGTGGGCAGCCTCCACACCGCCATGGCCAGTCGCATCCCTGGCAGCAGCGGATAGCGCATGTTGGTCTCCTGCCTCTGTAGATGGGGGTTCAGGAGCTCCCCTAACTGGGTCAGGAGGGAGCGGTTCATTTGGAAGTGGTCTGTCCATTCCTCGTCTGTCCAGGTAGCCAGCAGGTTCTCCCACCAGTCGTTGGTGCGGGAACGCATCCAGTGCATTCGCCAGGTCGGAACAGTCACGCAGCACACGTACAGGTTCAGGGGCCACTGGGCCAGGACCAGCTGGGCATACAAAGACACCGCGGTGCCCAACATGGCATTGCGACGAGCAGCAATCTGCCATGCCCATCGCACCATCGCCGCCCTCTGCAGCCCTCCGACGCCATTCCCCCTGGAGGAAGTAGCGGCGCCCTGGCAGGAGGAACTGGGACATCTTCTGGAACAGTAGGCACAGCAGCATGAAATCAATGCTCAGGACAGTCAACAGCACGGTCGTGGCCTGAGTGGGCTCGTCCTCCGGCAGCATGGTTCCACAGATCCCCACTCCAGGAAACCCCCCGATATCAACAGGGTGGTAGCACCACAATGTAGGCCCTGCTCCTCTGGGTGCACAGTACCGACCTGCCACAGCCTGCACCACTGTGACCGGCCCCTGCTTTAGCTGCCAGTGGCTGCCTGTACCCCGGCCTATCAGCACACCACCGCATGGCCTGTGCCCCCGGCCCCCACACCCCATGTATCCCTGATCCACCTCTGTGTCCTCCCTGCTATGTGTTCCTCTGCTCTGTACACCGCTCAACCTCAACCTCATCCACCTCACTCTACTCACCACACCTGACCACCTGCTGCAGTTGTGCTCACTGGTGATACGGTGCCTGACTTAGATGATTGGTCTCACGCTCTAGGCAGCCGTGGCCTCGCTCATCTGTCATCACCTGTTCTGGAACTCGTCTGTCCAGTGTGTGGATTGGGAAGTCCCGGCCCCAGCAGGCCATCCTATCTCAGGCATGCAAGGTCACGCTTGGGCTTGGGGAGCTGCACT
>QEPC01000159.1:45350-75721 GCA_003113815.1 Sphenodon punctatus | reverse complement strand
CCCATTGTTTCTTGTTCCCCTCATCCCTGTTGCTCCCCTGCTCCCATTCCCTAGGCCCCTGTCTTGGTCCCTTGTTGTTCCCTTTGTCTCTAGTGCTTCCCCAGCTCTGGTTCCTTAGCCCCTTGTCTCTTGCTCCCTGTTGCCCCTTTCGTCCTTGTTGCTCCTCTGCTCTGGTTCTCTAGCCCCCTGTTTCTTGTTCCTTATTGTTCCCCATATCCCTGTTGTGCCCCTGCCCTGAGTCCCTCGGCCTGAGCCTCTTGTTCCCTGTTGTGCCCCTGCCCTGAGAACCTCGGCCCGAGCCTCTTGTTCCCTGTTGCGCCCCTGCCCTGAGTCCTTCACCCCGGGTCTCTTGTTCCAGTTCCCTAGACCCTTGTCTCTTGTTGCTTGTTGTTCCCCGCATCCCTGTTGTGCCCCAGCCTTGTTTTCCTAGCCCCCTGTCTCTTGTCCCCTGGGGTTCCCCTTGTCGCTGGTGCTCCCCCAGCTCTGTTTCCCCCAACCCATTGGCTCCAGTCCCTGTGGTTCCCCCCCACTCTGGCTCCTTAGTCCCTTGGTTCTTGCCCCTTGTTGTTCCCTTGTTCCCTGAGGTTCCCCTTGTTCCTCGTTGCCCCTATTATATTTCTCTCTTCCTTGGGGAGGA
The DNA here is from genome assembly GCA_003113815.1 of Sphenodon punctatus. NCBI lineage: Eukaryota > Metazoa > Chordata > Lepidosauria > Sphenodontia > Sphenodontidae > Sphenodon > Sphenodon punctatus. Next base: position 75,084 of record QEPC01000159.1, on the reverse strand, counting down.
TCTTGGTGTGTGGGTCTTTAGTCTGCTCCTTGACCTCGATGATGAATCAGACCCTCTCTGACATAGGCTTCTAGGCCTCAAGATGAGAGCAGGTTCTGGAGACTCAGAGACGCTCTGAGAGGTCCATTTAGCCTACAGACTTCCCTTCCTGGGGTCTCTTCCCCTTTCCTTCCTTTGGGAACGCGGTCCTTCCCCCATCCTAACCCCCCTGTTGCCCTGGCCCCATAACAGTTGCCAGCTACCTGTTCTGCCTGACCCCATTGCCTCCTCTGTGTGCCCACGGCTCCATCCCCCCAAGATTTCTGTTGTGCCCTCGCCCTCCTGCTGCGGATGTCTGTGTGCCCTGGACCGACCTTGGGGCCGCATGCACCCCATCCCTTGCCAGTGTTTGGTGGGGGGAATCCCTTCTCCCCATCGCTAATAAAGTACATTTCTGCAATGGTCGGCCCTGCCTTGCTTCTGTGCCAGTGGTACCACCAGGCCGCCCCTCCCATGGCGGACTCCCTGCCCCCATATGTGTGGTTGTGTGCTGGGGGTGTGCTTGGTATGTCTTCAGGTCACTGGGGCTGTGTGGTGGTACCCAGTGGTGTGTGTGTGTACCCCTGGGGGATCCCCCACTGGGCTGGTACTCCTGCCCGTGTGGTGGTGGTGGTGGTGGTGGTCGGCCAGCAGGGAAACCACTAGGGCTCCCTTATTGGTTGGTGTGGCCCCAGCCCTGCCCTGCCCCTCCCCTGTGCTGTCGTCCCCTGTTGGTGCGTTCCATCTGTGCTGGTGGTGATGGATGGGCAACAGGCATGTTGGGCAGCTGAGCATGAGTACGGGGTTTGTGGGCCCCATGGGTGTGTGCCTCCAGTCCTCCTTCATGCAGGGTTGCAGGGTGCTATTCAGGGTAACCGGGGCCTGCATGTGGGGTGTGTTCCCTCTGTTGCTGGTGCCCCCTGCTCTCCCACGTCCTGTTAATTCACCCCTTTCCCATCTCCTTGTCTCCTCTTGCCTGCAACTACTGTGGTCATGTTCCTGACTGTGCTGCGGCTAGCCGGGATGGTCCACCAGCTGGAGCGGGTGGCCTGGGACCTGTGAGCAGCTGGCCAGCTGTTCGATGCAATCCTTGAGTGTGCTGCTTGTTTGCTGGGCCCTGTCCCTGTGTGTCTCTGTGGAGGTGTGGTTCCTTGGGGCCCATGGATGGTTCAGATGGCCTTCCTCTGTCCCTTCCAGTGCAGGCGATGATTGCAGAGTGCACCCGGGAGCAGGGGGAGGTGTTAGACCTCCTCCTGCACATCCTTGAGAGGGTGCACCAGCTGGACCATGTACAGGCAGAACACTGGCGCTGGATGCGGGGTTGATGGCCCTATTGTCCGGGGGATTCTTGACCCCTGTTGCCAGAGCTGACAGTGCTCCCCTTTGTTTATGTTGCCCCATTCACCTGCTCCTCCTTGTTGTCCCCTGTTTGTTTATTAAAGTTGTTTGTGTTCCTTTCCCGGCTGTGTGTGTCCTGCTTCCCTGTGACTTGTCCCCTTGTGTGGGTGCCTCTGGGGGGTGCCGTGCAGTTGCCTGGGCAGTGCAACTGCTATCCCACCCTCCACCCCCTCCCCAGGTGGCAGTGCATCTCCTTGGGTGGGTGGTTTGGTCTTGCCCCTGGTGTGTGTGTGCCGGGTTCTGTGGGTGCTCGCCTGCCTGGTGTGCCCTCCCCCCGCTCATGGTGATCCCTTGGGCTGTGTGGCCCATCCCCTTGGCTTTTTTCCCTGCTTGGTTCCCACTCCGTGTCTCGCTCCTGTTTCCCCCCGGCCCCCCGTGGGTTGTGGGCCCATCCCTGTGTGCTTGTGTTGCCTGCTGTGTGAGGGGTGTTTGGCTGTATGGGGGGCCTCCATGGCACCAGGATGTCTGGCCTCTGTGCCGGGGCTGGGAGGAGGTGGCTACTTTGTAGCTCCTGTCATCCCTGCTCCCTCCTGCCCCACCTGCACAGGTTCTGGCAGCTCGGGGACGGGGCTGCATTGCACGGCTTTGTTTGCCCACAGTCGGCCATGTTGTGCCGTTGCTGTGCTGGGCGGGGCTTCCCCGCTGTTCATGGTCTCGGCTGTCCATGTTTGTTGGGTGCTTCCCGGGGTGGGTGTTTGGCCGCTGGGTGTTTGCCGGCCCCTCCCCTTTCCGTCCCACTACTCCCCGCGGCACTGTCCATGTAACCGTCTCCCTGCTCGGCACCGCCCGGTGTTCACTGGGTGTGCTCACCCACCCATCTTCACCCATCGGTGCTGCTGCAGTGTCTGTGTTTAAAAAAAGGTCAAAGTTTGACTAAAAAGAACATAAAGCTGTAACCTGGAAAATAAATGAACAAAAAATAATAAATCCAAATGAGACGAACAAAAAAACAATGATCTGTTACACAATTGCCCTTCAGGCTCTTCAGATACTTGATGTGCCCAGGAAGTATCCACCCCTTTTCTTTCTTGGGCAGTACAGTTTATTTCCAAGCTATTAAACCCGAGAGGCAGCTATTAGCTAACTACAAAGCTTCCTCCTACTGCTGCCAGGATGAGAGTGACTTGGCAAGGATGCCATTTCAATCATTTATCTTTTTCCCTTAGTCTCTTCTTGTTCTTTCTGCTTCACCAAATTACTGCGGAGAGGCAACTGACGTTTGTGGTTCTAGTAAGTAGATGGATTCTTCTTTTAATTACTGGCTGTAGTTTGCTGTGTTCTTCAAAATGAACACAGTTTAAGATTGTAAATTCTCTGTATGGATCCAAAAAAGAAAGTACTTCAGATGTTTGTCCGTAATTGGGTTGTAATTGCTCCTTTCTACACGGCAAGCTGTAAAGGGGGGGGGGGGGGGCTAGATGTGTGTTAGTGGGACCTTCTAGGTTTCTGGATAAGGCACAAAAAGAAGAAGTGGGGGACAGATACGTATTCTGTCCCTCCACATCTTTTGTCCATAGGCAATGTGCTTAACTTGCTGATGATACTCAGCTGTACCTCTCCTTATCAACTGACCCAGACCCTGCTGTCTCATTGCTATCCCAGTGTTTGGAGGCTCTGGTGGAATGGATGCGGCAGAGCAGACTGAAGCTCAACCCGATAAGACGGAAGTGATGTTCGTGGGGAGAGCGAGGGAGGTAGTGGCCCCCCTGGTCAGGGGGGTTCGCCCTCCTATAGCTCAGCAGGTCCAGAGTCTGGGGGTGATATTGGACGCAGACCTGTGCCTGGAGCAGCAGGTGGAGGCAGTCACTAAGGCTGCCTTCCGCCAGTTGTATCTGGTGCGTAGGCTGCGTCCGTTCGTCTCCGGCCCGGAGCTGGCCTCTCTCATCCATGCCTTCATCACCTCGAGGCTGGACTACTGTAACGCGCTCTACGTGGGGCTTCCCTTGTTCCTGATTCAGAGGCTGCAGCTAGTGCAGAATGCAGCGGCTCGTCTCCTCATGGGGACGGGCCGTCGGGAGCATATTACACCTGTGCTCCAGACTCTGCACCGGCTGCCAATAGCGTGCCGAGCCAGGTTCATGGTGTTGGTGTTGGTTTACAAAGCCCTTTACGGTCTGGGCCCCTCATACCTCAGGGGCCGCCTCGCCCTCTGTGCCCCAGGGCGGATCATGAGGTTGGCCGGGGGTGCCTTCTTGGAGGTTCCCTGCATAAAGCGGGGGGCCACAATGGAGAGGGCATTCTCGGTGGCCGGGTCGCGCCTTTGGAACTCGCTTCCGGAGGAAGCCCGCCTGGCCCCGAGCCTATTGTCATTCCGGCGGTGTTGTAAGACCTGGCTGTTCACCCAGGTCTTTGGGGGTGGGGGGTGGGCTAGGGCTATGGTTTTTCCCCCTGACCCTGTTTTATTGTTTTAACCTTCGTGCCCTGTTTTAAATATTGTTGATTGTTTTAAACTGTTTTTATAATGTTTATGTATTGTTGAACTGGAAGTGTTGGAAGCCACCCCAAGCTGGTTACAGGAGGGTGCGGGGTATAAATCATTGAAATAAATAAATAAACTTGTCTACTTCTTTGTAAAAGTAGTCCAAGACCTTCAAATGGGAGGTATTCTAGAAATGCAAGGACTATACTTCTTGTGAAGGCCAAGCTGACATAGCAATGTGCTGAGAGAGATAAATCCTCCAATATTTAGAAGGAATATGGGCGTTAATAAACGTGACAAGGGACCAGTACACCCCCTATGGCCCACCAGGGCCAGCGCCTCACTTATGCATCTGTTTCTAGGCCACCAGGTGTGGGCCCAGTACAGACCCCAGTGGCGTGGACCCATAAGGAACCAGGTCCACAGTCTGGGCCCAAGGGTAACCCAAGCAGGCCATACCGGGCCAAACCAGGAGAATGCACTTGATTCTGTGCCAACCCAGCCTGGTGTGGGGGTTGCCATGGCCACCTTTATTGGCAGCTATAGCTGCCCATCATGGCGGCAGTGTGGGGTGCCAGCCCAGCATGGGAGTGGGGCCAGCTGGCTGTAGGTCACTCCCCCCTCCACCCCCACATCCGGGTCAGGCCAGAGAAACGTTTATTCTGTTCCCTGACCTGCCCGGCCAGGGGCATCTCCCCTCCCTGGGATGTGCGCCAGCTGCACGTTTGTTTTTATCCAGTATTGCAGGTCTCACTTGAATCACTGCCCCAAGCCCTGTTTTATTTCTTCTTGTCTGAGCTTGACTGAGAAACATGTTTAAGAACCACAAAAATTGTGGTCATATCGAGTCTATGTGAAGTCCTACAGTTGTATCAGAATTCATTTTGAGAAATGACAAACTTTATGAAAGACATGTAATGTGTTTACAACCATTAGAGTTGTGTTAAGCAGATCCTCTATCTGATTTTTGGAGCCCCTAAACAGTAGTGTAAGATCCCTTTCCCACAAGGGATTTTGGAAGGATTTTGGCAATATGAAATCTACATGATACTGAACCTCAGACTTTATACCATTTTAATACCATTTTTATGCCATTTTTAAAGCATGTGAAAGCAGGAATGATTTAAATAAATAAATAATAATAATTAAAAAAATTTAAAAGATTAAGTTTAAAGTGTTGCATCCAATACAGAAGCTGATGTGTGGCGTTATTGTTGTAGCAATCAAAACATTCTTCTTCCTTCTATAATTTCTGGAAGAACACTTATTAACCAATGCAGAAAAAAACAGTATGATCTATTGTTTCCATGACGCACACAGCAGCAATGAAAGAAAACCACAGAGTTCTCTTAACATTGTCTCTATTGACTGAAGATAGTAAGAGTGGCAATTGGCCAGAGGGCCAGAATGATCATTGAGGTCCTGATCAAACTCCTATAGATTCTTTCCATTCATTTTAATAGGAGTTGTGTCAAAAACCAAGTGAATGAGAAAGTCCTAGTCAATCATATAACCTTTGTGTACCCCATATATATAATGCACGATATTTGTAGTCTTCAAATATTGTTAAGAGTAAACCAAATCTACAGGTGACATGATCAGGCAGATGAGATCACTGGGAACAGAACTATCATAAGAGAAGGAGATTCGAATGGAGCAGGTTAAATTATGCGTGGTTTTTAGACAAGCACCTCCCCACCCATTACCCACCTATCATGCATGTTGCAGGGCTGCATAGGGTGCCAATGCGGCCCTGAACATGCATGATGGGTGACAAGGCACTTGTCTAAAAACACCCTGTGTTTGACAAATTGAGGGCCTCACTCTGCATGGGAACCAAATCCGCAACAAAATTGCAGTACAAGTACAAGAGTACAAATTCATGTCCTTTAATTTTTGAGAATCTATTTCTTTATCCTTTTCATCTTCAGCATCCTCTGTCATGCAAAAAGAAGGCACTAGCACTTCATTTACTTATGAAGTAACTCACACCATTATGTTGCTACAATAATTACTATACCATAGAATTTGCATGTAAATTGTTATCTTCCCCCACCGCCCTGCCAAGGAAGTATCCCAATTAAATTGTTACTGCGTTGGCAGCTTAGCTAGCTATTAATAAGGGGTTTTTTTATTACCCGAGTAAGCTTTATTTTATTTAAACTTAATATATCCCATCCTTAATAATAATCTTTATATAAAATCCCCCTGCCATGGACTCAGAGTGCTTCACATATATCAAATTAACACAACTTTTAATCCTTCCAACAACTGTGTGAGGTAGCTTAGACTGAAAGAATATTGGGACTGGCCCAAGGTCACATAGTGAGTTTCTGACTAAGGCATGATTTGAACTGGGGTTCACCATATCTCCCAAGCCAAGTACTGTGCATTTGGCCATTACACCACACATTCCTTTTAGATTCAGTGTGGTTTACAACATAAAAATGATATAAACCATTCGTTGATGGGGGAAGTGTCAGTAGAGAACCCTTGTCATGGATGGATCATTACCTCCTACGATCACGTCTCCTGGAGCATGTCTACCCCCAGGGGGGTGTAGAACTGATTCGGATGTTTCGCCCTCGGAGACTAATGGAACCTGAACAGTTCCGGAAAGCTCTTGGGAAGTTACCCTCTAGGGATGGGCGAACAGAGCGCGGTTCGGATGTTCGGACATTCGGTCATTTGGTCCGAAACCTGAGTTCGGGTTTGGCTGTTCAGTTCGGCAGAGTTCGACTTGGCCGAACAGCTAAAAATAGTGCTATCAATACCGAAACCGAATTTGAAATTTTTTTCTGGTATCGGTATCATTTTACTCTGAAACCACCCCTGGTCTCCACCCCTGGTGCCAGGAAGTCTGCCAGGGAGCTGCCTCCCACTTCCAGTCACACTTTTCCCACCTTCCACTCACATTTTTCCCACCCCCAAACTCATCTGAACTTTTCTGAACTGTTTGGCCGTTCGAGCGTTTGGTTCAGACGTTCAGTTCGGTTGTCCGAACAGGCTGAGTTCGGCCCGAACACCAAACTTCCGAACCGCGTTCGCACATCCCTATTACCCTCTGATCTTGACGACCGCCCGCTCAATGACCTTGTGGCTTTATGGAATACCTGACTGTTGGAGACCATCAACCGGATGGCTTTGAGGCAACTGCTCCCTCAGTGATGGCTCCTCAGGTCTCCATGGTTTACGGAGGGCCTGAGGCTGCTGAAGCGGGAAGGGTGGAGGTTGGAGCAACAGTGGTGCCATTCGTGTGCTGAAACTGACAGATTGCAGCATAGAGCCAGTTTACATGCCTATGCTGTAGCTGTAAGGGCTGCAAAAAAGGAGTATTTTGCTGCCCATATAGCCTCTGCAAAATCTCATCCAGCGGAGCTTTTCCGGGTGGTGAGGATCCTCCCTCCCTCCGCCTGGAATCAGTGGTATGAAGTCACAGCAGCCATTAATCTCTTCCTGCCCAAGAGCTGCTGCAGCCTCTGGCAGTCCCAGACAACAATGGGCAGGACACATGGGAAGCTATGGTTTGAGCTACTGTCCTCCGTGGTGTTGGCTCTTCTCTCAAGTTAATTGTTATTAGGTGGTAGGGTTCTTTATTATGATGCATTGTGATGCTGGGTTCCCCTGCGTGGGATAAAAAACTCAGATATTGTATTGTATTTTGATTGATGTAAGCCGCCTCGAGCTAACTCAGGTTAGGAGAGCGCGGGGTATAAATAACAGTGGAATGGAATGGAAAGTGCCGTGAGGGGGGTTGTTGTGCTTTGAGCCATAGCGGTATGTATTTTGTGCTCATGTCCTTTAAGAGACCCCACCCCACCCCGGATTTTTCAGCAGTGCTCCATGGGAGGCCATGAGTAGGTGCTGCGTGGGTCATGGGAGCATGAATTCTCCTGCACCACCTTCACACAGTGCTTGGATAAGTGGTTAATGTGTGACCATGCGTGGTAGCATCTTGTTTGATTATGGATGGCCAGCCTTGGAAACTGGAGAGGATTGGGACTCCTGTTAGTGACGGAGTCTGGCTCCCTCTGGTAGATCAAAATTGCAGCCTTGGCGTGTTTCTTGACCCCTTGCTGCACCTGGATTGTCAGGTTGCAGCCGTGGTCAAGAGCGCTTTTCACCAACTCCATCTGGTGAAGAGACTGCAACCTTTTATTTCTGATTCAGATCTAATGGATTGGCCACTATCATCCATGCTTTCATCACCTTAAGACTAGATTACTGTAAGGAACTCTACGTGGGGCTGCCCTTGATGATTGTCTGGAAGCTGCAGCTGGTGAAGAATGCAGTGGCTCACCTCCTTTCAGGGAAGAGTCACCGGGAGCATATTACACCAGTGTTCCGAAGTCTGCACTGGCTCCCTGTAGCTTTCTGGGCACAATTCAAGGTGCTGCTTTTGACCTTCTCAAGACCTAAATAATCTGGGCCCCATATATCTGAAAGATCACCTGTCCTTCCATGTCTCATCATGACTCCTGCAGGCGGCTAGGAGCCCCTCCCTGTGGGTACCATCTGTTCGCCTTGTTCATATGACAAGGGCTTGCAGGGGACACTCTTAGTTGCTGCTCCAGTGCTATAGAACTCCCTTCCCCTGGAAGTTTGTCTGAGCCTGAGCATTTTCTGAAGGCGGTGTAAGACTTTATTTAAGAAGGCATTTGGCAGGTCAGGGATAGGGGACTGGGGTAGGACTGAGTGGGTGGTTTGGGGATAGAGATGTAAGAGGGGGTTGAGTGGGAAGCTGGTTTGGGGTGGGTTTTGTGGAGTCTTTAGGGTTCTTTATTGGTTTTAGATGTTTTTATGGATTGTAAGCTGCCCTGAGCCTCATGGAAGAGTGGCATATAAACTAAAATAAATAAATAAAAACACCACAGCACACAGCTGTTTTTTATTTGGCTGCTTTCCATTTCATGGATCTGGCCCATGGATGCAGCCCCTACTTCAAGCATTGAAAGAGTGAATTTAGGGGAAGAAAGGAGAGATGAATGCATTTCACTCAAGACTAGGAGATAGATCTATGGCATACATCAATGATATGGACCCTTCCCTTCCTCCTTTGTCGCCCTTACCCAAGTCCCCCTCCTCCCCAGGACTTTCACGGGGGTGGAGGGACAGGGGGCTTGCCAGGGCTCAGCCCTGGTGATAAAATTCAAGGGGGGCTGAGCGCTGGGAAATATTCCGTGTAGAAGTGTGCACCCTGAAATGTGAAAGACCAGGAAAAGGTCAGCATTGGCCTTTGGCCATCTCTGGATTAAAAATGAAAGTCAGAAAAAAACTGGATGGTTTACATGGCTTTTGACTTTCCTTGCCTCACCTCCTATACTAGTCATCACATAGATTAAATCACAAGAACTTCTGTTTTACGTTCAGCTATATAGGGGGCGGCGGTCCCATGGTTGGGTTGTTAGCTGGAGAAGAGGATTCATTTCCCTGCTCTGACAAGTTCTGAGGCAGGCTTAGGCCGTTTTTAGACGAGCGCAGCGGCGCCCGCGCTTGTTTTCAAAAAAGCCGGCAGCCCGTTCCACACGTGACGCTGCCGCCGAATACGCACATGCGCGGGCAATGCGCTTCCATTTCCGGCCGCGTATGACCAGCCTCGATCACCGACCCGGCCAGTTCGCGCCCAGAAATGGATGCGCGTCGGCCGTGCATGCGCGTATTCGGCGGCAGCGTCACATGTGGAACGGGCTGCCGGCTTTTTTAAGAAACAAGCGCGGGCACCGCCGCGCTCGTCTAAAAACGGCCTTAGTCCCTGGCAACTTTTTTTTTTTTTTTTTTTTTTTTAAACAAATTAAGCACTGCCTGCCCCTAAATCCAGTCTGGCCAGCAGATCAAAGTGACCATGGGAGAGAAAAGGTTTCCCACCTCTGCTCTGGAAAATACTTACTACTGCAGTATATAATGAAATGATGAGTCAGGTGGGACTCAGGGAGCCATTTACATTCACTGCTCTGATGCTTTCTTAACCAGAAGTCCACAATATAAAGTGTAACTTCAGGAGGGGGGGTGGGGGGAAAGAAAAATGCTCACCCCCTTTCCCTCATTTTCAGGACATTCCCATGCTGTAGAAAGATTCCATGCTTTCTCTAAATAACTTCCACCTTTGTGCTGACTTTTTTTTTTTTTTTTTTTTAACAAGTTCTTTGACTGAACTCTCCTTTTGACTGGACTTAACTGAGTCCTTTGGCTCATCATTCTTTTGACTGAACTGGAGCAAGTAAAACCGCCCGCCCTCCCCTCTTTTTTTTAAAACCAAAAATTGCTATCTTGCCACTCCTCCATGTAACCTTTAACCTCTACTGAAGCTGTTTAGTTCACTCTCAGCCCATATACTGATTGTCAAACTAGGCACATTAGAAAAATGTTAAATATCTCAGGAACAAAATCTTAGGTGGAAATGAAATCCTAAATTATTGCATTGTGCATAGTAGGGATTTGTACAGCTTCAGCTGACCTCACATCTAGGGTTGCCACCTTTTGCAGTTTGACCCTGAGACTCTCAGAGACCAAAATGGGACAAACTCATCAGTTTCCATCTCCAAACTCCTATGACGCAGTTGATGTGCCATGATCACTGATTACCATCCTATCCTGAATTGTCTCAGTGTGTTTCCCTTGTTGCTCTGATGAATCTACCTGTTGTGCCTCCTACTTGGCTCAAATGCTAAAGGCAGGAATTATGTCTTTGTTACAGGCGTTGATATTATAGAGCATAATGGTGCTCGGGCTGTGCTTGCCTACTCCTCCTCTCCCCGCCCCCACAATATAAATATATATTTACAATAATGACACCTTATCCAAAAAGGCGTGTAGCATTTATGGAGCAACAGTTACACCACATTATTCCTGTTGTAACACAGAAAAGTCAGCAGTGCAGGAAGACAGGGGTGTGACGTACAGACAAAGAAACACCCATGAGTATAGGGAGTCTAAACCTCTTGGATCACTGATCAAGGGTGTTAACAAATGAGACATTAGTCCATATTAATTAATGTTTGCCCAGATCAGCCCACGTCATTTATTGTTTGATCCCTCCTGACACGGGGCCTCCACCCATTGTACCTGCAGCGGCCATTCAGAGTGAGGTCTGAGAGAATGTGGAGCCCACTGTGTGGGTGAATGCTGGCCAGCGCCTAATGAGGGCTAATGTGCACCCATGTGTCCACTGTTGTAGTGGTAGCCAGATGTGGATTCGGATACACAGAGAGACATATAGAGCCCTACGGAGTGGCTCAGAAAAGAGCCCAGACCCCAGACTGCTGTGTAAGCATAAGCAATACAGACTTTATTAACCTCCCAAGGAAGGGCACTGGTTGCATGCAACAATATCATGTGTTGGCCAGTAGCAGAGAGGTGGTCCAAACATACAGATTATATAACTTTTTTCCACAATGACATAAGTCTAAATATCTAATCCAGTCACCAACATAAAACTTACCAGATGTAACTTGATTGGTTCCATCATTATCTTTATAAAATGACTGATTTATTTTATCTTATCCAACACTATATTGGCTCATGTTATCTTATAATATATTCATTCAGTAATTGATTGGTTAATTACATATTCCTACATAAATGCAACTCGAAACTTATTTTAAATGACTAAAAACGTAGCCTGTCCTGGAATTCACCTAAAAACGTAGCCTGTCCTGGCAACATTATCCATATTCTCGGTCCAGCACGTGGGCCTCCTGATACCCTGTATCTGACTCCCATTAATTCATTCCCATCTCAGGGGATGAGTCCATCCAACCCAGTGCTATCCATCAACTGTCTTGCTTGACCCTTTCAGGAATGTGCCTTATCTGAATGGTTTGGTTGCAGAGTCAGTGCCCCAGTACTACTTGACTCTTGCTTCACTTTGCCAAGTAAATATGGTCTCCCCAGAATAAATCAATTTGCTTTTTTGCTGAATCCTCCAAACTGTCTTCCTGTTCAGGCCTTCAAGCTGTTCCTATTAGGCCATTTCAGACTGACTTTCAAGTGAACTCTATAGTTAACCCTAATATGTTATACACCACATGCATTTGGTGAGGGAGGTGTGGGATGGGCTAGAGTGGTGGGGGCTGATTATTCCCCCCAGTTTTAGTTGAGTTTTAATTGAATTTTAATGTAGTGTTTTAATTTATTTTTATTGGTGTATTTTTGTATTTTGTGTTTTTATTGTTAGCCGGCCTGAGCTGCTGGGAGCAGAAGAGGCAGGATATAAATATTTTAATTAATAAATAAATAAAAATATTATTAATGATGATGATAATTATTTATTATCATTTATTATTTATATTGTGCCAGCAGTGTACCTGGCACTGTACAATCAATAGTCACAGACAGGTCCCTACCCCCAGGAGGCTTACACATACATTTTCCAAAGTAGTATATTAATGCCTCTAATGTAGTGTGACTATAGGTAATTTCAGACATGATGCCACCACAGTCAACCACACTGGATCACAGTGGATCCAGTGTGGTGGCTGTGATGCATGGCACGTCTTTTTGAGCCCCACCAGATGTTCATCACAGTGAATTCCTGGCAAGGTTCAAAGCTAAGCAAGGTTCTGGGGGTGAGGCCGGCCTCACCTCCAGAACTGTTGTTAGCTGAACCATGATCAGGAAAGGGGCAAAAGTAACGTGTGTTACCTTGCCCCATTCCTGAGCATGGTACGGACTGTGGTATGGAATCAGGCACAGTGGCCGCATTGGCCGTTGCACCCACCCGTCTCCCTGAGGGCAGGCAGATGTGGAAGCACAGGGGGCAGGACCGTGCAGCTGCACATTGTGCCTCACAGCCCTGCCCCCTCCAAGATTCCCCTGCGTGATGAAGCTGGGATGTCTAAAGGACGGCCAGCTTCATCACTGACATCCTGGACCAGATTTCAGTGTGTTGGGCCTGGAGGCCCAGCATGTCTGAAATTACCCTATGTGGTGTAACAGTGCAACATTGTTGCTGTCAGGGGCATGCGTGCCACGCATTGGAAGCAAGGACGCCGGCGCCCGAAATCGCCCCCGCAAGCCTCAGACCAACCTCATAACCTGCGAGAACAAGGAGCCCCGGCAGAGCCGCCCCTGGCAGAAACAAGAGGACCCGGCCCAGAGGGGATGTCCCTGACCAAAAGCAGGCAGGCGGAGCAGGCTCCAGCGTTCCCGGAAGCACCCCCAGCAACCACGGCAGGCCCTGGGACTGTAGCCATGCCCCCAAGAGTAGCGAGGCAGGAACGGCTTGCCCCAGCCTCTTCAATGGCCTAATGGGGTATTGAAGGTCATGTTTAAACGAGGGTTGAGAGATGAAATTAAGGACCAGCTGGCCCTAGTAGAAACCCCGAATGCTTGGGAAGCCCTAGCTAACCTTGCCTTGCAAATAGAGGCCCGGTTGACCGAGCGTCGATGGGAGAGGAAGCAAGAAATGCGTCCAGGCTGGGTTCGGCCCCTCCCACTTCCGGGGCCCCCACGCCTTCCCCTGTCTCTTATACACATCTAGATGTGTATAAGAGACAGCCATTTTATTGGGGAATGCCCCACCCTGCCTCCCCATCGCCAGGGGCCGGGAAATGGATGAGACCGGGGCAGATTGGGGTCGCCCCAGTCGTAAGGGCACTCAAAGCCCCACTTCCTTCCCACCGTCTGAGCCCGCATCTCCAAGTTCCTGTCACCCTCACCCTGGGGCCGCGAGTATCCATAGTCGTATGGGCTCTTGTGGATTCCGGGGCATCCGGAAATTTTATTCATAGCCCCCTTGTAACGCAGTGGTCCATCCCGACCCAACCCAAGGTTCCCCCAGAGACCGTACACTCCATTGACGGCTCACCCTTAGTGTCAGGACCTATAACCTCTTGCACGAGCCCATTAGGGTGTGTTATTGGAACACACTATGAACAAATCCCCTTCGACGTCGTGTGTACCCCACTCTTTCAGCTAGTGCTAGGTGCCCCGTGGCTACAGGCCCATGACCCCCGTATCATGTGGTCCACCAAACAGCTCCAATTCCTTTCACCACGATGTGCCACCAATTGCCTACTCCCCCAACCCCGAGCGTTTTTAGGAGTGACCACCGAAACGGGGCTCAAGTCAGACGAGGACACGCTGCCTGAGGTCTATCGGGACTATGCTGATGTTTTCAGTAAGATGCAAGCCACCAAACTTCCCCCTCACCGTCCCTACGATTGCCCCATTGACCTTCTCCCAGGTACGGAACCCCCATTTGGGTGAATTTATGCCTTGGCTGCACCCGAAATTCAGGCACTCCGGACCTACCTTGACGATAATCTTCGACAGGGGTTCATTCACCACTCCACATCCCCCGCGGGGGCCCCTATTTTCTTCATAGCAAAGAAAGACGGAGGTCTACGGCCGTGCGTCAACTATCGTGGGTTAAACCAGATCACTGTGAAAAATAGGCACCCCCTTCCACTCATACCAGAATTGCTGAATCGCCTTCAAGGCGCGCGGCTCTTCACAAAGCTAGACCTCCGTGGGGCGTACAATTTGCTACGGGTGCGACCTGGAGACGAGTGGAAAACCGCCTTTCGAACCCAGTATGGATTATTCGAGTACTGTGTAATGCCCTTCGGTCTTGCGAATGCTCCGGCGGCATTCCAACATCTCCTCATCAACGATATCTTCCGGGACATATTAGATATTTATGTTATCGCCTACCTCGACGACATTCTCATTTACTCGTTAACCCTGGAAGAACACGTGTCCCATGTGAGAGAGGTGTTACAACGGCTCCGCTGTAATAAGCTGTACTGTAAACAAGAAAAGTGCTCCTTCCACCTTACCACGGTAAGCTTCCTAGGATTCGTTATCAGCCCCACGGGGATCATGATGGAGGCATCCAAGGTAGAGGCCCTTCAACACTGGCCCCCGCCCAAGGCGGTAAAACCACTGCAGCGTTTCCTAGGAAGTGCCAACTATTATCGCCAGTATATCCCCAACTATGCGGAAATCACGGCACCTCTCACGCAGCTTCTGAAGAAGAATCAGCCTTACCAGTCGGGAACGACACAACAACGAAGCTTTGACTTCCTCAAGCGAGCTTTCACGACCACCCCATTGTTGCAGCACCTGAACTTTGAAAAGCCCTTCTGTGTGGAAGCAGACGCCTCTGGAAGAGCTATTGGGGCGGTCTTACTGCAACCTGCAACAGACCCCGAGACATTTCTCCCTTGTGCCTACTACTCGCGACAATTAACCCCTGCTGAAAGAAACTACTCCATCATAGATAGAGAACTCCTGGCCATTAAGGCGGCCTTTACCACGTGGTGTCATTATCTGGAGGGGGCTCAGCACCCCATATTAGTGCTTACCAATCATAAAAACCTAACGTTTCTACAGAGTGCGCACATTGCCAATGCCCGGCACGCACGTTGGGCCCTTTTTTTTGCCCGGTTCAATTTTCGCATCCGTTACCGGCCCGGCAAACTGCAAGTTTTGGCAGACACTCTGTCTTGGTACCTAGACGATCAACCTGGCGATGCCTGGCCCTCTGAATACATTCTTCGCAACAACATATTTATCATCGGAGGCCCTCCGAGAAGCCACACGGCAAGAATTAACGCCCACGGCCGAGCTCGAGCTAGACCCTTCCGATGGGCTTCAATGCCATCAAGGATGTATTGTTGTACCCCCGTCATGCCGGGCCCAAATCCTTTGGGTGCATCATGAGGCCCCTACGGTCAGGCATCCAGGAGTAGATCGAACCCAACAACTGATAATGCGCTCCTTTTGGTGGCCGTCACTACACCATGACGTACAATAGCACGTCTCGGCCTGCGCTACTTGTGCACGGACCAAGGTCCCCTGTCGGGCCCCTGTCGGACTCCTCCAAGTCCTCCCGTTACCTTCAGGGCCATGGCAATGCATAGGGCTCGACTTCGTGGTCGAGTTACCCCCATCTCGGCAATATACCACAGTCTTGGTGGTAGTTGACCATCTTACAAAACTAGCACACTTCATCGCATGCAAGGGCTTACCATCGGCCAAACGCACCGCACTGCTCTGCATCCGCCATGTGTTTAAATTACACAGCTGGCCCCGCGAAATCTTTAGTGACCGGGGAACACAGTTTACGGCACGATTCTGGAAGGCACTATTTCAATCTCTTCAAGTGACTTTGAAACCTACCACAGCATACCACCCACAAGCGAACGGCCAGGTGGAGCGCGTGAACCAAAATATGGAACAGTATCTCCGTTGTTATATGAACTACCTCCAAGATGACTGGTATACGTGGCTCCCCCTGGCCGAATTCACCTACAACGCACCCAATGCATCGCTGGGCACATCACCCTTTTTTGTAACCTACGGGTTTCACCCCCAGCTGGGAACATGCGACATCCCTGGAATAGAAGTACCCGCCGCGGGGGCCCTCATCCAACGCATCCATGAAGCCCAAACCATAGCCCATCGAGTATTGCACCAAGCCCGACAACGGTATAAAATCCAAAGTGATAAGCATCGCCGACAAGAGACCCCTCTCGTTCCAGGGGACTTAGTATGGATCGACCGATGGCACTACCCATCTGTTCGTCCGTCAGCTAAACTAGATGCCCGGTATATTGGACCATTCCCAATCATCCAACAAGTCAACGAAGTAACCTATAAGGTGCAATTCCCACCGCACATTCGCCTTCATCCCACGTTCCATGTGTCTATGTTGAAAAAGGCCGATCCCGCCCAGATTTCCACAGGCATGGTACCCCCTGGCCCAACGAAATGGTCGGTCGCCGGACCAGAATTTGAGGTAAGGGCAATCCTCGAAGCCAAGCTACGACGAGGAAGACTCTACTATTTAGTCGACTGGATGGGATAAGGCCCAGACGATCGTTCCTGGGAACCCGCCTCCAAAGTGTCGGCCCCCCGGCTGCTTCGAGCCTTTCACCTCCGCCACCCTCAGAAGCCGGGTCCCCGTCGGTTTGGGATCTGGCGACCTCGAGGGGGGGGTATTGTCAGGGGCATGCATGCCACGCATTGGAAGCAAGGACGCTGGCACCCGAAATCACCCCCGCAAGCCCCGGACCAACCTCATAACCTGCGAGAACAAGGAGCCCCGGCAGAGCCTCCCCCGGCAGAAACAAGAGGACCCGGCCCAGAAGGGATGTCCCTGACCAAAAGCAGGCAGGCGGAGCAGGCTCTGGCGTTCCCAGAAGCACCCCCAGCAACCACGGCAGACCCTGGGACTGTAGCCACGCCCCCAAGAGTAGCGAGGCAGGAACAGCCGGCCCCAGCCTCGCAGGGAACACCCTCACAGCCACCCCTAGCAACAGCCAGAGAGCAACAGGAAGGAGCCACGCCCCCGGGAGGGAAACAGTGCGTTGGAGTTCCCCCCACCCCCGCAGCGCCGCTCAGAGCGGCTGCAGGCATGTACAAGGGTGGGGCTTGGGTAATAAGAACCAGCGCCGCCTGGGGAACGGCGCTGGTGATTAGCTGAAACCGGCCCTTTGTGTGTAGCATGAGCCTGAGCCTTGATTGACTTTGCCTGGATATTGCCCGTGTGTTTGGACCCTTTTGAGACCCCTGCAGATACCTGAACGTGTGACCGTGCAAGTGAAGTGAGTGGGAGAGTGAGTGCCCTGCCTTTTCCCTGTGTTGGTGTCCTGATCCTCGGAGGTGAGTGTCCTGTGTTCCATCTCCCTTCCCCCCTCCCGGGGCCCTTCACCCCCTAGGGTGAGTTCCCCACTCCTCAATCCCTGTGGGTGTGCTGGGTGTGCGAGTGCATGTGGGGCAGCCTTGGGTTCGTGGTCAGCAGCGCCCTATGATGATATGGGCTCGTTCTCTTTAATTAGAGGTGAGAGCCCAAATACTATCCTGACGGGCATTCTCCCCCCGGTCACTCCCTGCTCTGACCTCGATCTCCAGTGGCAGGGTGAGTGTGTGTGCATCCCTTTCCCCTACCCCGGTAACAGTTGCGCCACACACCGTGTACTGTACCCTATATTCCAATCTCTCACCTCTGACAAGAACAACAACAACAACCCATCTGTTAGGTTGCAGCACACAGGTCCACCAACATCATAAGAGTCATGGGTGGAAATCATAGAGCATTAGAAGAGTGACCACTTCCTGCCCCTCTCTCCAGTCTCACTGGTGCTGTCTGTGTGGGCTGCCCACAAGTGCATGAAAGGAATGCTGGGGGCTGCCCCTATCCCTTCTCTCGCCCCACCCCCCTCTTCTATTACATGATATATAGCCACTGTACTTTGCTCAAAGTACGGTCTTCAGTTCTGACTCCTACTTGTCTGAGGAAAGGACCCTATGAGGTCCGAAAGCTTGCACATTTCCATCAACAATAGTTGGTCCAATAAAAGATATCATTCAAACTACTTTGTCTTTCCACCTCTGTCACTCAGGACCAACACAGCAACCACACACTCTCTAAAATTTAATATTGAAACTAACTGGAGTTTTCTGATCCACAAATCCAAGCCTAAGGTTCACTTCCATTAATGAGTCTTTGAATTTGGTTTAACCAATTTCCGTTTTTTTGCATGAACGTTGATTAATTTGGTTCTTAACAAAAGAGGAATTCACGTTTTAGTTAAAATAGCAAATGTTTCAAATGTTTGATGAATTTAACAAATCCACAAAAGCAAATATTCAAATAAAAAACCTGACAACTGCCTTGCAAACATCATCTTAGGGGTTCAGAAATGGGAGACAAATGTCAAATTTAAATGTGTATTAGGCAAATTCATAACATCCAATAAATATTAGACAGAATTAAATATTTGTTTCTGCCCTATTTAAACTGAATTGGAAGTACTAGGTAAGTTTTATTGGGTATTTGGTCTAAGTGTCAACTTGTTCCACAGTATACAAGTTTTGTTATGGCGGCCTGCTAGAAAAGTCTATCCTCTAGCTCTCAAGGCTTTATAGTGACCCCTCCTCCCTAGCATGGACAATTCTAAAACCACTACCCAAGCAGCATGATCCTCAAAACGTTTAGCATTGGTGAGGCTGTTGGAGATGGAGTGAGTCTAGGGATGCTACCTATTCAAATTTTTAAAGAACACTTATAAAAAATACATGTTGCAGGCCCTGCATTGGCATCAATGCAGGCCCTGAAGCATGTATTTTTCATAAGAGTTCCTTAAAAATTTACATAGGTGGCAACCCTAAGCGAGTACCATTAACTTCAATGGGATTTTGCTAGTGCTAGATGTCTTGAGGGAGAGGCTCCCAACCTTTTTGCCAGTGTGACCCTACTGTGAGACTGAATGTAATCCTGCTGTGACCCCAGATAGGAACAATCTATAATATTATGCTGGGGTCTCATCTGGAGTCCTGACCCACCGTTTGGGAGCATCTGTCCTGAGGACTTCAACTCAAGCAGAACAGAAAAAGCTAGGAAGGGTCAGCTACCTTCGTCCCCTGCTGAGAGGGCTATAGTCTTCCTATCCCTTCTCTCTGCAGCCAGTCAGTTCAGACATCAGGAAGTTCCACTCTTCACCTCATCATCCTATTCACTAGAGGTGCACTGAAAACTAATTAAAATTGGTGTAAGGTTACAAATTGATAATAAAATATGAGCTTAGAATGAAGAGATTGATGAAGAGGAGGAAAAGACTCCCCTGTAACTAAGGGTGATTTCAGACGTTACGTGGTCCCGATTCACCACAGTGGATTCCCTGCGGTGGTAAACCTATCAACCACCCCCCGTGGTCCAGGAAGGCCCTGAATAGACGTGACCGAATCGGGACCAGGGCAGGGAATCGGGCCATCAGACCACGGGCCACGGCAGCGCAACAGACAGGATGTCAATTCCTAGTCATGGTCAAAACACCCAGAAGGCACCAGGGAGGGGCGGGACACAGACATGGTCGACTGAGGGCAGAGGAAGCCAAAAGTGCCTACAGGGAATGACCACACAAGGGAAACAGGAAGGGAGGGGGAAGAGCCGCCGGGACAGTGCACACAGCAGGCACAGAGACAACGAGGGCACAGTGGAACACACAGCACAAACACACGCCCAGGCACACCCACATCCGCAAGGGAAAGGAAGGGAAGGGGGGACACAGCGGGACAGACAAGACACATGGCACAATGGGCACGGGGGGGGGGCTCCGGCACAGGGGCAGGACAGGACACAGAAAACGGCACCCAGAACCCCCACAACAGCACAGTCCACATGGGCACCCCTACAGTTACACAGGCAGTCCCAGAATGGGGGGGGCCGAAAGGCTGGGCCACAGGCACAGGGGGAGGCCACACGGAACAGGGAGCGGCCCGGGAACAGCCCAGGAGGCAGACAGAACCCCAAGCGCTGGCGAGGGTGTCATGGAGGGGATGCAGGAGAGCCAGAGCAGTGCAGGCGATCCACAGATGCACACACACCCCCGGGAGGATGCCGGGAGATGAAGTCCAGGCACCCCAGAACCCCATGGTCACACAGGCACCCAAGGGGGGGGTCATGGGCACAGGAGGGAGCCACAGCAGAAGAGGAAGGTCAGCAGCAACCCTGGGTGCTGGGTGGAGGCACGGAGAGCAGGACTCGGCCACAGGAGAAGTCAGCCATGGAGGGAAACACCGGATGCAGAAGTGATCAGGAGGGGGCTTGGAGCCACAGGCAGGGGCAGTGGAACTGTGGGAAACAGGCAGCACAGGTGCAAGGCTGGGACATCATGGAGGAAGCAGGCACTGGTCCGCGGTAGCAGGGAGGAGGCGGGAGCTCTCTGCGGGGCCACCAACAGGGGCACGGTAGGCACAGGGGGCCTCACAGCCAGCTGCAGAGGGCAATGAAGGGGGCCATGGTGGCCCACCAGGTGAACGAAGTGGGGCCACTGAAGTATGCTCCGATGGTAGCCCAGTACAGAAATGTGGTGGGCGACCAGGTAGTAAGCCTCAAAGGGATCCTGCATGGCGAGCCCCAACTGCACATCGGAACGGGACCACACACTGGACAGCACCGCCAGTTCTGCCTCGGTGGGCTCGGACAAGCCATAGTCAGCTGCAGGGGGTCACAGAAGGTGACCAAGCTCCAACAGCCGGTGATATACCACCCCACGCGATCACTGGTACCCACAGGCCCCGTGAACACAGCCAAAATAGGACACAGCCAGGGCAGGGCCCCCCTCATTCAGACAGGCCATGTAGGCAGCCAGGCTGCACACAGACAGAGCAGACACAGTCTCCACCGCCAACCACCCCACATGCGAGCACCTCATCTCCGGGACGCACCCATCGGGAAAGGGAACCAGACCCAGGGTCTCCACATGCAGCCGGCAAGCGCAGGCGCTCGCCTCATAGCCAAAGTAGCACAGTCCCGAGCTCAGACTCGCATAGGCACCGGACAGGCTGTCTGGGCAGCTCGGGAGCAATTGCACATCCGGGGAATGCCACAGGTCACACGGGGCCATGGTCTTGCGGAAGGTCCAGTGATGGGGGCCCCATGGGCGCTGGGAGCCGGGAGTCCAGCCAGCCATGGTCCAGGAAACAAAGGAGACTAAGTGCAAGGACAGAGGAGCCCCACAATCCCTGAAGGGATGGGAGGGGATGCAGGGGGGCCTCAAGGCCAGCCGATGAGGCCACCAGCCGCAACATCGCATGGCAAGCGAGCGAGGCGTGAGGTGCGGACCCAGCACAGCTGTTGGAACAGAGCTCACAGACAGGACAGCCTACACACTAATCAGGGTGGTGAGGACAACAGGTTGGCAACACTGAGAGGTGGGAGATTGATGACAGCAGGAATGCAGCTGCAGCCCGCACGTGCCTGGGCGGAGGCTGGACCGTGCACCAGGCCCCTTTCAGGGAGAGCAAGTGCGCTCAATGGACCGCCCCATGTCCCCATCAAAGCAGGACTCCTTCCTGGGGAAATTATTAGTCATACAGGACAAGTTTGTGCGCAGGACCTTTGACCACAATAGTACCGTGGGTCCTCACCAGTCCCGCTGTGCATCAGTCCAACGAACTGAGATGAGGGAACCCACTCTTAGCGTGATAGGATCCTTGGTTCATGCACCAAACAGGCCTTGAGTCAGACAAGCAATAGCCTGCATGGGGGAGGCTGAAGGTGGGGCCGTTTCGAGTTTGGAAGATTTCCTGGTTGGCAGCCCAATTGTGGTTTTGCTACCAGGTGCTAAAGCATCAAGGCAGGGGGGTGCTCATGATGGCAGTAGTGGGGGTATGGGAATTTGCACTGGGGACGGTGGTGCCCTTGGAGGGGGTAATCTAGCTACCTCTACCAATCTGGCTGGGGATACTCCAGGGTCTCCTAGCCACGAGCCCGAGGGGGCAGCGGTTGAAGGCTGGGATAAGGGGTGACTGGGAGGTGGTCCCCCCGCTGATGCACCAGGATTTAAGTATAAGATTGCATCCTGGAACATTGCGGGGTGGTCCTGGTTATGGAACCACGAGGTGCGGGACTTCCTGGATGCGTTCGATATCATTTGCATCCAGGAGTCCTGGCTCGTGGATGCCTCTAATTTCTCCTTTCCCGGCTATCAGGTTTGGGATGTCCCTGCAGTCAGGGTAGCATCATATGGCCGGCCCTCGGGAGGGCTGCTTACCCTCCTTAAAAATACTCCATCGTTTAATGGGGAATTGTTGGTCAATTCTCCCGTGAACGTGCTTGCAACTCTGTTCTCATTAGATTCAAATAGCAGGGTTATTTTGTGTAATATCTACATTCCCCCACAAGCAGCATGAGATTATATTTTCTGGGAACAGCTAGGAGAATATATGGACTTGCTGGAGAATGCTTTCCCATCATACTAGCTGACGATTTCAACGCGAGAGTTGGAAATACTGCTTCAAGACAAGCATCCATCCTGGGCATTGATGAGGATGAGGATTTTTTCTGGCCCCCAAGGATGTCACAGGACAGGGAACTTAATGCTCAGGGAGTGCAGCTCCTCAGGTTTTTGTACCTGGGGCACTGGAAGTTGTTAAATGCTGGCTTTCCTACAGACCCTCTGGGCCAATATACCTTCTTGTCTCGGGTGGGGTGCAGCGTGATTGACTTCCTTTGTGTGCAGGAGGCTTATTTGACTGAGGTTGGGAACTTTGAAGTTCTGATGGAAGGGTTTGGGGATCATTTGCCCATTTCTCTCGGCTTCTGCAGGGAAGAGCTCCATCCTGAGAGATTATTCCCAGCCCCTTCCTCTGCCCTAGAGGATGACAAACTGTCTGGTGCGGTGCGCAGAGCCCGCTGGTCAGAAATGACAGGGGAGGTCAGTGCATCTCTGTATGTCAGAGAAGACCTTTTAGCCACAAGGCAGAGCATTCTGGACACTCAATTGCACAACTCTGTTGCGATTGAAGTCCAGTTTGCAACCTTGATAGAGATCTTCAGGAATGCTCTCATCCCTGAAAGATCCCCTAGTTTGCTAGCCTGGTCATCGAGACCCGACCCCCTCCCCCACCCCCACCCCCACTTGGTACGACTCTGAGTGTGCGAGCACAAGGGTTACCTCAAGGTCTGGCATAAGAGGGTTAAGCCAAGTCCCAACCAGGTGCATATTGCACAGCTAATACTAGCCCAGTGCAGATATAAGGAATTAATAAAGGAAAAGAAAATAAGTTTTCAACATAAAGCATGGAAAGAGTTGGCCATTGCTTTTAATCAACATGATCCTGTTACCTTTTGGGCAATGGTCAATCGGGCATTTCAAACATTCTCTCCCCCAGGCAAGCATAGCAGCCAGTGTTTGGTTATCTTATTTCGGGGGAATTTTCTCCCGTATCCCCAATTTGTACGTCATCCCCCAGAAGAGTTTGAGGGATGTTGCCCTATGGCCCCCCGGGAGCTGTGAGGAAATAAGGTCTTTATTCAGAACAGTGCGTAAGAGGAAAGCCCCTGGGATTGACGGTATGCCTGCAGAAATGTTCCTGCACAATTTAGACTGGTGGCTACCAATTCTTTCGCACTTGTTCTCTATGATTGCTAACTCTGGAACTATACCAGTGGGGTGGAACATTAGCATCGTGGTGCCTATTTACAAAAAAGGGAATAAACTCCCCCAGAATTTTCACCCAATTAGTTTAATTAACGTGATTGCCAAGTTTTACACAAGGTATCTATTGGGCAAGCTGGAGGATTGGGCCATGATGGCCAATTTTTTCCCAGAAGAACAAGCCGGTTTTTGGGCAAAATATTCTACAATTGACCATTGTTACATGCTAAACCATCTTATGGAGAAATATGCGAATGTCAGGAAGGGCAGTTTATAACTGGCCTTACGTTTGGCTTTCGATCTCGTAGATCAAAATATCTTGTGGGACAAACTATTTAGAACCAACATGGACCGGAGATTAGTAAATCTGGTGCACTCAGAGCAGAGTACACCAACTCTGCTCTGAGGGTCCGTGTCGGTAATAATGGTCAACTTACCAGCCAGGTCCCTGTCTCTAATGGGGTTAAGCAGGGCTGCATGCTAGCCCCCTTTCTCTTTAACTTTTACATTAACAGGATAATCACTGCAGTCACTCAAGACTATTGTTTGCCCGCAAGAGTCCAGGGGCGGCCCCTCGCAATATTATTGTATGTCGATGACATGGCTTTCTTCTCACCATCTAGGTAGGGTTTGAGGAGAATGCTGATGATCATTGGGCAATTTTGCACAAATATGCACCTCTCCATCAATTACCAGACGACCACGGTCATGATTGTGAGGAGGTACCCCCAGAGGCTTAAGCAGTATAAGTGGTTCCTAGATGTGTCTACTCTTGAGCAGATCTCTGTTTATTCTTATTTGGGCTTACGATTCGCCAATAACCTCAGTTGGCAGAAACACATCCAGTCATCCAAGCTCAAATTCCAGCAGGCAGTGCTGGGCCTGCTGAGGTTCTGGAGGCTTCATGGGGACCGATTGATTGCTCCAGCATTGAAGCTCTTCAATGTAAAGTCTAGGTCATGCGCCTTGTATGGTGCCGAAATTTGGGGCGTGACCCCGGCCGAGGTTCTTGAGCTTCCTCAAAATCTGTTTTTGAGAACCCTCCTCGCTGTCCCCAAGAGTGTCCCGATTTGTTTATTGCGTCTTGAAATGGGTGTTTTACCCATAAAAGTTAAAATCATCAGGGCGGTAGTAAGCTATTGGAACAAGCTGGAAGGCATGTCTGAGAGTAGACTGCCCCTGTGCTGTTATGCTGAGGCACAGACTTGGTCCACACCACACTCTTGGCACCATAAGGCGAGGAATTTGCTTCATGATTTAGGCCTTTCTTTGGAGATGCTAAGCAATATTCCCTTGCCCTGTAGGAAAAGAATCGCTTATAAGCAGCTCATGGATCAGGCAGTCCAGCTGGATTTGGGGAAAATGTCCGTTCTCAAATGCACCCCACTGTACAGGGAGTTTAAACACTCTACAGGGTTTGAACCGTATTTGGATAACTTAGATGACCCCAGTTTACATAGGGCCTTGACGCTTGTGAGATTCGATTTATTGCCCACCAGGGTCCTGTTGGGGAGGCGTTCTGGAATCTCCTATGAGGAAAGACTTTGTCCTTGCAAATTGGTTGCATCAGGGATCTGCTTCATATACTATTTGTTTGTCCCCTCACGCAGCGTGTGAGAGAACGGTATTTTCCATCTGGGCTTGTCCCAAGAGCATGTCTCTCCCTTGTGCAGCTGTTGGTACATCTTGTCTCGTCTAAATCTGCTGACCTTATTACTAGCCTAGCTTTGATGGCCCGCGAGATTCACGGGCATCTCTCATGATCCTTTGCTGCTGGCTTCTAGTGGGGAGTGCCCTGGTATTCGGCCAGGAATCGTGTAATCATTCTAGTAATGACCAACTATTTCTATTTGCTCAGATCTTCTCCTAATTTCTTGCTGTATGAACTGTAGGGGTCAAGTGTTGCCATCGTAAGCCCCGAGAAGGGCAAGGCACCATATCAGGCACGGTGTACGTTTTGGGAGCAATCCCATCCCAGACAAATCCTCTTTATAGTTTATGGGAAATGGTTTATACGAGCATGGTTTGATAGAAGTAAGCAATTAATTGATGGTCCTGTTGTCTTTGCTATGTTTATTGTTTTGTTATGTTTGCACTGTCAGTAATGTTGCATGTATGCATGTATATTTTATCTTTGAAAGGGCTATGGCGAAAGCTAATGCCACAATAAATACTAGAGTTGGGACCCCGGGGCAATTACCGGATACCGGATTTACCGGTTTTCCGGTTCTCAAAGAACCGGATTCTCGGATTAAATCCGGTATCCGGTACCAGTTTTATTCCATTTATTTCAATGGGGCACTGTCCCCCCATTTATATCAATGGAATACAATTCCTCCTCCCTCCCCCTCCCAGGCTGCGCGGGTGGAAGGGGGGACACCCCCCACCCACCCTGCCCAGCCTGGATTTTTGTTTAAAAAAAGACTCAGAGGCGAGCCCACCCCCCAGCACCAGCGGCCGCGGCGTCCCCGCAGCCGCCGGTAAGTATGACCCGATCCCTGGGGGGGGTGTTTAACACCCCCCCACCCCCCCAGGGATCACCCCTACTAAAGTTCAGTGCGCTTACCTTTGGGAGCTGCGGCGGCGGCGGGCGGTCCGGCGGCCTCAGCGCCGGCTGTGGCTGCCGGCGTCAGAGACGCTCTAGGCCTTCCGGGGAACTTCCGGGTTTCCCCGGAAGGCCTAGAGCGTCTCTGACGCCGGCAGCCACAGCCGGCGCTGAGGCCGCCGGACCGCCCGCCGCCGCCGCCGGAGCTCCGCAAGGTAAGCAAGCACTGAACTTTAGTAGGGGTGATCCCTGGGGGGTTGGGGGGGTGTTAAACACCCCCCCCAGGGATCGGGTCATACTTACCGGCGGCTGCGGGGACGCCGCGGCCGCTGGTGCTGGGGGGTGGGCTCGCCTCTGAGTCTTTTTTTAAACAAAAATCCAGGCTGGGCAGGGTGGGTGGGGGGTGTCCCCCGAGTCCAGGCTGCGCGGGTGGAAGGGGGAGGTTTTTTTTTTTTACTTTTTTGGTGGGACTTAATACATTGCAGCCATTCATTTAAATGGCTGCAATGTAAAAAAATCCGGTACCCAGAATCCGGTAACGGGACCAGATTTACCGGGTTGAATCCGATAATGCCAGTACACCCAGTACCTGCATTATCGGATACCGGATTTACCAGCACGCCCACCCCTAATAAATACTACTTAGATTTCCCTTTTCCCAATGGACCAACCCCAGCTCCCCAGCACAGCCACCCTGCAGGAGCCTGGCCGGGCAAATGGGAGGGGGCAATGTACACCATGGAGCTAGGCCGGTTGGGTGCCTGCGGGATGCACCTAGTCCTCTGCACAGAATAGTACCGCGCACACACTGATCTCTGGCGCATCCAGACTACAGAGGTGCACCTGGGCACCCGCCTGCAGGTTACCATTGCCTGGAGTGCCGCAAGGGCCCGGAGAGCCCACCATGCCTGCAGGCTCTCCCTGGCCTGGCTCAGGGCCCTGTGGGTGTTTGGGGCGGGCCGGCAGGCCCTCCTCCATGGCCAGGAGAGGGTCACATGGCTCCGCGAGGCAGCTGGGTGCCTCCAATGGTGGAGGGAGACCATGGGGCACGCAGCCCTGCTCACTATGCCCGTAGAACGGCGAGTATGGGTCACAGAGCGGGCAAAGGGGTTGTGGTCCCGGGCACTGACTCAGTGGGATGAGGCACCTGGAGGGCATACTTTCAGAAGGACAGGCGCACCCTACTGCAGCTCGCGGACCTGTTAACGCCCTGGCTGGAGTGGCAACACCCCCCCATGCGGACCCCCATCCCCATGGTGCAGCCAGGATCCTGTGGGATGTCTGCAAGGCTGTGAAGGGAGTGCTCCTGGACCAAACAATACAGCTGGTGGACCAGGCGGTTGTGATGGCTGACTTCGCGGCCAGAGGATTCCCCAACTGCATGGGCGCCATGGATGGCACCCACATAGAGATCCTGTGCCCCTCCACTGGGGAGGCCACGGAATATGTTAACAGGCATGGATACCACTCCCCACAGCTGCAGGCTGTGGTGGACCACCGGGGGCATTTCATCGACATCTTCATGGACAACTCTGGGCGCAGCCATGATGCCCAGATCATGACCATCTCCCCCTTCTATGCCCAGGTGTACCACGGGGACTTCACGGACATGGAGATGACCTGGATCGAGGGGGTGATGATGCCCCCTTGCATCCTGGGGGAACCAGCCTATCCCCTCACCCGGTGGCTGATGAAGGCATACCTGGTTGCCCAGAACCCTGTGGAGGCTGTCTACAATACCCGCCTGTGTGCAAGTAGGACAGTGATCAAGAGGGCCGTCAGGGCCCTCAAGCAGCACTGGAGGAGCCTTGCAGGCCACCTGGACTACACGATGGAGACCTCGGCCCTGGTGATCGGGGCCTGCTGTGTGTTGCACAACGTGTGCGAGACCGATGGGGCTGCCCGCAAATACCCCGTGCCCAAGCACCTCCCCGGCCCTGTGCCTCTGTATGTGAATGCAGAGAACCTGTGGGACTACCAATATGCCAAGCGCATCCGTGCTGCCCTGGCCAGGCGCATCAGCCGGGAGGCCGAGGCGTGAGGCGCACACCCCTGTCTCCACCACCCTGGGGCCCCCACCAGCTCCCTGGGCATGCCCCTGTATGGCCACCCACCCACCCACAGCCCCGGGCCTATGAACTGACCCAGGGAGGCAATAGTTGTGCCCAAACCCAAAGTTACATGTATCCCCACCATCACCACCCATCTCCCTGTGCCATGCTCCCCCCCCTCTGATAGCTCTCCCCCTTCCCCCCCATCTCTGGGGTCTCCCCCTCAGCTGCCCTGTGGGTGATGTGGAGCTCTGGGATCTTTCCCCCCCCCCTGTCCATGTCCCCAACTGTGTCCTGGGAGGCCTCGGTGTCCTGAGGGGCAGGCGGTGGTGGTAGGGTGGGCATCCCCAGGGCCAGATGGGACCTCCTGGGTGGCTTCTCCCTCCGGATGCCTACAGGGACTGGGAGGCATATGCACGGGCAGAGCGGGTAGGCTGGCAGCTGGGGCAGTGACGGCGGCAGTGGGGGCGGTGAGGGTGGGCGGACAGGGTGCCCGGTGAGACGGCTCTCATCAGGTATGCACTCATGGTGCCAGCGTGCAGGAGCAGGGAGGTGCCGATGTTGTGCGAGCAGTCCATCTTTGCTGAATGCTCCCGCACCATTCTGTCGATGGCCTGCTCAAGCCGCCCAAACGCCTCTACCTGCCTGTTGTACTCCCAGCGCTCCCACCTCCGCTCCAGCCACACCTCCACCTGGAGCCTCCGGTCCCTTGCCTCCGCTTGCTGCAGGGAGCATTCCGTGACCGCCTCCATCCAGTCAATAGCCGCAATCATCCGCTCACCCTGCTCAGTGGTCAAGCAGACAATGTCCTCTGCCTGCTCCTCCCTCTGGCACCGTACCTGTGCCTGGTGCTCTCTCATCTGTTGTGCCGGGGGCATGGGCCCAGCTTGCTGGGGCCCCTCGGGTTGCCCTGTTGGGTACACAATAGGTGCTGGTTAGGCGCCCCGGCTGGCAGCGCCCTGTCCCGTGGCATGGCTGCGGGGTCTAGGGCCCCACCCCCATCAGATTGGCAGCCGGTGCCCTCCCCCAGTTCCCTTCCTCCCCCCCACTTGGCGGTGTGCCTCACCGGGGACCGCTGACTGCTCCCAGGGCTGCTCTCCGTCACCAGGGCAGGGGTGAGCCATGCCCTGTGGGGATATGGGAGGGGATGGGCTTCCATGACTCTGTCCTTGACTGGTTCTCCTCCTACCTCTCTGACCGCTCCTTTAAAGTCTTGCTCCCCGAGTCAAACTCCTCCTCCCTCCCCCTTTCAGTTGGGGTCCCCCAAGCCTGTGTCATTGGCCCTCTCCTCTTCTCTATTTACACCCTGTCCCTTGGCAAACTTATTGCCTCCCACAGATTCCAATATCATCTCTATGCTGATGACACCCAACTCTATCTTTCTACCCCCTCTCTCTCCTCTTCTGTCCACTCA
>QEPC01000159.1:29427-44785 GCA_003113815.1 Sphenodon punctatus | reverse complement strand
CCTGCTCACCTAACCGCCTTTGACCCTTCTCCCTCACTGGCCCCCATGCCTGGAACTCCCTCCCCACCCACATCCGCCTTTCCCCCTCCCTCTGCTCCTTCAAATCCCTCCTCAAGACCCACTTTTTCCTCACTGCTTTTCCCAATGCCTGCTAGTCAGTCCCCATATACTTACTGTCTGCCCTCCTCTGCAGACTGCTGCAACCAACCTGATTGTAACCAAGCCAAGCACATGCACCTGAGACTTCGCATCCACCTGAATGTTTGTCTGTCTTCTCCCCTGTCTCTCTCACTGTCCCCTCTCCCTGTCTTCCCCTCCTTGTCTTTTAGATTGTAAGCCACAGGCAGGGGCCGCATCTATTTCTATGTTCTGTACAGCGCCAGGCACATGGCTGGCACTATATAAATGTTTATAATAAATAAATAAATAAATAAATAAATAATGTGCGGGTGGGCTGCCCTTGTCCCCAATCAGCCCCCCGGGCCCCCTGTCCATGTTCTGGGGGGGCTGGGGGGGCTGGGGGGGCCATGCCTGGTGTGTCCCCCTCCCCCCGACCCTTCCCCCCCAGTCCGGCCCCCCTCCCACTCACGTGCTTACCCTTGATGTCCATCTCGGAGCCCTCCAAGGCCTGTCCCTCAGTGTTGCTGGGGTCCCCCTGTGTCCACTGGCTGAGGATGACCAGTGTGCCGGCCTCAGAGTCTCCCAGTCCAGACAGAGGGTGGGGGCTGCTGGGGCTTGTGGGGGGCCTGCAGGTCTCTGAGGTCCCTGGGCATTCCTCCTGGGGGGGTGGGGCCCTGGAGCCGATGTCCTCCCTGGGGGCGGCGAGCAGAGGGGGTACTTTGGACCATTCCCTGCCCTGGACCATGGTGCTCCTCATGAGGTGTGGGGCAATGATGGAGCCCTTCAGTGGAGTATGCGGTCCAGGGCATCAAAGTAGGGGGTGGTCCGGGCTCTGTGTCCGGACCACTGGCTGTTGTCCCAGATGGCCTTGTATGCCCTCTTTAGTTCCTTCATCTTTGACCAGCACTGGGCCACGGTCCTGTGATGGACCGCCACCTCCATGTCCCGCACAATCTCCCGGAAGATGTGTTTGTTCCACTGATTGACAGCGAGCTTCAGTTGATGTCTCAGGGTCCCCCAGATGTGGATGAAGTCCTGAGTTTCCCTGTGCCCCCATTGCCCCCCTCGATGGTAGGGCCTTCTCCCACATGGACCCTCCGGGTTCTCCTCTGCTGCCGCCGCCTGGCCAGCACCCATCGCCTCCGGGGGCTCGGGCTCCCTGGCCTGCTTCCATGTCTGTGGGTCAAGGGGGAGTTAGGTGTTGTTTTGCCCCTGTTCCGCGGCCCCACCCCTTGCCCTCCCTGCCACCCGGGCCGCCCCCCTTGGTGCCCCTGTGCTGCTGGGTCCCCCCCTTTGATCGCCTTACCCATTTCCAGGGTGCCTCATCCCCCGGTCTGGTTGCCATCTCTGGGCTGCCTGTCCTGGCTGCTGCTGCTGCCACCCCTCCACTGCCTTCAGGTGCAGCACAACCCCCTCCTCCACCTGCACCTCCACCTGCTCCTCCTCCCTTGCTCTCTCTCCCACCCCTCTCCTCTCCCTTCTGCCTCGCTCCATCCCACCACGTCCCTCTGCCACTGTGTGCCCTTTAAATCTCCCTCCGCGGCCTGTGTTGTTGCTGGTTGCCTGGCAGCAATGCTGTGTGCTTTTCCCCTGGCTGGGAATCATTTTGGTTGATTCCGGCCAGTGGTTGCCATTCAGACGTTACTTTTTATTGTTTCCCGTTGGGAATCGCATTGACCACACTTTCGGAGATGGTCCAGGTCAGACCTCCAGAAGTGTGGTTATTTTTGACCCCTGGTGGGGATTTACTGTGGTGAACATCTGGTGCTCGCGAAACAGATGTTCAGGGCACTTTGGTTCCACCGCGGGATTGACCATGGTTCACTGTGGTTGACTGTGATCTCGTAATGTCTGAAAATACCCTATGCCAAGTGAGTGTACCGGCAACTTCTCAGCTGTATTTATTATTTATTCAAATGTATACCCTGCCCTTCCCCCAAGGCTCAGGTAGCTTTCAACATATAAAACATGTAAAAACAAAAATTCCCTTAAAAACCCCACCCTAACCTCCTAACCACCCACCCAATCCTATCCTTGCATGCCAAACATCTGGCCAAACAAGAAGGCCTTGCATCACTTATGGAAGATGAATGATGTTAATACATCATCTTCATTCCCCTATCTCTCCTTATATGCCCCTCTCCTTTGTCACCTTCTCCTCGTCCATTCTAGGTTGCAAGCCCTGCAGAGTAGGGAGAGACCTGTCTCTTATCACATCTTTCCAGCAACAGTCACATTGGTGCTATATAAATAAATAAATAATAAAACTTAAACAATCTTTTAAATCTACTGACTATCCTTTACTCCTGTAACAGCAGTGCAGCCTAGTGGATAAAGCTGTTGGACCTGACCTGCGAGAGGAGGGTTCAAATCTCATCTTAGGCTGCTTTTACATGAGCGGGTCGCCGTGGTGTGACCCACTCGCGCGATATTTCAAAATCCCAGAAGGGATTGTTTTCAGACCGCAAATTAAATACCTCAATAGTGAAGTATTTAATTCGTGGTCTGAAAACAATGCACGACCGCCTTCAATGTGCATGATTCCGGACTTCCGTCTTGTCTAATCCTGCCTTGCGGGATTTTGAAATATCACGCGAATGGGTCACGCCACGGCAACCCACTCGTATAAAAACAGCCTTAGATATGAACTAGATACAGGTTGTAGAGCATTTTAAATAGTGAAATCTCCATAGAAATTATAAAAAGCAACACCACCACTTGAGTTCAAGAGCTGGGGATTCTATATTTTTGCCTGTAACAGCTGATGCACTGACATTTTTGGCAGGACAGATGAAAGTTGCCTCATGCTGCTTCAGGTGATGGCAAAGGCCCTTTTCACACAGACACTAACACTGATAAAATGGGTGTTACATTTTATTATACATGTTACAGGGCTGCAGGTGTGCTCTATGGGTACCCTGCAACATATATAACAACATTTAACACCCATTTTATCAGTGTTAGAGTGTCTGTGTGAAAAGAACCAATGTCACCTATGTTGGCAAAAGCAACTTTAGATCAGGTTTTGGTAGGTAAAAATCTAGTTGCATTCACCTTAAAGGGCTGGCATCTTGTTTTTTGTAAGAGCTGGCTGCCAGGAAGGGAATGTACAGTAATTATTGTGTTTAGGGAGAATTTAAATTCTCCCTGGTTTAGATGACTATCTATTCAATAAGTACAAATACTATTATACATCACAGTACATGCTGGGAAGCTTAATGAAGTCTATAAAGTGAGATATTAATGGAAATAGTATGGTAGCAGTAGAAAACCATTATAGTAATGGTTATATAAATTGGTTATACTAAATGGTTATAGTAAAAGCTAATTTGTCAATGCAACACTATGGACTGGGTGCTTCTTTAAAATTAAATTCATCAGAGTTCCACAAACTAATCTGGTTTATCAAAAAGAAAGGAAGTGAGACTATGATTATTTTAACTAATACACCATATCTCAGAGTTCTGGTTTTCACTTTTGTGAGCATCTGTAAAGGTATTAATGTCAGAAGGGTAATTGAGAGTTATTCATAGCTGTTTATTACATTAAAGCTGGGGACACATGTATTCTGAAATATTTTTTCCCCCAAAATGTGAAACTGGGAAACCCAAATTGTGCAGGAGGAACAGATTATGCAAATCAACAAAACTGATCAAATTATGCAAATCTGAGTGCAAATGAGTTTCCTAGCCTGATGTACCATCAAATTTGGACATGTCATATCTTAAATTAGAGACAGAGCAGCATGTAGGTATCTCAGTGAGGGCTCTTCTCTTCAGCAGGGCATCAATGATGGATTGTCTTTGGCAGCTGATTTTTTGGTTCCAGAATACACTAACAATGGGCATTGGCATTCTCACAGTACTTCATGCATCCCATTGCCTAGATCACAATCCTCCCCAGAGGCTGAAATTGCACACTGCTAGAGGCAATTTCAGTAACAATTTTACCAAATGCCAAATTCTGTGAAAATTGTGATAGTTGCAGTAGTGTAGAATTCATGGGGCAGTGATTATAATGACCTGCACTTACTTTATACACTGGAATAAAAAGCCTCAAGAACGATCCATCAAAGCTTTTGAAACAGGGCACATATCACGTGCTTGAAATGTGCATGCACAGTATTTAATGAATTCTACATATTAAAGAATCACATCTCCCAACGTTTTCTACTTAGGAGAGGTGTTCCCGCTTCAGGTGCTGAAATCCACTGTCCCTTTTTCAGGGGTCAAAGTCCCTCTTTCAGGAGAAAGACACAATTCAAGTATCAGACTTCTCCTTCCTGGTGGCCTCTCAGGAAAAGCTCTTATACTTCTTGGGGAGCCAGGAACAACTGCTGCTGTGGCCCAATGTCCTGGTCAAGGTACCCCAAGCCCACAGATGCCTGTCAGGGGCTTCCCAAAATAACAGGGATCCCAGGCTCAGTTGCCCCCCCCCCCCCCGTGCGCCATGGTAGCTAGTACACCACTGCTTGAGAGGACAATGGGGAGATGATGGAATGATAATAAACTAAGTGAAATGATAAACAGACACGCTTTTGTCCTGCTTTATGCACTTGGGATGCTGGGGGGTGGAGAAAGGGGGTGCACATAACTGTGCAAGGAGACAGAGCTTATTGGCTGAGGGGTGGAGCTTGTCCCCCTTTGGCTGCTGGAAATGTTGGGTCTTGAATTCCTAAACAAGAAACTTCTTATGTTAGCCTGTCTAATAGCAAGAGTACAAAGTCTTTTCCTTCCCAGGGGTCATTTTGAAAATTAGTGCCAGTTTGAGGGCTGCCTAGAAGTTGGGGGGGGGGGGGTAAGGGTGTTTAAGGGATGCACTCAGGAAGAGGAAGGTCCAGATCATAGATCTCTCCCATGGAGCTCTCCTCTATCCTTGTGTGCATGCCCTCATCTTTGCTCCCTTACCTTGAGCTCTGTTTTTCAGCACTTGGAGGTAGGAACTGGAAAGGGGCCATATAAAAACTAGCTGAGGGCCACATATGGCCTTTGGGTCTGAGGTCCTGCACACCTGGTCTACAGAACTTGTATGACTTGAACACCTCAAAATCCTTCAAGACCTCTCAAAATACAGGAAGGTAGGGAAATATGGCAAAAATGATCAGACAGCTCCAGTTTACAGTTCAGTTGTTCACAACTTTAATATGGTATGGGCTTCAATCCTACTTGATGTATTGCCCTGTAGTTCCACAAACTTGCAGGGATCCCTCACCCAGGGCTGTGATGCAGCTTCCTCTGAGGTGGGGGTGGCTGTTTATACAGGGATCCCTTACTTGGGGCTGAGATGCAGCTGCCCCTAGGGTGGGGGTGGCTGTTTGTGGATTGGGTGATAGAATGCATGCTTTGTATGTATAAGGTCCCAAGCTCAATCCCCAGTATCTCGGATACAAGATCTCTGGTAGCATGCCTGGGTGAGGCCTTTGCCAGGAATCCTGGAGGGTCTCCGGTAGCACATGTGGGTGAAGCCTCTTCCAGAGAGCCAGATTGGAAACCCTGCTGCCATGTCAGGTTGTGACAATGCTGGGCTAAAATGGACTATTGGTTTGACTTAGTTAAGCAGCTCCTTATATCCTTAAACTGTACATTAGAAAAACATTGCTAGGCTATTCCAAAATGCTGCATGTTCTGACAAAAAACAACAACAAAAAATTAATTAATTCAGCTTTCAAACCATTTTACTAGGTCTTTCGACATGGAGACCGAACGCCATTTGAAAACTTTCCTACCAATCTATACAATGAGAGTGACTGGCCACAGGGATTTGGACAACTTACCAAGGTAAGCTGATTTTTTCACAGAAGAGACAATGTGAGCCTTTGTAAAACGAAAATCATTAAGGTATTTGCTGTGCAACTGTTAGAAGAGCAGCACCTAACATGGTTGGTTTTATTCATAAATCAAACAAGTTCTGATCCTGTCTGATGAAGTCAATGGCAAAGGTCAAATTGATTTTAATAGTGCAGTGACATTATATTTCATGGATGCAGCTGTCTCCTCAGGTTTGACAAAGACCTAGCACGTTTTCCTCGTGATAGTGTAGTTTCCGTAAAATGGAAATTGGAAAATAAAACCTAACTAAATAAGCATACTGGCTGAAATCATGGCAAAAATTGAAGTAATTGGAAATTTTGCCATTGATTCCAATCAGGATTTCACACACAACTTAAGTCTGTAATTATTTATGTTGATAGACAATTTAAAATGCTTCTGAAATTTGTTTCAGTTTTTTAATAATGGAGATTTTTTTTAAAAAAAAAAAGTTCCATTCCTTACTTTTTCTTCTTTGTGTGTGAAATTATTTTGCAACTCTGCAACAGTAGTTCAGTAACTAAGTGCTTTATTGTCTCTTAAATCTAAAGAATTCTTATAGCCTTTGTGATACCCACAAAGACAGAGAGACTACCAGTCCAAGAGTTCTTAACACACTCATGCCTTAAAATAACATTAGCCAATACGCTGTGTCCTAGAAATATTATTTTCCTTTTGCCATGACAAAGTGTATCCACAAAGGTCATTTCTGAAACCTTGTGGAGGAGTAGGACTGCCAATGCAAGTAGAATTCACCTAAGAGCAGTGGTGGCACCTGCTGTGTCCTCATTAGAGCTGAAAGAAGTAGTGCATTTATTACCAGAAGTAATATCTGGAATTTGGGGTAGCCCTTCAAGTACCTGGCCTGTACTTGTAATTGGAGATGGGTACTTGCCTACTTGTTTTGGGTTTAAAATATGGGGGGGGGGGGGGGAATATGTGTAAATGTCCACTAGCTTTATAAATCAGCTGCTAGAGATAGGCTTGGGGAGGCAAAAGACCTAGGACCTTTGACACAGCTATCCCTTCACACCAGAAGGGCCCTTTTGTGGTGCTACCTTTAGACTCTTTATACTTATGCAGTATCCCTCCTCATGAGCTCTGGTAGCTCTGCTCACTGCCTTTCCATAGCTCTATAAAACTGTTGGAAGTTAGGCTACTATAGACAACAAAAACCTGCGTGTAAACATCAAAGAATCCATCAGCTGGGGGAAGCCTCTCTGTACTTTGTTTTTAATAATAAAGGAGCAGCTCCTAGCTTCACAGTTCAGGTTGCATCCTACATCCATTAGGGTCAATAGGAGAGTTTATTTATTTATTTATTTTAAAGGTAACAGGAAGGAGACACAATGCAGGATAAAACCCATGACCCTTGGCATAGCAACCACAAAGCTTAGCTACCCAGCCACACTATAGCAATACCACCAGAGCAACTGCTAGCTGTCTTCTGTTAATGCAGTCATGGAAACTAGGTTGGCATAACACTCACATAAATGTGTGGTTTCTTCCATATGTACAATTACTTTGTTAAACATTCATAGAGGGCTTGGGAATCCAAGTGGATTCTCAGATGTTTACATAGTTTCTTTGCCTATAGTAGCCTTGAACCACCATCCTTTCCACAGCTCTATAAGCAGAGCTACCAGAGCAAACACTGGCTGCTCCTCTTTACTTTGGTCATGAGGATGGGCACTACATGTTGGTCATATAAAGATTGTACGGTTCATGCCTTATAAGGGCCCTTCTGGTATAGCGCAACTGCTCTGCTTTGTGCCAAGGATCTTAGGTTTTATGCCACCCTCTGTCATCCCAAGCCCATTTCTAGCAACCGGCTTATAAAATTATTGGGCATTTACTTGTACGCATACCCCATCCCCATTTTAAACCCCAAATAGATACTGGTCAAGTATTATGCAAATAATGTCTGTTACTTGATTCACAAATGATGAATTGAGTAGTGCATACTTGGCTGGTATACCCATTTTGGAGGGTACTCCTTTTAGCTCTAGCCCTCACTCCCCAGATCAAGAGCTGCACTGGGGGAGCCAGCAGGGCTTTTTAGGCAGACATAGCTGAGGTTAACCCCACCCCCTCCCACACACACACCTCATCCCCACCCCCATACCTCAGGTCCTTTGGAAATATCAACTAGACTTACTCAGCTAGTACTAAACTGATGGATCACATTGGACCAGATTCTTCACATATGTACACTGATGTCAAACAGCAGTAATGCCAATGAAGTCAGCACGAACACAACACAAAGAACCACACGCAGGGTGATTTCAGACATGACAGGCAGCATCATTACCCTGGGCTGTGG
Organism: Sphenodon punctatus; assembly: GCA_003113815.1. NCBI lineage: Eukaryota > Metazoa > Chordata > Lepidosauria > Sphenodontia > Sphenodontidae > Sphenodon > Sphenodon punctatus. Next base: position 36,535 of record QEPC01000159.1, on the reverse strand, counting down.
GGTGGTTCGGACCACGGGCGCGGGTGAAGGGGCGCGCCAATAGACATTCATCCCTTTGCCCCCGGCCATGGGGACCGCCGAACCACGGCCCAGGATCAATGCTACCGCCCGTCACGTCTGTTGGCCAACCCCCCCTCCCAAAGGGGGCGGGGCCATGCGACGCAGCGTGCGGCTGCACGGCCCCACCCCCTGCGCTCCCCGGCCGCCCGCCCTCCCCAAGACAGGCAGCCGCAGCGGCCTATCTGGTCACTGTTGCCACCTGCCACCCGCCACCCACACTCCAGAACGCTGTGACGGTACAGTAACAGATGTTACTTTTTCTTCACTGCATTCCGGATTCCCCCTAACCACGCTTTGTTCGCCACCGTGGTGCGGGAGAAAAAGCGTGATTAGGTTCACCGCGGGGGGTGGTTGACTGAGGTGAGCATCTGGATGCAAGCAAACAGACGTTCACCTCCGTTCCCCCCTCCCCCACGGTTGACTGAAGTGATTTCAGACAACGTAACATCTGAAATCACCCCCAGTTTCTCTCACCACAGGAGCTACCATGACTTAAATTTAGAAAGCAGGGGATATATACCAGCTCCTGCTAATAAGCACTGATATTAGTTTATGAATATATGCTTTTCTGCTCATGTGATGAAATCAATGGGCCAGATCCTCAATTAATGTGAACAAACATACTCCATTGTGAGGCAAATGTTTTTTTTCCTTTTAAACATATACAAGTATACTGATGGTAACACATAGTTTAACGATCACTTGAAAAATCTGTGGTGTTGCTTCCCCAGATTGGAATGCAGCAACACTATGAGTTTGGACAGCATCTCCGGAACAGATACTCAAACTTCCTGAATGCTACATACAACCGGCATGAGGCAAGTATCAGACACAACATGAAGGAGATTTCTCCTACTCTGTTGGACTGTGAGATTTGAGGTGAATCAAAACTGTCCAAATAGCCAAACCAATGCTAGAAATAACACAAATGAGAAGAATCTCAGCGTTTTTGAAGATCAGGTCACCCCAAGTGCTTAAATATTGATCAAGGTGCCTAATATTAAACATCAAAGCTTTTGCCCATTGAAGCCAATGGTAAAACTCCCATTGACTTCAGTGGTGGAGGATTGCATGAATGTTTGAGCATCCTGGTTATAATGGAAATTACACAAAAGATTAGTAAGAACTTTGAAATTTCATTGAAGGAGGAAGAAACAAGGGAAACTGCAGTACAGCCTCACATTCCCCTGCAGTTTGGCAAATTGCAAACTGCAGCATTGGGCTAATGTCTGAGGATGAAGAGAAATTCTCTCATTGTAGCCAACAAGGTGGACACTCTTCACCTATCTTATTTGTGATTTGGGCTAAATTATAAATTTTATATTATATTAAGAAAATGCTATATATGGGAAATACTATGGTAGAGTGTTAATTATTCTGGCTGATGAAGTGTAGACAGACAGCAGCAGCAGCAGCAGCAAACAGATACTTACTGATTGTTTACCCTGTCTCAGAAATTACACCAACAAGCATTTTTTAAAATGCCTACTAAAACATACACATTAATCTGGCGACCAAGAGAACAGAAGGAGAAAACAGAATTTTTAAATATAATTTCCTTTAGATTATTTAATTCAGGCGAGAGACTTCATTCAGGTGGAGTATATTCTTTGAAGCAGAGCTTAAGTAGCATTAACATTTTTAAAAGGCTGCATCAGTTACTCTTAGACCTCTTACCCCGGCACAAATTCCAACTGTTGTGCTTTATACAGAACTGAAGATATGTAAAGAGGGAAAGATAGACTGAAGAACTGAGGGAAACTGCCCTTGTGGTAATTACTATGTAATTTTTCTCATGTTATTTTTAGATTTATGTCCGAAGCACAGACTACGATCGAACCATCATGAGCGCCCAAGCAAATCTTGCTGGCCTTTTCCCGCCAACTGGCAGCCAGATCTGGCACCCTGAAATCCTTTGGCAACCTATCCCAGTGCATGTTGTACCAATGTCCCATGATCGGGTGAGCATGAATTGGACATTTTGCACCACTCTTTAGACTTTTCAGTAGAAAGAAACTCAAAATATGAGATGAGGGATGCTTTCCCATAACAGGAGATGCAGTAGTAAAGACCTCTCCCTGGCTGACTGTCCTCCCTGCTCTCCTCCTCCAACCCCTCCACTTGCCCCCTGGATCCCATTCCTTCCCGCTTCCTGACCTCCATTGCTTCCACCATCGCCCCTCCCCTACTGCACGTCATCAACCTCTCCCTCTCTACCAGCAACTTCCCCTCTGCCTTTAAACACACCACTGTCTCCCCCACCCTCAAAAAGTCCACTCTGGATCCCTCTGAACCCTCTAATTACCGTCCTGTCTCACTCCTCCATTTTGCTTCCAAACTCCTGGAACAGGTTGTCTACTCCCGTTGCCTTGACCTCCTCTCTGCCAACTCCTGCTTGACCCCCTCCAATCTGGCTTCCGTGAAACCGCTCTGGCTAGCTAAGATCACCAACTATCTTCTTGTGGCTAAATTCAACTGCCTTTACTCTATACTGGTCCTCCTTGATCTCTCTGCTGCCTTTGACACTGTTGACCACTCACTCCTGCTTGAATCGCGTCACTCCCTGGGATTCCGGGACTCTGTCCTAGACTGGCTACTCCTCCTACCTTTCTGACCACTCCTTCAATGTATCTCTTCCTAACTCCTCCCCCTCACCCACCCCTCTCGGTTGGGGTTCCCCAAGGTTCTGTCCTTGGCCTTCTCCTCTTCTCCATCTACACCCATTCCCTAGGCAAGCTCATTGCCTCCCACAGTTTCCAATACTGCCTATACGCTGATGACACTCAACTCTGTCTCTCCACTCCTTCCCTCTCCCCCTCTGTTCAAGCTCATCTCACCAACTGCCTCTCTGATATCTCCCCTCGATGTCTCAACACCAACTCAAACTGAACATGGTGAATACTGAACTCTTTGCTCTCCTCCTCCAACCCCTTAGTTGTAAGCCGCCCCGGGCTGCATGGCAGGAGGGGTGGGATATAAATCTATTAAATAAATAAATAAATAAATAAAATATAAACTCCTTATCTTCCCTCCCAATCCTTCCTCTCCCTCTTCCCTGTCAATTGCCATTGACGGGGTCTCCATCCTCCCTGTCCCCCAAGCCCGTAGCTTGGGCTTCGCCTTCGATTCGCACCTTACCTTCAAACCCTATTTTGACTCCGTGGCCAATTCCTGCCGCTTCTCCCTCCACAACATTGCTACGATCCACCCTTTTCTGTCTGTCTGTCTCCTCTGCCAAAACTTTCATTCATGCCCTAGTCATCTCACGCCTCGACTATTGTAACCTCCTCCTCGCTGGCCTTCCCTGCTCTCACATTTCTTCCCTCATCTCTGTTCAGAACTCTGCTGCCAGGATCATCCACCTAGCCCGTCGCTTTGACCATGTTCAGCCTCTCCTCTCCCCACTGGCTCCCTCTTCCTGAGCGTATTCTGCACAAGCTCCTCATCTTCACCTACAAAGCCCTTCACAACCTCGCCCCCGCACCCTACTTCTCGGATCTCCCTCCGAACCCCTGCTTGAGCACTCCGCTCCTCTTCCATCCCCTCCCTCACCCTCCCACGCCTCCCCTGCTCCCCCAACCGCCTTCGTCCCTTCTGCCTCGCTGCCCCGCACACCTGGAATGCCCTCCCTGCCCACATCCGCCTTGTCCCCACCCTCCATGCCTTCAAGTCCCTCCTCAAAACCCACCTCTTCCGCTCTGCCCTTCCCAACTCCTTTTAACCATCCCCACCCTGGATTACCCCCCACCTGTTATCTGCAAACTCCCAATGTACTGTAACCAAGCCAAGAACATGTACCTGAGCTCCCACATCCTCATAATTGTTGCATGCCTTGTCTCTCCCTCTGTTCCCCCTTCCCTGTCTCTCCTCCCCCTGTCTTTAGAGTGTAAGCTCTCAGGCAGGGACCGTGTCTATCTTATTTTCTGTAAAGTACCAGGTACATTACTGGCACTATATAAATGCTTATAATAATAATAATAATTTATCAGACCAGGAGCTGTTGTATTTGGCCAGAGATTTAATAAGAAAAAAATATCTATTCGTTTAGAAGGAATTCACTCCTCTCCTAAGATGACTAAACATCTTCCTTTGGGTGGCACAGGCACACTGAGAGCTACTCCATCACACAGCCCCTGCCCCCAGATGCTAGGCAGGACCATTTAAATGGATCACCTGTGAGTAGTGCAACACACCCCTGTCCCCTCTGAGGTGGCACAGTACTGGGACAACGTAACAGCAGGGCCTGCTCCCACGTGTCACAACTGAGCTTCCATTTGCTGCCACAGCTGTCTCCACAACTGCTGAGTCGGTGTGTTTCTGTGTTTGACCTACTTCTTGTTTTCTTTTGAACAAAAATAATGTTTTTTTTCCAGCTTAATCTCAAAATTAGGCAATGGGCTATTTAAAAATGTACACAATGTGTATGAATTGTTACTTTATTTGCATTTATACATATTTGTGAAAATTGGGTTAATGGAGGACAGAGAACGGACATCCCACTTCGAGGGTTTAAAAAACTGGTCACCTTATCTTCTCCCAAGTACAGAAATATGAGGAAATTCATAATAAAATAACCATGCTGGGTCATACAAGGACAAGGCACTGTAACTAAGCTATGCTCCCTTCCTGCTCTGGAGGCGTCACTCCGTTCAAAAGCATTGTAGGATAGAGGAGTTCACGCAACCTAGATCAGGCACAAGGTGACTCAGCTTGAACCTATGCAGTACATTCAAAAGAGCCATTTTTAAAAATATAGGTCAGTGATGAAGCTTTGAGGTGGCAAGGGCCTTCCCTGCATTTAGATAGGCATCAGGACTGTCAGGTATTTACCCAAGCTAAACCTCCAACCCCTCTGAGTCATGAATTGAAAGAAAATGAGTACTCTCTACTATGAGAAGAGACAAATTTTCCCTTTCTACAATTTTCCCAGATGAAGATGTTGATGAATTCCTACAGCAGAGGTGGGAAACCTTTTCTGTCCCATGGAATTTTTGAAAATTTGTACTGGCTCCATCCTTAGAGTCGCCACCTGTGGTGGTTTTTTTACCTGACACTCCCATAGGCCAAAATGGAAGTGCCAGGTAAAAAAGAAGGTGGCAACCCTAGCTCCATGGGCCACAAAAGTGATGGGAGAAGGAGCATTTAAGGGGTGCTCTGGATGGAGAAAGGAAAGGGAGGATCCAGCTCATTAATCGATGCCATGGATCCATCCCCTCTCCTTGAGTGCATGTCCTCATCTCCAATCCCTTCTCCTAGCTCACTCTTTCAGTACATGAGGGATGGAATTTGATCAATTGGTCAGATCCAAGAATGGGAAAGGAGCCAAATAAATATCAGTTGTGGGCTAGAGGTTCCCTACACCTGTACAGCGAGCTGAAATTTCTCCTAAGTGTTACAGGGGAGAGGGTACGGGAAGGGAAATGGGAGAAGAAGGGGAGGTAGAGGTAAGATGTTGGCAAGGCTCTCTCTCTGTTGGAACAATCTGGGTATAGGAAATTCCATCAGGGTCTTGTTTGGGCTTTCCCATCAAACTAGGGGGCAACCCGACTCATCATAGGGATGGAGAGGATGCCAATGCTCAGAGGGAATAAGGGAAGACACACAGGCAAGGATATTCTCACTGACAATCTCTATGGGGTCCAGGTCACAGTGCCAGGAAGGTGGGGGAGAGGAAAGGGCAAGGTTCCCACGGAGTGGAGAGACAGGGGAGGAATGGCTGGGTGGGGGGGGGAGACAGGTGCGGAGGAGGAGAGGACTTGTATTCGGAAGAGTTAGGCAGGGAAGTAAGGGAGGAGGCAAGGGCGTCAGGGTGAGGGAGAGGGACAGGTGCAGCTAAATCTCACACACACTGAAACATGGGGCAGAAGGGGGAGGGGAACAGGGAACTGGAAACACAGTGGAAGCACAAAGACCAGACAAGGATAAACACACACACAACTTCAGAATGCACTCTTCACAAGAACAGTGGCCAGCCTCTCTAAACCATTACCAGTGGGGTCTTGCTGCCCCGCCGGCATCTTTAACGCTTCCATGAGAGAGCCTGTTGCCAGAGTAGGGTCACGGCTCCACCCCCTGCGCCGCACGTCATCCTGCCAGTCACGCGCTGCATCAGGGCGGGGCGTTCCCTGTGACTCCTGAGGAGGGTGATTGCACAGCCCAAGCTGGCCCTGCTGTATGCGTGTCGCTATCCACTTGGGTAGCATCCCGAGACTCTCCATCAGGTTGCCTAGCAACCCGGGATGCACCCCGACGCACTCACATTCTCAGATGCGGTGTGACACTAAGTATGTAAAACACTTTCAGAACCAGGCAAATGACTTCTCAGCTATTATTTATTCAGAGGTCTGTGGGTAATTCTGAGCCCTAAACAATATAGGCTGAAACTAGGGAGAAGCATAATGCAGGTTAAAAAGAAATTGATTACAACATACTGAGATCCATATGATGCTGCCAGGAAGTAGTACTAAGTACTATTTAATGAGAGCAGGCATGGTTTGCTTAACTGATAACACCCAAAGTGTAATAATTGAGATAGCAGAAAGTGTCTTTAGTGCTTGTGCATTAAAAACAACATTCCAAAGCATTTGTTAGCCTTGAGCCGCCACGATCTCTCCTTCTTACAGAAGAACACATACGCCTGCAGGTGTCTGGCAAGATTTCCAATTAAAATTACGTTAACACACTTTCATAGTATCTGGCTGCAACCCTTGCACAGATACTTCAAAGAGGAAACAACTGATCTATATGAACAAGGTATAAGAACCACTTAAGTCCCTCTTAAGCCAACACGTTGTGGCTGATGTATTAGTTCTATTAGAGAAACAAAAAACCTATGGTTTTACAAACTTAATTAAGGCAGATTCATACCAAGCAAACTTTAACAAACCTAGAAATTGTGTGTTAAGGCTCCCGCCTTAACTTCCACACCACGTAAGCAGTAAAGATGTTGTATGGCTTCGCATACTGTGCTCGCTTACAACTTAGGCTCCATGCACCCACACTTTGCCTTGGTCTTTCAGCTCCAATCCTCTTCCTTTGCAGGTTGGGG
>QEPC01000159.1:14627-26115 GCA_003113815.1 Sphenodon punctatus | reverse complement strand
CTCGTGGGGATCAGTCTCCCTCCAAGGAGAAGACAGGAAGGACTCACTGAGCTGGCCAAGGAGGGCAGGGGGGAGTGACTGATAGCGGGCAGGGCTTGCACCGCAAGTGAGGTAGAGACTCAGAGCAGCAGCAATAGCATGAGGAGGAGACCCTGAAGCCTTCCCGCAACCTATGGCTCCTAATGGGGGCGGGGAAGTGAGCAAAGTGGTGCCCCCCACGCTGCTGCTTGAGTCAGCCAGTGCCTCTTAGGGAAGCTGCTCCCCTCGCTGCTCCATTCAGTCCTAGTTTGAGCTGGGTTTAGGGAGCGAGTGAGTGGAGGTTTTCCCGCCATTGCAAGACCCAGCCATGGACCTACCCCTGCCCCGTATTGATACCCCTCGCTCCCTCCTGAGGAGGAAAGGGGCAGGCTGCTCCCACCCTGCATGGCCCAGGGCCCTGTGGTGGGAATGCCTAGAACTAGCTCAGAGAACACCCCCATTGAAACACACACACATGAGACAGGCTAACAAGTTAAACAACAGGTTTATTCTAAACAGAAAATAAGCCTCACAAGGCAGGTTAAAAATGCTTCAAGTTCCCCTGTTCCCCCAACAGATTCTCTGGGGATCCTGCACTCCCTCTCCCCTATAGTGCTGGGCTAAGCCAGTTAGTGTGCAAGCTGAGGCCTCTAGGAGCTTCCTGCCAGTGTAATAGTAATAGGGTCATGGGATAAGGTGACCCCCTCAGACCGGTGGGCTTTCCCTCCGCTGACCTGCTTGAAGCTGGGCTGTGCTGCCTGAATGAATGTCCCGCTGGCTGCCCTGCCAGCCGACCTCCCACACCATCCCTCTGATACCTGGGGGATTTTGAATCCTTAGACTTCCGTCCTTCCCTCTGGTCCCCCGTCAGCCGGGCTGCTGACCGAGTAGCTTCTCTGCAGGTTTTTGTCAGTAAACTGGCAGCTCACAGGAGCCTTCACGCTTCCCTCACTGGTAGCTTCAGTGAGGGCTCAGGTCTCTTCTGACTGCCCCAGGTTCAGGTTCAGCTCCAACTCCCCTCCTCTCTCTCTCTCTCTGACCTTGTTCCCCTTCAGGCAGCCTCTGATCACAGCTATGCTTTGTGCTGCTGATATAGCACACCTGTTTCTTCTGCCAGGCCTTCTCAGCCTCTCCTCAGGCAGCCATCTTGTCTCCTTTTCTTCTCCCTCCCCCCCTGCAACTCACTCAGTTGTTCTCTTCTGCCCCCTAGTGGCGGTCTCACTGCGAGTGCAGGCTACACACACATAAATAAAACATAAAATAAATAAAATAAACCTCTTCCTCTACTCCATTTCACAATGTGAAACAAGAAGCACATACTCTGACCATTTCCTGACTTCTGTATGCAACCAGATTCTCTCTTACTAAGAAGATCAAAGAGAAAACCCTGTCAACATTGGTTGCAAGCCAGAGGAAATTGCCCCCAAAACTCCCATTGAAATCAATGGAACTCTCAATGAAGAACGTTAGCTCCGCCTTAACTAATGGATCCACTAGCGTGACTCCATAATTTCCAAGAATCTCTCAATTTAAAAATAGTTTAACAAAAAAACAGTTGTTCCCATGTCCCACCAAAATAATGGCATATTTTTACATGACTTTTAGGGCATTATTTGGACTGTTAGCCCTTATTTTCAGTCACACATACTGGGATACAAGATGTGCTTAAAGCAGTGAGAGGATGAGAAAAATTGGCTTTAAACTCTGAATTCTGGGGACTACTGGAGAATAAGGTTGGCTTTCTGAGTAACTGAGAGTAGCCTCAGGCTTGTTCCATGAGGTAGTTCTGGTGGCAAGTGATCCTCCACTACCCAATCCCTTTGAATATATATGACCAATTTACAGTATGAGTCAGCACAAAGAAGATGTGGGATAAACATGAATCTGACTGACAATAACTAGATATCCCAGTGACAGGTGATACAGAACAACCTCACTGAGACAGACACAGTGGATAAAGCCGCATGAGACAGGGTCGGCTCGATCCCCCACCCTCACCTGGGACAACAAACACAGCCACCACACTTCAGGCCAGGAGTCCAAAACGATCTCCCCACTCTCATTACCAGTCCCTTGATGCTATCGGTCCAGCTGAGAAGCCAGCCATATGGGGTTGGACTCCCAGACACCTGCTGTGCTGCAGAACTGGGCCCAGTGCTGCTAGACAGCTGATGAGAGGAGAAAAGCAGAGCAGGGCGAGTGCTCTTTCAACCTGCCAAACAGCTGATTGGGAGGACACGGGATCAGAGGAGTGCCTGCACTCCTCTGCCCCTCTTCCCTCTATCAGCTCTTTGGTGGGTAGGGAGAGCATGCACTCTCCTCCGGGCTCCCCCTCCCTCTGATAAGCTGTTTAGTGGTGAGGAGAATTCACACACTCCTCTGGGGCCCTCTCCCCATGTCAGCTGTTTGGTGAGTGTTCAGCTGAGGAAGCATGCTGCTCCGAGTCCAATCCTCGGGGCGCTTTTAAACGAGACAAGAAACGCAGCTGATCCTTTGATCAGCCACCTTTCTTTGTGTTCGTTTAAAAGTCTTACCTGCTTTGAAGTCGGGTCTTCCCCGCATTAGACCTGCCCGGCGATCCTTCCCCCTCTTACGCGGATCCTCGATGTGCTGGCTTTAAGCCACACTTTCGGGTCCCCTTTCTAGAGTGCACACGTGCAGAAGGATGCACATGCGCACATAGTCTCTGCAACGGGTCTGATGCTCTTCTGAACATCAGATACGTCGTAGAGAGGAAGGCGGGGGGAGATGTCGGCAGTGAACAATTCCACTTGTGAGCAGAATCGTTTAAAAGCGCCCTCGAACCTCATCGCACGTCAGGGCTACACAGACTGACAAGATGGGATGCGGCCCTTTACACCATATTGGCCCAGATGGGGCGACAGTAGCCCGCGATGCATCACCGGCCTTCTCCAGTGAACAGGACACATCACATAGCAAATAGGTTCAGGATGCAGGAGTTAATGGCCCATCCACAACCCGCTGTTTGATCAAGGCAGGGTTCTGCCTCCACCATGCGGAGAAGACTACTATCTTAGCATTTCAAAAGGAGGGAGAGATAAGGGGGATCATGTAGGAACAACAGCATTCAGAAATGGAGAGTAAACTTATTCAAGGTTGCATGAGGCAAGCAGGCTGGGTGGGGGTGGGAAGGTAGGCTTCTAAACACTTCTGAAGTGTTCAAAGTGGATTTTTTAAAAAGGTAAAATCTAAGGAGACACCAAATAACAATTTATATTAAGGAGATGTGGACAGAGTGTGTAGGAATGTGTACGTGAGCAAACTGTCTTAATATGTGCTCTGAAATCTGGATGATGAATTAAAGCAAAACACAAAAATCTCTCTTCTTCTCCCCACCCCACAATTAATCTGGCCTGTGACTGGGGTTTTTATTTGGCCCCTTTCCAGTTCTCTTCCAGGGAGAAAGGAGGGGCGGGGGTGGGACAGGGGAGAGGATGGTGATGGAGGTTAGGGGACAAGTCCATTTCTTGTCCTTGGGCCCATTCCAACCTAGCTATGCCCTAGGGAGTGTGACTGTGTGTGCTGTCCTGCCTGCTAGCGCAGCCCACCCCACCAAGAGGTCTCCCTTGCCTCACTGCTTCCCCTTCCTAGCTTTCAGGTTAATATTATTAACTATTTATTAATTTATTATTATTATTATTATTATTATTATTATAGCACCAGCAATGTCCCTGACACTGTACAATCCAGTCAGAGACAGATCCCTACCCCTAAGGGGCTTACAATATGACAGACGAGGGAGGGGGATATGAGGCAGAGGTAAACATCAGGAAAGACAAGAGGACATTCATGAGGTTGAGAAGTTGCAGGCTCATGTGCTTCACTTAGTTACAGGGAATTAGGTTCTGAGTGAGGGAGAAAGGATGCAGTATCTCTCATGACAAGCTAGGGAAGGCTTGACGGAAGAGGTGGGTTTTCGGGAGGGATCTGAAAGTTGGGAGGGAGGGAGTGGAGTGAATGTATGCAGGGAGGGAGTTCCGGGCATGAGGGGCAGCAAGGGAGATGGGGCAAAGATGTTTAGAGGAGCAAGGGGTTCACAAGCAGGCACGGATGGAGGGAGAGGAGGAGTGAAGCTCCTGGGTAGGAGCATGGCGAGACACAAGTGTGGAGAGATATGGGGGAGCATGGCCATGAAGAGCCTTGAAGGTGAAGACCAGGAGCTTGTGCTGAATGCGTTCCTGTAGAGGGAGCCAGCACAGGGCAGAGAGGAGGGGCTGTACATGGTCAAAGCAATGGGCAAGGTGGATGATTTTGGCTGCGGAGCGTTGAATGAAGATGAAGGTGGCCAGATCAGAGCAAGGGAGGCCAGTAAGGAGGAAGCTACAGTAGTCAAGGCAAGAGATGACTAGAGCATGGACTAGGGTTTTTTCAGCAACAGTAAGGCATGGCCGGATTTTGGCAATATTGTACAGAACAAAGCGACAGGATTTAGCAACAGCCTGGATCTGAGGCTTAAAGGAGAGGGAAGAGTCGAAGATGAATCCCAGGCTACGGACCTGAGGGACCAGCTGGATGGTAACTCCCTCAATGGAAAGGGAGATAGCCCTTCCCTTCCGCTCTCCTCCTTGCTCTGACCCCCTTGCACCTGACAGTTTCTGGTAACCTCTAGTAAGCAGTGTGTTAAGGGGACTGACATAGGAGCAGCACTTGATGACCTAATATTTTGTGGCTTTGGGGGGCTGCAGCCTGGGAAGTGCCTAGGGCTGCCCACCATGGGGTAGAAGTGAGCAAACATCTGGCACTATCGGCCTAGTGGTTAGCTGCGTCATGGACTAATGTGGGGTAAGGTTGCCCAGTGTGGGTTAACATCTCATGTGGCCTTATCCAATGTGTCTTTCGACCTAGTATATTTGGCTGTTTACTTTTCAGATGTTACACTTTCCTATTCTTGACTGTCCACGTTACCAAATGCTTCAGAATGAAACCCAGACATCAACTGAAATTCAGAGGAACCTGGAACCCTACATGGTAAATAAAAAAAAAAAGTAGAATTTAGATTTAAGGGACTATCACACAACACTGTCACCATTTCCTGAAATTTCTGCTGCAGTCACTGGAGGAGCAAAAGATTTTCTTAAAAATAGAATTACTGCAAACTTGTGTTATGTAACGTGTTACTATTACTTTTTTGCATGTAAGTCCGTTGACTTGTATGGAACTACTACTTGTGCGTAAAGTCAATTAGAGATACTTGTGCCAGCTGGATCAAGGCCTACAAGTCTGTGTGAATATGTTTGTACTGACATTTTTTCTTCTTGTTGTCTTTCAGGACTTTTTAAATACCACAGCAGCCTACTCAGGATATAATATGAATGTTCTCAAAACATTGGACAATTTCAAACTCTGGAGCATATATGATACTTTACACTGTGAGGTACTGAAGAAAAAAAAAGATTACAGATTAAATCCATTAATCAAAAACACAGCAATTTAGTGTCATAGGAATGAGTAATCACCTGCTCTTCCCAGAACTTGCTTTCTTTTGGATACAATCCAGTATTCAGACATAATTTAGTGTATTTAAAATGAATACATTCAAAAGATACTTCATAGTTTGGAAGGCTTTTGTTTCTCTGTTGCTTATCGTTCCCTGAAAGATGGATTGAGAAATTAAGGTATTGGTTAAGTAATTGTTTGGGGTTGCATCCTACATGTTGTTTTCTGATAAGGTATTTGTCTCCCCTAATTGTTTTTTTAATTGAATTTTGTTATTCTACGATGGATTCTTGAAAGGATATATGTTTTCCTTATTCGGTTTTTAACTGGAATTTTGTCATCTCCTAACCGGTTGTATATTGTTTTGTTTGTTTACTAATAGCAAGCAATGACCTCGGTCATGCTTAATAAATTATCGTCTGTCTATATATCTATCTTCCCTGAAAGCTGAAACTCAAACTTTTTTTACTGCTATTTCCATATCTATGCATGCCATTGTGATACTGCATTTCGCAAGAGGGCAGGGAAACTTATTAATTTACCTATGAAGTAAACATAAAAATATTTACTTGGTCTTTGAAAATAAGTGGTAGGTAGCAGTATGGTGGTTTCATCAGTGACTGGAAAGTCAAGAGCTGAGGGTTCTCTCCTGCGAGCAAGGAGATGTCCTGAAGATCAGCACTGGCTTTTGTTTAGCAGGAATGGAAAAGTAAAAGTGAATTGGGAGGATACAACATACATCCCCCCTCCACCCCGCCCCACTTCCAGCAACAAGATGAAAGTGAATGGAAACAAAAAATGGTATTGCATCTCAACTTGAGCCTGCTCCACTTGAGCCTGTTCCATAATCAGAGCCCTGGGTAGTCTGCAGTACAGATGGGCGAACGCGGTTCGGAAGTTCAGAATTCGGATCGAACTCAACCAGTTCGGTTGACTGAACCAAACTTCCGAACCGAACTTGATTTTCGAACTGAACCGAATTTCCAAACTCGGCTCTGTTCGCCCATCCCTAAAAGATAATATTCTATTTAGTTCAATGGGGTTTGAATTTCCGAACTTTGTTCAGAAGTTTGGAGTTCGAACCAAACTCGAATAGTTCGGTTGACCGAACCGAACTTCCGAACCGAACCGAATTTCCGAACTCGGTTCTGTTCGCCCATCCTTAGTCTGCGGTGTCATCATCCCCCCCCGCCATTCTGCTATCATGAAATGTAAACTCTGAAGGCAAAATAAATGGTGCAAATGATCAAAATCCTGCAATTTATGCAGATTTTTTAAATGCAAATCTGTTTCTGAGCCGAGTATTCCATCAATTTTGGGCTTCTTATACTAGGGAAAAACACACACACAAAATACCACACTGGCATCTAAGTTTGTGGCTCTTCTCTCCAGGGGGCATTGTGAGCTGTACTTTACTGTCCCTTATGCCAGTAGTTCACATCCCCACTTGTTAGCTCCTAGTGCGAGAATCCAATTGGTACTTTCTCATCCTCCCTCAGGCTGTATTTGTGTGCGCCCAGGGGCCAAACTGCTGCAAAAATTGCCAGCTGTCAGATTCTACTGAAATGGCTGTGGCTGCAGCAGCACAGAATTCACAGAATCCTCACCATAATGCAAATCTCTGTTCAAAGACAACCCCAGTGGCAAATGCCAAGGAATAATTCCACATTGCCCAGGGGCCCAGGACAGAGTAGCAGTGAGTTCAGAGACCATGGGTGTTTTTAGATGGACAGGCTGTCCCGCTGCTGGCCACGCCTGCCCACTACACCCCCGGGTGGCCCGTCCATCTAAAGGTGTAGTTGAAGATGTTGACGCGGAACAGGCAGCCCTCCCAGCAGCAGCACTTCAAAGCATCCTGGAGCACCACCAGTGGAGCAGGCCAGCCAAACCTGGGGCACCAGCCCAAAGTAAAACAGCTGTCCGTCTGATGCACAGACCCACGCTGTGGCTCCACTTCCAGCTAGCCATTGCCCCAAGCAACACCATAGCATTGTGGATGTTCTAGCCTGCGACTCTCTGGTGTGGTGAGCGCCACATGGGTGGACCTCAATGCAGGGAACCTGCTGGATCCTTCTGATCCTGACCCAGGCAGGGTTGGAAGCAAGTGGACGTGGGGGTGCATCCCATAGCAGCTGCAGGGATGGGCCCCAGGTCTGTCTGAAAACACCCAGTGTGGCAAGAGTATAGGTAAAAAGCAGAGGAGAAAGGGGGGAAAAAGTTATTTCTTCTTTTTTTACTGTAGAGTATTCACAATTATACTCTACCAAACTGGGCCACTAAAGATACAATGGACAAGATGAAGAAGCTGACAGAGTTATCCCTATTGTCATTATTTGGTGTTTACAAAACAGAAGAGAAATCACGGCTGCAAGGAGGTAAGTAAAAAATATACAGCTTGATGTACATGCCATGTCTTCTGTCCTTATTTGGACAAGCCTTCCATTTAAAAGGGGAACCATAAATGATATCTAATAAATATGCTGGACAACACACTAAACATGAAAGAGATGTTTTTTAAAGTTGACATTACAATAATGGGGAACAGAGATGAAAAAATGTCCTGGGTTGATCTCATTCAACAATAAAGGAGCTGCAGGAGTGTAGCAAGGTGGGAATGAGTCGTGGTGCAGATGAAGAAATGGGCACTTCACTCCAGCGTGCATATGCATTCTACATGCATGTGGATCCACAGACATGGGGCCCCTGTGGAGCTGTACATGCTGCACATATTATAGCTACCCCCTGAAGAGCTGCTGAAATCCTAGGAAAACAATTCAAGCCTCTTCTGACCCAAGACTGGCAGGAATGACAGCAACTTACACTAGGGGTGAAAACAGACATGATGCTAACCACCCTTTAACCACCCTTGGTGGTTATTTATGCATGTTGAAGGGCTGTATTGGTGCCCTATGCAGTCCTGCAACATGCATAAATGACCACCAAGGGTGGTTAAAGGGTGGTTAGCATCATGTTTGTTTTCACTAGGGGTGGGACTACCGGATCTACCAGTATCCGATACTGCCGGTATTAGGTGTACCGGCAGTATCAGATTAAACCCGGTAATGCGGTGTAATTTACCGGATTCCCCTACTGGATTTTTTTACATTGCGGCCATCAAATGAATGGCCACAGTGTAAAAAAACCCCACAAAAGAACCCCCCAAGCACTTTCCCTTCCCAAGTCCAGGCTGCGCGGGTGGAAGGGGGGACACCCCCCACCCACCCTGCCCAGACTGGATTTAAACAACAACAAAAATTTCCCCTAAGTCGGAGTGCGGTGCGGTCTCCAGGCCACCACCGGCGACCCAGAGCCAGCACCAGCAGCAGGTAAGTACCAGTACTGTATGATCCCTGGGGTGGTGGGTGGTTTAACACCCCCCCACCCCAGGGATCACCCTACCTCCCCACCCAGGGAAGCCTACCTTGAGCTCTGGGTGGCGGCGGTCCGACTCCGGCGGCTTCAGCACTGGCTGTGGATGCCAGCTTCAGCACGCTACTAGGCCTTCTGGAAGTTCCCCGGAAGGCCTAGTAGCGTGCTGAAGCTGGCAGCCACAGCCAGCACTGAAGCCGCCGGAGTCAGACCACCGCCACCGCCGCTGCCGCCCAGAGCTCAAGGTAAGGTAGGCTTCCCTGGGTGGGGAGGTAGGGTGATCCCTGGGGTGGGGTGTGTGTTAAACCACCCACCACCCCAGGGATCACCCTAGTCCCTGCTGGTGCGGGCTCTGGGCTGTCTCTTATACACATCTAGATGTGTATAAGAGACAGGGCTGGGCAGGGTGGGTGTGGGGTGCCCCCCCTTCCACCCGCACAGTCTGGGAGGGGGAGGGGGGAGGTTTTTTTTGTTTTTTTCCATTGATTTCAATGGGGACAGTTCCCCATTGAAATCAATGGAACAAATCCGGTACTGGTAAACCGGTACACAGATCTGGGAATCCAGTTTTTTAAAATCTGGTAACCGGTAAATCTGGTAGCCGGTATTTGCCCCGATGTCCCACCCCTAGTTTTCACCCTAGGTTTATTGGAATTTCTGTAATGTTTAATCTTAAAACGTATTGATTTTCTGGTGGTTTATTGGTTCTATATTGGGTAAAACCCTTGCAAATACATTAATGGTAATACTTAAAGCAGGGATGGGGAACCTCAGGCCCATGGGCCAAATGAGGCCCACAGAAAGTTTTTACATGGCCCCTTTCCACTTCCTGGATCCGGCCCTTGGATCCAGTTCTTACCTCCAATCACTAAAAACCTGAGCTCAAGGTAATGGAGCAGAGATGAGGACAGGCAAACAAGGATAGGGGACAGTTTCATGGCACAGATCCATGATTTGGTCCCTCCTTTCCTTGAGTGCATCCCTTAAGCACCCCCGCCCCAACTTCTGTGTGGCCCTTGGAGCTTGTGCAAGCTTTCAAGGTGGCCCCCAGGAGGGAAAAGGTTCCCCACCCCTGACTTAAAGCATCACTGAGGGCCAAATATTAAGCTTCTTCCAATCATCTCTGGATTCATATTGGAATAGGAGATAGCCCTGTTGTCATGCAACCAGTTTTGCCCTTCGAGCATATTAGACCACCCATGGGGCTGCTTCAAATTCACTGCATCCTAGGGGTCATTCTAGCAGCAAGGGATCAATAGGGTGCAGCGATATTTTTTGTCACAATTTCAGTCTCTGGTAATGTCCCTCATTCAAAAGCTGGAAGGGTATTGGTCCACTAGGCAGAACCCAAGGAAAACGTTTCCCAAAGAAACCCAACAGTGGAACCTGAGGACAAAAGTTAATAATTGAATAGTGTAGCAAAAGAAACGATTAGAGTATTAATAACAGCCTCACTTGGGAACAGAAAGGAAGGACAGCTCAGTTGCTGATGTAAAATTTCTTAAGACAGAGCACATCTCAACATAACTAAATTGGGAAAACTGCACAACCAAAAAAGAAAAGTTCTTTGTTTCACCAACATTATCATTCTTCTCTATTTCCATTAAGGCATCCTTGTAAAAAATATTCTAGAACATATCACAAAAGCTGCTGAACATCCAAGCAAGAGAAAAATGCTCTTCTATTCTGCAGTGAGTATTTTGGTTTTCTGGGAACATTGAACTGATATGATGATCACTATCATATCAGTGATATGAGTTCATTGGGTGGCCTTGGGCAAGTCACAACCTCTCAGCCTGTTCCCCTTCTGTAAAATAGGTAGGTATACGTTTATTGGTCAACCACAAGGGTCTTTACAAATAGGAAATAGGAATATGTGTGTGTCTGTGTTCCCCTCATCCTTCTCATCTTAGATTATAAGCCTACTGGGCAGGACCTATCTGTGATTGTACAGTGCTGTGTAGGCCTAGTAGTGCTATAGAAATGGTAAGTAGTAGCAATCACTAGTGGGAATGAGATTTATTTGATTTGGGGGGGAAACATTAACGCATTGGGACTAAGGCCCTTTTCACACAGACACTCTAACATTGGGTATTTTCAGACGTTACGAGATCATGCTCAACCACAGTGAACCACACTCAATCCCGCGGCGGGGCCAATGTGCCCGGAACGTCTGTTCGGCGCGTGCCAGATGTTCACCATGCTCAATACCCACATGGGGTCAATTTCAACCACGCTTCCCGGGCTAGTGGGGGGAATATCCTGGGAAGCGTGGTCAAACAGATCCCCACCGGGAACCAACAAAAAGTAACGTCTGGACGCCAATCCCCGGGCGGAAACAAAGGAAATGAGCCCCAGCCGTGGAGGAGGAGGAGGACCAGCCGTGGGGATGCCGCTGGAAGGCCTACCGCCGAGGGGGCCAGTGGGGCCTCCAGGAGACCAGGGACTTCATCCACATATGTGGGACCCTGGAGTACCAGCTGGAGCTCGCCCTCAACCAGCTCCACGAGCATGTCTACCAGGACATAGTGCGGGACATGGAGGCGGCGGGGCATCAGCACACAGCGGCACAGTGCCGCTCAAAGGCCAAGGAACTCAAGAGGGGGTACAAGGCCATCCGGGACAACAATAGGCGCTCCGGACA
>QEPC01000157.1:1885532-1916587 GCA_003113815.1 Sphenodon punctatus | reverse complement strand
AGGCACCCCACACACCCCCAAGGCTGTTTCCCAACCCGCACACACACACACACCCAGGCTGTTTCCCATCCCTTCACAATGCTGGAAATGTTGTGCTTTTGGGTTTATACTTTATTTATTTTAAGCTTGTGTGCATGTAGACTGTGTTTTCCGATGTTAACCCTGGGAACTCGTTGCTGCTGTGTTTTGCCAGTGTTTTGCCAGTGTTTCCCTGTGTTTTGGGTTTATACATTATTTATTTTAAGCTTGATGCGCATGCAGACTGTGTTTCCGATGTTAACCCTGGGAACTCCTTGCTGCTGCGTTATGCCATGCCACTGGCCCACCGTCCCCCTGGCTCTGCCCACCAGCTCGCTGGCCTTACTGCCCCTCCAAACTCAAAACCCACCAGCCGCCCCTGGCCTCTAGCCACACCATGCTCAGAAGGGGCAGGGTTTGGAGCAACATGTGATCGTGGCAGCCAGTGCTGAGTGCAGTGTCGACGCTGCTCTTCTGGGCAGAACTTCCCAAGCTCCGCCCTCCATCTCTCACCACGCCGTGCTCTGAAGGGGAGGGGTTTGGAGAACTCCGGAGATGTCAGCACAGCAGCCGGTGCTGACTGTGATCTCCACGCCCCTCTTCTCGGTAGCACTTCTCTTCTCCGGGGTGAGTCAGAGGTGGTTCCTCTGGTATTTTTAAGGCAAAAGTCACAGAAAAGCTGTAAAAGTCACGGTGAGGGGGGAAATTCATGAAAAAGATAACCCCTGTCACTACTGTGACTAAATCTTAGCCCTATTCATGATTCTAAGAAAAGGCAAGAGGAAAAACAGCCTAATAAAGTCCTTAGACTTCAAAAAAGTTGATTTTAATAAGCTCAGAGAACTACTGGCAACCCAGGGTTAGCTCATCTATAGGGGACAGGTGGCTAAGAAGACTGGGACTTCCTAAAAACAGAGATGCTGTAGGCATAATTGCAAACAATCCCAAATTGGAGACATCCAAAGGAGCCAATGTGGATGCACAAGGAGCACTTACCAATGAGGTAAGAATCAAAAGAGAAACTTATAAGAAATGGAAGGAGGGGCAAGTTACGAAGGACATGTGCAAATGCAGGGATGGTGTCAGGAAGGCTAAGGCAAAAAATAAGCTAAGGCAGCAAGGGATGCAAAAGACAACAAAAGGCTGGTGTGGTTTTTTTTGTTGTTTTAAAGTATGTCAGAAGAAGATGACTAAAGAAATGGAGGGTCTGCTGCTCAGTGAAGAGGGTGAAATATTAGTAGGAGACAAGAGTAGGCAGAACTTCTCAACTCCTATTTTGCCTCAGTCTTTACAGAAAAGGGAAACTGGGTCCAGCCTGACAACAGGGACATTAATGATGAGGGGGAAAGATTGTTGGCCAGAATAGGTGATCAGGGAATACCTGGAAACTTTGAATGAATTCAAGTCTTCAGGGACAGATGAATTGCACTTTAGTGTACTGGAAGAGTTCACTGAAGTACTCTCAGAACCTCTGTCAATTATCTTTGAGAACTTTTGGGAAACATGTGAGGTGCCAGAAGATTGGAGAGAGGAAATGTTGTTCATATATTTTTTAAAAGGGAAGGAGGACGATCTGGGAAATTAGGGCATTTTCACACAGACATTTAAATAGGAAGTTAGGCTTTAATTCCTATTTCAGATTTCCATGTAAATACCACAAATCCTAGTTTATCAGTACGGATTAGTGAAAAGTTCGGTATTTATAAAACCTCGATCGCTAGGATTTACAACATCTGGATGTCAAAGTAATCCTGATTAGTGTCCATGTGAATTACTAATCAGGATTAGTCAATCCTGATTAAAGACACAGAGTTCAGCGTAAAGACTTTACCTATGTTCTGGGAATTTTCTGCTCTATGGTACATAGGGGCACATGACTGTGGAGCGATCCTATTACCTCTGTCATTGCTCCACAATACATTGTGGAGTGCCAAGTTTAAAAAACTGCTCCCTCTCCAAGAAATGTTTTAGTCCTAGTTAGAATTGATAACATCAGATGAAATTTCTGATGTAATGTATTTCAAACTATTACTCTGTACTGGTATTTAATAAATTATTGATTTTCTTCTACTTCAATTACTACTGTCATCAAAAGGTTTAAATACTGCATGTCTCATTGCCCTGGGGTACTAGAATACACTCAGTACATTCACTTAAAAAGTTTCATGCCACAAGGGCAGGGTAGGGGAAACTGCTGGAGCAGAAAGCAGAGAGGTGGAGGGCTTTTTAAATTAGGGCACTTGCAGACAGAGCAGCTGGAGGAGGAACTTGAGTGCACTTTCATCGGAGCAAGCGCTGCTCCAGGTGGTGGGGAAACTGCTGGGGTGGAGGCTGCAGATGGGTTCTGTAAATTATGGTGTTTGCAGACAGGAGGGGGGGGGGACTTCAGTGAAGTTCCGCTCATGTGCCGGGGGGGGAGGGGTTTGGCCACTTCAAAAGTGACATTGCAGAGAAAGGACATTACGTGGGAGACACAGAAAACCGCACTGACTGCATCCGTAAAGCACTATGGGATTGAAAGTCAGCCTGGAAAATCTTAATCCTGATTAACAGCAAGGGTGTATTCACACGGACTAATAAGGATTAACGTTAGCTAGGATTAAAATGTCCATGTGGATAAATGGGAGTTTGTCAATCCTACCTAATAAGCTAAGATTCTAATTCCTATTTAAATGTCCGTGTGAAAACACCTTATAGACCTGTCAGCCTAACTTCAATATCAGAGAAGATACTAGAATAGATTATAAAACAATCAATCTTGATGGCAATGCAGTGATTGCTCATAGCCAGCATGGATTTGTCAGGAACAAGTCATGCCAGAATAATCTTGTCTCCTTTGATAGTAACTAGTTTAGTGGATGCGGGGAATACTGTGGCCATACTATGGGCATTTTCATACAAGACACTCTCCACCCACTATACATGTTTCAGGGCTGCAGTGTTGTCCTATGGATGCCTTGTAACGTGTAGTGAGTGGAGAGTGTCTTGTCTGAAAATAACCCAAATCTTGATTTCAACCAAGTGTTTGACAAAGGGTGATTTCAGACGTTATGCGGTCCTGATTCACCACAGATAATTCCCTGCGGTGGCGAGCCAACCAACCATCCCCCATGGTCCAGGAAGGCCCCGAACAGATGTGACAGGACCGGGACCACGGCAGGGAATCGGACAGACAGACCACAGCCCAGGGCAGCGCAACAGACATGACACCGATTCCCGGCCATGGTCAAAACACCCAGAAGGCACCGGGGAGGGGCGGGACACAAACATGGCCGGCTGAGGGCAAAGGAAGCCAAAAGCGCCAAAAGGGAACACCCACACAAGGGAAATAGGAAGGGGGGGGAAGAGGGAGAAGAGCCACCGGGGCAGCACACACTGTCACAGGTTGGAAGTGCGCACCTCCATTTTACCGGGTTTGAGTGACTCAGTTTCCTTCGCGTACAGCCCACTTGAATCAGTTTTTCTCTCTGGCCGATTCAAGTCTGCCGCAGGGACAACCCCTTTGTCACCCAAGGGCCCGATCCTTCCTGTTTACAGACTCTTTAATCTCTGGGTTCGCAAAAGCTTGAAAGCCCTTGTTGCTCACTTGTGTTCCAATGTTAGACACAGACACTTCTTCATAAAGATAAGAAGTAAGTTTATTGATTACATAAGCAAGATTGTTGATATAGAGTGGTGACTAGAAATCAAAGGTAAATATAATGCATACCTGATCTATACTGGTTGAGTTCCTAAATAAGGATCTTACCCTACAAATGTCCATAAGTTCTTCTCAGTCCTTGATGTAAGTGACTGGGTCTTCAGTCTTAGAGTTGCTAGAAAGCAAAGTCCTGCCTCTCAGTCCATGTCTTCCAGCCTTGTTTACTGGCCAGATGCAGGATGCAGATGAGAGTGCTCAAGATGGGTCTGACCAAGTGATAGCAAAGCTGGCTTAATGGCCTTTGCTTAAGTACCTTTCATGGTCTCTTTGTCTTTGCTTTCCTGCTCATGAGTCTGTGTCTTTCCTCACGTAGCCAACCCAGGCAAACATGAAGATCCATTTGCATCTCCACAGGGTTCCATCTGGCAAGGGTTGCCAATACACAGTCTTTTAACTGTCCCTACTTCCTTGAGTTTGGTCAGTGTCACAGTCCTGATTTGGGTTTTACAGTTCTCAGTTGTAACATTACATACATGTTGCACCTTTTGCTTTACATATTTACTAGGCTTGTAGTTAACATGTAGGCCAGTATCACATGTGTGACTCTGTTTCTCTGTGACAGTCCCCCTGTACGATAGCATGTGCTGTGGGCATGACAGAGTCCCGTAACATGCTTAGACTGGTGTGTCTTCCGGTGTGTGTAGGGATATGTAACCCCCCTACCTCATTTCCATGCGTTTGAATCCTATTAGAGATAGACCTTTGGTTTTCCAAACCCTCTGTCAGCCCTGTGGGGCTATCATGTTCACGTGTTTTCCACCATGTCATAGTGGAGTGATCCTCAGGATTCAGTATTTCTGGGTTCAATCTCCTGTAGGGGTATACCCTGGGGTGTCTGAATAAGACTGTTACAAATGGGTGGGAACGCCATGTTAACAACCTTTGTTCCCCAGTTACAAACTTTGGCCATGTTTCCAGAGTATCTGGCAGCCTGTTTCTCATTGCCTGTATTTCTGTTCCCCATGTCATAACTTCTTTGTCTTATTTACCTGGGCTATCCAGACTGTAGATCAGAAATATTATTAGGAGACACAAGAGGGAGTGTGGAGCAAGTGTGGTACCTTTAACACTACCGAGCACCCCCTTGTGTTGTCTATGTAACTGCATTTGAAAACACTTTTCATCAGGAGCAATGTTGTAACTCCCAGTGGGTGGACTGTTGTCGTTTGGCATTCACATTTCCCCCGTGGTTGTGATGCTGTGTGTGGATGTCTTTGCATTCAAATAAATCACCCAGCCAAAAACTGCTTCTGTGAAGGGGCTATTGTCAGCAGCCTCTCTTGTGCCCTGCCCCCCAAGTTCTGTTTGTACCTCCAGGATCCCCTGGGTCCATATAATCGTGTATTTCTCCTTCTTGGGAGTCTGAGTTTGTGACATGGGTGTGAGAACCCCCAAGTGTCCCCTCAGACACACACCCCCCCCCGAAACTCTTGAGGATTCAGTTTACTAAGTGCAGCGGCTTGACCCTGGACACTGTTAACCGTTTCCTCCCTTCCAATCTCTACTTCAGCAGCGTTTCCCTGCTCCTTCTTAGGTAAGGCAGAGGTGCATAGTTCACTCTTAGACTGATGCTCCTGCCCCTTTAGGACTACAGGGTGGTTTCTATCCCTGGGGAAGAGATAACCCTCGTTCCCCCCTCCATCCCGGGAAAGGTTTCCTGCACATTCCCGCCTCCTCCTAAGGTAGAATCCTCCACCTTCCAACTTGCCTGTAACCCCTTGGGTTCAGTTAGCCGCTTCCCTCCTTCTCTTAAGGTAGGACAACAAACCTCCAGGCCAGTTTGCAACCCCCTGGGTTGAGTAGGGGCGTCTGCAGCCTCTAACACTCCCCCCGCGATGGTTACTCGGTTTGATTCTGCATAATTTGGTCCCTCCTGTGTAAGGTGGGGTGCCAAGTCCTGGGCTTCAGAATCAGGTTGACCCATTGGCTTCACTCCCTTCAGTTCCCCATGTGAGAGAGGGACATGAAGTTCACTCCCTGAGTCTTGTCCTCCCCTGCCTTCTGGCTGGTGTGGGGACTCCTCTTTGGGGTTTTCCTGCCCCTGAGTGGAGTTCACAGGTTGGGGTGCAGGATATGTACGGCTGCTAGAGCCTTCCTGTAACCCTTCCCCTCCACTAGGGTTGTTCTCTGTCTCCCCATGTTCCAGGGGTCGAGGTGCAACTTGTTTAGGGTTCTCTGAGTCTTGTTGCCCCTCACCCTCCCTTCCTTGATTGCTATCCGGAGCCCCGTGTTCCTGGGATTGGGATTTTTCCACCCTCCCATCCAGCATCCATTTGTTTATAGCATTCCCCACCAACATTTCATTTTGTGCCTTTCTGGGGAGTACAGCCACCTGGATGGGTCCTTTTGAGCCCTCCCATTCTAAATCTACAGTTGCTGTGGGCAAAATATCCTTGATTCCCCTTGCCAGGGATACCACAATCTTTCTATGAGTGTTTATTTTATGTTTTGGGATCAAGTCCTCCTGTACCATAACCATGAATGCCCCATTGTCTAATCTCCCCATGCAGTTTACCCCGTTAACCTTAGCAGGTTTTCACAGCAACTGATCCCCTGTGGGTGGGTTAGGGATAATATAGCAATCATCAACACCTCTGGGGAGGGGTTGAAGTACAGACACAAAATTTGCACTGACAGTCCCAACAATGTCTTCAGACTCTCCTTTAGGGCCATGAAACTCCTTTTGGGAGGGGCAGTCTCATACCATATGCCCTGTTTGCTTACAGTTATAGCACTGTCTTGAATCATTAGTAGAGGATTGGGAGGTGTGTGTTCTTTGGAGTCTGGGTGATCCCTGTCTCCCCCCACCCCCATTCTCGTTTGGTTTGTTCTGGGTCAAATTTCCTTGTTCAGATTTGTGGATTTTTGCACCCATTCTGCTTATGGTAAAACCCTTGTTTGGATTTTTCCCCATTATTTGGTTTTCTTTTCCCCATTATTTGGCTTTCTTTCCCCATAAGCCGAGATATCATTTGCAATATATTCATCTGCCCTCCTCCCAGCCTGTTTGACGTTTGTGATCCCCTGATTAAGCACGTGTGATTTGAGATTAGGGGTACAATTATTTAGGAATGTTAGGGGGGATAGGGAAAGGAGGGGATGTTCCCACGGACGCCACCAAGCTTCCCTCGCTCCACCCTCGCTTGCCTGCCAGACACTGAGCTCCACTCAAGTACTCTGGGAAAAACAACCCCTCAGGATATTGGGTGGCCTGGAACACTTCAACAGAAGCACGGCCTTTTCATCATTGGGGTGGAGGAACGCAACCTCGAGTGGAGCCCCTTCTCTCAAACCCCCTTGTATGCCCCAATCACCCCGGTCACACAGTGCTCTAGTCAGGTCTGGGGGGTAAGGACATGTGGTCGTGGAGTGGGGAGACAGGGGGATAAAGGGGAAGCCTTCACACACTAACACAGGTAGGAGGGGACCCAAACAGGGATTAGGGTACGGGGTGAATCCATTCACTCACTCACGCCGCACCACCTGGTGCTCTCCTCTCACTCACCTCGCTCTCTTGCTCTCGCCTCGAACTCAACACTCTCTCACAGATGCTCTCCTTTCACACTGCAATCGTTTCTCTCTTTGTCTCCTTCTGAATCGCTCGGGGCCAGTCTCACAGCGCTGCTGTTCTCTGGCAGCGCTGTGTTCTCTTTGCCTCCCTTATGTAGGGCTGGCCCCGCCCCTGCGTTCATGGAGCCGCGCCGACCGTCGCGGTGCCGAAGCCACGCCCCCTAGATCAGCTGCTGGAGCGGCTGTCAGTTTCTGCCTGCTTCCTTTCTTTTTCAGGAGCTCCATGCTCTGACTCTGCACCGGGTCCCCATTTGCTACACTTTCTTGGCCCCCTAAGGGGCTCGTTCTGGGTTCCGCGGGACTTGTTACTTCTGGCCCTTCCTAAGCTGTGCCCAACCCTGGCTCCTGCATCCCCACCGCCTTACAAGGAATTGCTCAAGGATTGCAAGGTCCATTACTTGCTCCTTCGTAGCCTTCCCTTGTGCATCTAACCATTTCACCCCATACTGATTTAACATTTTGCCCATATCTGCATAAGACATACCATCTCTCTTCTTAAAGTTGCATAGTTTCAAGCGAAAAGTTTCTGGAGTGATTCTGTACTCCTCAAGAACTGGTTTTTTTTTAATTCCTCAAAAGTCAATGCTTGATTTTCCTCCAGCTTTGTGTTGTACACATCTCTTGCTTTCTCAGGGAACTTGGGTATTATCAGATTGATCCACAAGTCCTCTGGAATCTTTTCTCATTGAAATATGTGCTGGGCAGTTGTGAAACATTTATCAATGCATTCACTTTCTTTGTATAGGGGCAGAAGTGCTGACCAGTCTCTGATCAGCTGTCTTCTGTCTTTTTCTTGGCTGCTTCCAAAGGGTAGTGTGGGTTGGATTCCTGCATCTGTCTGCATTTTCAGGAGCTCTAGTTGATGTTTTCGTTCTCTCTGTTTTTCTTGTCTTTCTGTTTTTCTTCCACTTGCAGTCTCAGGCGTTCCGTTTCTATCTTTTGCCTTTCTCTTTTCTGTTCCCACTGAAGTTTTTTTAATTCCAGGAACTCTTTGCTGACAGTCTGTATCCCATCCTCATCTTTGGAGAAATTGCTATCCGCCCTTTCGTGTGAGGCAGCTGCCTCTTCTCCCTGGTGCCACTTCATATTTTTCCAGCGGGTCTGTCTCATCTGGTCTGTAGTAAGTTCAGATGGATTTATTCCCCTTTTGTTGCATTCCTCCACAAGCTGTTCTTTTTTCATGTTCTTTAGTCCTTTGATTGTAGGGGCCATTCTCGTGTGTTTTCCTTTTTCTGTCCCTATCCCCAAAATCAAGACTAAAAAAACAAACTGCCACTCTGTTCCAGGATCTGCTTATTCCACCCTCTCGGAGCTGAGTTCCAGGCTCCTGGGACTCTGTCTCTGCAGGTATGGGATTTACTCCCCTCAGAGGATTCCAGTCACCTGGCTATCCTCCTCTACTTTCTACACATTGGTCCACAAACTGAGCTTGACCCTTCTCATTGGGTGCCACCGCCATGGGTTGGAAGTCTGCACCCCCACTTTACCGGGTTTGAGTGACTCAGTTTCCCTCGCACACAGCCCACTTGAATCAGTTTTTCTCTCTGGCCAATTCAAGCCTACCACAGGGACAACCTTTTTGTCACCCAAGGGCCCGATCCTTCCAGTTTACAGACTCTTTAATCTCTGGGTTTGCAAGAGCTTGAAAGCCCTTGTTGCTCACTTGTGTTCCAATGTTAGACACAGACACTTCTTCATAAAGATAAGAAGTAAGTTTATTGATTACATAAGCAAGATTGTTGATACAGAGTGGTTACTAGAAATCAAAGGTAAATATAATGCATACCTGATCTATACTGGTTGAGTTCCTAAATAAGGATCTTACCCTACAAATGTCCATAAGTTCTTCTCAGTCCTTGATGTAAGTGACTGGGTCTTCAGTCTTAGAGTTGCTAGAAAGCAAAGTCCTGCCTCTCAGTCCATGTCTTCCAGCCTTGTTTTCTGGCCAGATGCAGGATGCAGATGAGAGTGCTCAAGATGGGTCTGACCAAGTGATAGCAAAGCTGGCTTAATGGCCTTTGCTTAAGTACCTTTCATGGTCTCTTTGTCTTTGCTTTCCTGCTCATGAGCCTGTGTCTTTCCTCACGTAGCCAACCCAGGTAAACATGAAGATGCATTTGCATCTCCATAGGGTTCCATCTGGCAAGGGTTGCCAATACACAATCTTTTAACTGTCCCTACTTCCTTGAGTTTGGTCAGTGTCACAGTCCTGATTTGGGTTTTACAGTTCTCAATTGTAACATTACATACATGTTGCACCTTTTGCTTTACATATTTACTAGGCTTGTAGTTTACATGTAGGCCAGTATCACACGTGTGTGACCCTATGTTTCTCCATGACACACACAACAGGCACAGGGAAAACTAGGTCACAGCGGAACACACAGCACACACACACGCCCAGGCACGCACACACCTGCACGGGAAAGGAAGGGAAGGGGGCACACAGCGGGACAGACAACATGCACGGCACAATGGGCAAAGGGGGGAAGGGAGGGGGGCGGGGACAGGGAGAAGGGGGGGAACCGGCCCAGGGGCCAGGACAGGACATGGGGAATGGCAAACTGAACCCCAACAACAGCATAGCCCACACGGGCACCCCCACAGCAACACAGGCAGTCCCAGAATGGGGGGACCCCCAGGGGCAGAGCACAGTCACAGGGGGAGGCCACGCGGATCGGGAACAGTCCAGGAGGCAGACAGGGATCACACGCGTCGGCAAGGGTGCGATGGAGGGGAAGGAGGCGAGACATATGAGGAGCAGGGCAGCTGGTCCAGCAACACACACACACCTGGGAGGACGCCCGGAGGCCCAATCTGGGGGCCCTGGAACCCCATGGTCACATAGGCACCTGGGGGGGGTCCCGGGCACAGGAGGGATTGAGGCCAGAGCATGAAGGACAGCGGCACCTGAGGCGCTGGGAGCCGGCACACAGTTCAGGACACAGCCACAGGAGAAGGCAGCCATGGAGGGGAACACCTGTTGCAGAGGCGGACAGGGGGGCCCCACGGAGGGGGCCCAGAGCCACAGGCAGGGGCAGTGGGACCCCAGGAACCAGCCAGCACAGCAGCAAGCCAGGAACATCAGGGAGAGAAGGGGCAGCGACTCACAGCACCAGGCCGGAGGCGAGAGTGCTCACCGTTGCCAGTATCCAGGGCCCGGAAGGCACAGGGGGGCCACCAAGGGGCCCGGGGCCAGGTGGCCCACCAGGTGCATGAAATGTGGTCACTGAAGCATGCCCCGATGGAAGCCCAGCTCAGATATGTGGTGGGCAACCAGGTAGTAAGCCACAAAGGAATACTGAGCAGAGAGCCCCACCAAGCCATAGTCAGCAGGTGGGGGCCACAGAAGATGACCCAGTTCCAACAGGTGGTGATAGATCGCCCCACAAGACCACTGGTAACCTCAGGCCCCATGAACACAGCCAAAGGACACAGCCAGGGCAGGGTCCCCCTCCACCAGACGGGCCATTTAGGCAGCCAGGCTGCACACAGAGACAGCAGACATGATCTCTGCCACCGACCACCCCACATGCGTGCACCTCATCTCCAGGATGTGCCCATCAGGAAAGGGACACAGGCCCAGCGTCTCCGCATGAAGCTGGCAATCGCGGGCGCGCGCCACATGGCCATAGTACTGCAGGCCCAAGCTCATACTCTCGTATGCACCTGTGAGGCTGTCCGGGCAGCCCAGGAGGAATTGCACAGCTGGGGAATGCCACAGGTCACACAGGGCCATGGTCTCACGGAAGGTCCAGCTACGCGTGGTGCCTGGGGTGCTGGGGCCCGTGAGTCCTGGGGAAGCGTGGCCAGCCATGGTCCAGCAAGCGCCTGATACTAACTGCAAGGAAAGGGGGGTCCCACAATCCCTGGAGGGATGGGAGGGGAAGCAGCGGAGTTCCAAGGCCAAGCGATAAGGGCACAGGCCGCAACAGTGCACGGCTACAGAGCGAGGCGTGCAGACCCAGCCCAGCTGCTGGAACAGAGCACACAGACAGGGCAGCCTACACACTAATCAGGGCGCCCAGGGCAGCGGGCAGCCGACACCGAGAAGTGGGAGGTGATGACAGCAGGAATGCAGCTGCTGCCCGCATGCCCGGGCGCAGGCTAGACCATTCACCAGGCCTCCTTCAGGGCACGCCAGTGCGCACATTGGGCTGCCTGCAGCCTCCCCACCCCACTCACCCTGCAGGAGCTGGGCCTGCCAGCATGGGGGGCAGCCAGGGCAACCCAGGGCCCCAAGCCCGGGCAGCAGGGTGCGACCGGGGGCGGGCTGCCATAGGTCCCATCCTATAACAGGTGTGGCTCCCGCCCTCCTGGGACGCCATTCACCATGGAGCTGGGACGGTTGGGCGCCAGCAGGATGCACCTAGCCATTTGCACAGAGTGGTACTGCTCACACACTGACCTCCTACGTATCCAGACCGCAGAGGTGCACCTGGCCACCCAGTTGCGGTTGTGCATGGCCAGGAGCGCTGCCAGAGCCCGGAGAGCCCACCACAGGTGCAGGCGCTCCCTGGCCCGCCTCAGGGCCCAGCAGGTGTTTGGGGCGGCCTGCCAGGTCCTCCTCCATGCCCGGGGGTGGGCTGCAGTGCTCTGCGAGGCGGCCAGCCAGCTCCAGTGGTGGAGGGAGACCATGGGGCACACAGCCCTGCTTGCTATGCCCATTGACAGTCAGGTATGGGTCATGGAGTGGGCACAGGGGTGGTGGGCCAGGGCACTGGCCCAATGGGATGAGGCCACCTGGAGAGTGCACTTTCAGATGGACAGGTGCGTCCTCCTGCGACTCTCTGAGCTGTTAATGCCCTGGCTGGAGGGACGGGACACCCCCATGTGGGCCCCCATTCCCATGGTCCAGCGTGTGGTCATCAGGATCTGGACCCTTGCGACATCCAACTCCTGCCACTCCGTCACACAGCACTTCGGCATTGGGGTGAGCACTGTAGCTGGGATCCTGCGAGACATCTGCAAGGTGGTGGAGGGCGTGTTCCTGGACCGAGCGATCCAGCTGGTGGACCAGGAGGCCATGGTGGCCGGCTTCGTGGCTGGGGGATTCCCGAACTGCATGGGCACCGTGGACAGCACCCACATTGAGGTCCTCCGCCCATCCACTGGGGAGGCCTCGGAATATGTCAACCGACACGGGTACCACACCCTGCAGCTGCAGGCGGTCATAGATCACCGGGGGTGGCTCATAGACATTTACACGGGCCACTCTGGGCGCAGCCACAATGCCCGGATCATGACCATCTCTCCCTTCTATGTCCGGATGTACCGTGGGGACTTCGCAGACATGGGGATGACCCAGATCGAGGGGGTGATGATGCCCTCCTGCATCCTGGGGGACCCGGCCTATCCACTTACCCGCTGGCTGATGAAGGTGTACCCAGTTGCCAGGAACCCAGCGGAGGCACTCTACAGAACCTACCTGTGCACTAGCAGGACCGTGGTTGAGAGGGTCTTTGGGGCCCTCAAGCAGCGCTGGAGGAGCCTTGTGGGCTGGCTGGACTACACGGTGGAGACCTCGGCCCTGGTGATCAGAGCCTGCTGTGTGCTGCACAACGTGTGCGAGACCGATGGGACTGCCCTCAACTACCCCGTGCCCCGGCGCCTTCCCGGCCCCGTGCCCCTCTATGTGAACATGGAGAACCCACAGGAGTACCGGTACGCAAAGCGCATCTGAGTGGCCCTGGCCAGGAGGCCGGGACATGAGGGCGCACACACCTGTCTCCACCACCCTGGGGCCCCCAGCAGCACCCTGGGCACACCCCTCAACACCCAGCTGCTCCCAGCACTAGGCCCACAAACAGAACCATGGAGGTGACTGTGGTGCCCGTACATTTATTGGTACCACCATCTACAGGTGCCCCCACCACCACCACCCACCTCCCTGTGCCGTGTCCCCCCCCTTCAGGTCGCCTTCCCCCCATCCCCCCATCTTTGGGTCCTCCCCCTCGGCCACCCTGTGGGCTCCGGGGAGCCCTGGGAGCTCCCCTCCCCCCCGCTGTCCATGTCCCCAACAGTGTCCTGGGAGGCCTCAGTGTCCTGAGGGGCAGGCGTTGTTGGGAGGGTGGGTGGGTGGACCTGGGGCCGGAGGGGGCCCCCCGGGTGGCTGCTCCCTCCAGAGGCCTACAGGGACTGGGAGGCAGATGCGCAGCCCCAGCGGGTGTGCCGGAGGCTGGGGTGGTGATGGGGACGCCGAGGGGCCCGGCATCGGGGCCGGGACAGGCAGGTTGCCCGGCAGGGTGGCTGCCATCACATACACACTCATAGTCCCCACATGCAGTAGCAGCGAAGTGCCGATGTCGTGGGAGCGGTCCATCTTGGTCGAATGCTCCCTCACCATCCTGTCGATGTCCTGTTCCAGCCACCCAAATACCTCCACCTGCCTGCTGTGCTCCCGGGGCTCCCACCTCCATTCCATGCACACCTCCACTTGCAGTTTCCGGTCCCTTGCCTCCGCTTGTTGGATGGCCCTTTCTGTGGCCGCCTCCATCCTATCAATGGCCGCAATCATCCGCTAGCCCTGTTTGGTGGTTGAGTGGACTATGTCCTCCACCTGCTCCTTCCTCCGGCATCATACCCGTGCCTGGTGCTCCCTCATTCGTTGCGCTGGGGGCACAGGGCCAGCTTGCTGGGGCTCGTCGGGTCACCTTGTTGGGGTACATAGTAGGGGTTGGTTAGGCGACCCAGCAGCCCGCCTCCTTTTCCGTGGCATGGCTAGGGGGTTGTGGGCCCCCCTCAGGTTGGCAGGCGGTGGCCTCCCCCGGCATTCCCCAACGCCCAGGCCCCCCTCCCCAGCACCGTGTGCCCCGGTTCCCCTGCCCGGCCTCCCCCGGTGCCCTTTCTCACCCCCCACTTGCCAGTGTGTCTCACCTGGGACCTCCGGCTGCTCCCAGGGCTGCTCTCCGCCGTCCTCCTCACCCGCCTGTCGCAGGTGCCAGGGCGTTTCTTGTGGGGGTGGTCTGACCGTGTCTCCCGGGTGCCCCCCGGGTGCCCCCCCTGTGGTCTGGGGTGCCCAGGTTTGCTGGGGCCAGCCCCGTCCCATGTGCCCCCCTTGGCATGTCCCCCCCAGTCCATTTCCCAACCCACCCGCTTGCTTACCCTCCATGTCTGTCTCGGAGCCCTCCAAGGCCGGTCCCTCTGTATTACTGGGGTCCCCTTGTGTCCACTGGCTGAGAGTAACCATTGTGCCAGCCTTGGATTCTCCCAGTCCAGACAAGGGCTGGAGGTTCTCGGGGCTGGTGCATGGGGGGGGGCCTGCTGGAACCCAAGGTCCCGGGGCGTTCCTCTTGGGAGGCGGGGCCCCTGGAGCCATTACCTTCTAGGGGGGCGGTGAGGGGAGGGGGTACCTCGGCCCATTCCCTGACCTGGATCACGGTGCTCCCCACGAGGTGCGGGACAACAATGGATCCCTTCATGTGGAGGAGGCGGTCCAGGGCAGCGTAGTAGGGGGCAGTCCGGACTCTGTGCCCGGACTGCCAGTTGTTGTCTTTTATGGCCTTGTACCCCCTTGTGAGCTCCTTGACCTTTGATCGGCACTGGGCCACAGTCCTGTGGTGCCCTGCCGCCTCCATGTCCCGCACGATCTCTCAGTAGACGTGCTCGTTCCGCTGGTTGATAGCTAGCTCCAGCTGGTGCTCCAGGGTCCCCCAGATCCTGATGAATTCCTGGGTTTCCCTGTGCCCCCATTGCTCCCCTCGATGGAATGGTCGTCTCCCCCGTGAGCCCTCCTGGTCCTGGTCCTCCTCCTCCTCCTGGTCCTCCTCTTCTGCATGCCCTCCGGCCCTCTCCTCTGGGGGCTCGGGCTCCCGGGTCCGTTTCCATGTCTGTGGGTTGACAGGGGGGGGGTTTGGTTTCCGGGTTGCCCACAGCCCTCCCCCTTTCCCGCCGCCTGCCAGCCCACCCAGCACCCTTGGTGCCCCTGTGCCTCCATCCTGCCCCCCTTTGCTCCCCTTACCCATTTCCACGGTGCCTCGTCCCCAGGGCCAGTTGCAGGCACTGGGGCAGCCTGCCCCAGCTGCTGCTGCTGCTGTCCCTCCACCACCTCCAAGTGCAGCACGACCACCTCCTCCGCCTGCGCCTCCTCCTCCTCGTCCTCCACCTCCTGCCTTGCTCTCTCGCCCTCCGCTCTCCTTTCCCTTCCGCCTTGCTCCATCCCGCCATGTTCCCCTGCTGCCGGGTGCTCTTTAAATCTCCCTCCCCGGCCTGTGTTGTTGCTGGTTGCCTGGCAGCGACGCTATGTGCTTTGTCCCCGGCTGGGAATCGTTTTCCTTGATTCCGGCCGGTGGTTGCCGTTCAGACGTTACGTTTTTTTGTTTCCCGGTGGGAATCGCGTTGACCACACTTTCAGAGATGGGCCGGGCCGGAGCTTCGGAAGGGTGGTTGATTTTTACCCCTGCTGGGGATTGACTGTGGTGAACATCTGGCGCCCGCTGAACAGATGTTCAGGGCGCTTTGGCCCCATCGCGGGATTGACCATGGTTCACTGTGGTTGACTGTGATCTCGTAACGTCTGAAATCACCCAAAGTTTCACATGAGATCCCCATTGACAAGCTTGCAGTGTGGGTTGAAAGATACCACTGCAAGGTAGATTTACAGCTGGTTGAAGAACTGTATTCAAAGAGTTATCATCAATGGAGCATCATTAAACTAGAGGGAGTTACTGAGTTAGGTCCTGCAGTGGTCTGCTGCTGTTCAACATCTCTGTGGTTTTCGGGCAGGGGAGTGCGGGCTAGTGGGTTAGAGTAGGTTGTGGGGGTCACAATAACCAAGATTGCTGGGCTCTGTGGGGAGTGGGGGCTAGCAGATTAGAGCAGGTGGTCTGGGAGCAAGAACTCCTGGGTTCTCTNCACACAGGCACCCCCACAGCAACACAGGCAGTCCGGCAAAGGGGGGAAGGGAGGGGGGCGGGGACAGGGAGAAGGGGGGGAACCGGCCCAGGGGCCAGGACAGGACATGGGGAATGGCAAACTGAACCCCAACAACAGCATAGCCCACACGGGCACCCCCACAGCAACACAGGCAGTCCCAGAATGGGGGGACCCCCAGGGGCAGAGCACAGTCACAGGGGGAGGCCACGCGGATCGGGAACAGTCCAGGAGGCAGACAGGGATCACACGCGTCGGCAAGGGTGCGATGGAGGGGAAGGAGGCGAGACATATGAGGAGCAGGGCAGCTGGTCCAGCAACACACACACACCTGGGAGGACGCCCGGAGGCCCAATCTGGGGGCCCTGGAACCCCATGGTCACATAGGCACCTGGGGGGGGTCCCGGGCACAGGAGGGATTGAGGCCAGAGCATGAAGGACAGCGGCACCTGAGGCGCTGGGAGCCGGCACACAGTTCAGGACACAGCCACAGGAGAAGGCAGCCATGGAGGGGAACACCTGTTGCAGAGGCGGACAGGGGGGCCCCACGGAGGGGGCCCAGAGCCACAGGCAGGGGCAGTGGGACCCCAGGAACCAGCCAGCACAGCAGCAAGCCAGGAACATCAGGGAGAGAAGGGGCAGCGACTCACAGCACCAGGCCGGAGGCGAGAGTGCTCACCGTTGCCAGTATCCAGGGCCCGGAAGGCACAGGGGGGCCACCAAGGGGCCCGGGGCCAGGTGGCCCACCAGGTGCATGAAATGTGGTCACTGAAGCATGCCCCGATGGAAGCCCAGCTCAGATATGTGGTGGGCAACCAGGTAGTAAGCCACAAAGGAATACTGAGCAGAGAGCCCCACCAAGCCATAGTCAGCAGGTGGGGGCCACAGAAGATGACCCAGTTCCAACAGGTGGTGATAGATCGCCCCACAAGACCACTGGTAACCTCAGGCCCCATGAACACAGCCAAAGGACACAGCCAGGGCAGGGTCCCCCTCCACCAGACGGGCCATTTAGGCAGCCAGGCTGCACACAGAGACAGCAGACATGATCTCTGCCACCGACCACCCCACATGCGTGCACCTCATCTCCAGGATGTGCCCATCAGGAAAGGGACACAGGCCCAGCGTCTCCGCATGAAGCTGGCAATCGCGGGCGCGCGCCACATGGCCATAGTACTGCAGGCCCAAGCTCATACTCTCGTATGCACCTGTGAGGCTGTCCGGGCAGCCCAGGAGGAATTGCACAGCTGGGGAATGCCACAGGTCACACAGGGCCATGGTCTCACGGAAGGTCCAGCTACGCGTGGTGCCTGGGGTGCTGGGGCCCGTGAGTCCTGGGGAAGCGTGGCCAGCCATGGTCCAGCAAGCGCCTGATACTAACTGCAAGGAAAGGGGGGTCCCACAATCCCTGGAGGGATGGGAGGGGAAGCAGCGGAGTTCCAAGGCCAAGCGATAAGGGCACAGGCCGCAACAGTGCACGGCTACAGAGCGAGGCGTGCAGACCCAGCCCAGCTGCTGGAACAGAGCACACAGACAGGGCAGCCTACACACTAATCAGGGCGCCCAGGGCAGCGGGCAGCCGACACCGAGAAGTGGGAGGTGATGACAGCAGGAATGCAGCTGCTGCCCGCATGCCCGGGCGCAGGCTAGACCATTCACCAGGCCTCCTTCAGGGCACGCCAGTGCGCACATTGGGCTGCCTGCAGCCTCCCCACCCCACTCACCCTGCAGGAGCTGGGCCTGCCAGCATGGGGGGCAGCCAGGGCAACCCAGGGCCCCAAGCCCGGGCAGCAGGGTGCGACCGGGGGCGGGCTGCCATAGGTCCCATCCTATAACAGGTGTGGCTCCCGCCCTCCTGGGACGCCATTCACCATGGAGCTGGGACGGTTGGGCGCCAGCAGGATGCACCTAGCCATTTGCACAGAGTGGTACTGCTCACACACTGACCTCCTACGTATCCAGACCGCAGAGGTGCACCTGGCCACCCAGTTGCGGTTGTGCATGGCCAGGAGCGCTGCCAGAGCCCGGAGAGCCCACCACAGGTGCAGGCGCTCCCTGGCCCGCCTCAGGGCCCAGCAGGTGTTTGGGGCGGCCTGCCAGGTCCTCCTCCATGCCCGGGGGTGGGCTGCAGTGCTCTGCGAGGCGGCCAGCCAGCTCCAGTGGTGGAGGGAGACCATGGGGCACACAGCCCTGCTTGCTATGCCCATTGACAGTCAGGTATGGGTCATGGAGTGGGCACAGGGGTGGTGGGCCAGGGCACTGGCCCAATGGGATGAGGCCAC
Organism: Sphenodon punctatus; assembly: GCA_003113815.1. Taxonomy (NCBI): domain Eukaryota; kingdom Metazoa; phylum Chordata; class Lepidosauria; order Sphenodontia; family Sphenodontidae; genus Sphenodon; species Sphenodon punctatus. The sequence goes on along the minus strand of QEPC01000157.1, from coordinate 1,898,146 downwards.
CTGGAGAGTGCACTTTCAGATGGACAGGTGCGTCCTCCTGCGACTCTCTGAGCTGTTAATGCCCTGGCTGGAGGGACGGGACACCCCCATGTGGGCCCCCATTCCCATGGTCCAGCGTGTGGTCATCAGGATCTGGACCCTTGCGACATCCAACTCCTGCCACTCCGTCACACAGCACTTCGGCATTGGGGTGAGCACTGTAGCTGGGATCCTGCGAGACATCTGCAAGGTGGTGGAGGGCGTGTTCCTGGACCGAGCGATCCAGCTGGTGGACCAGGAGGCCATGGTGGCCGGCTTCGTGGCTGGGGGATTCCCGAACTGCATGGGCACCGTGGACAGCACCCACATTGAGGTCCTCCGCCCATCCACTGGGGAGGCCTCGGAATATGTCAACCGACACGGGTACCACACCCTGCAGCTGCAGGCGGTCATAGATCACCGGGGGTGGCTCATAGACATTTACACGGGCCACTCTGGGCGCAGCCACAATGCCCGGATCATGACCATCTCTCCCTTCTATGTCCGGATGTACCGTGGGGACTTCGCAGACATGGGGATGACCCAGATCGAGGGGGTGATGATGCCCTCCTGCATCCTGGGGGACCCGGCCTATCCACTTACCCGCTGGCTGATGAAGGTGTACCCAGTTGCCAGGAACCCAGCGGAGGCACTCTACAGAACCTACCTGTGCACTAGCAGGACCGTGGTTGAGAGGGTCTTTGGGGCCCTCAAGCAGCGCTGGAGGAGCCTTGTGGGCTGGCTGGACTACACGGTGGAGACCTCGGCCCTGGTGATCAGAGCCTGCTGTGTGCTGCACAACGTGTGCGAGACCGATGGGACTGCCCTCAACTACCCCGTGCCCCGGCGCCTTCCTGGCCCCGTGCCCCTCTATGTGAACATGGAGAACCCACAGGAGTACCGGTACGCAAAGCGCATCTGAGTGGCCCTGGCCAGGAGGCCGGGACATGAGGGCGCACACACCTGTCTCCACCACCCTGGGGCCCCCAGCAGCACCCTGGGCACACCCCTCAACACCCAGCTGCTCCCAGCACTAGGCCCACAAACAGAACCATGGAGGTGACTGTGGTGCCCGTACATTTATTGGTACCACCATCTACAGGTGCCCCCACCACCACCACCCACCTCCCTGTGCCGTGTCCCCCCCCTTCAGGTCGCCTTCCCCCCATCCCCCCATCTTTGGGTCCTCCCCCTCGGCCACCCTGTGGGCTCCGGGGAGCCCTGGGAGCTCCCCTCCCCCCCGCTGTCCATGTCCCCAACAGTGTCCTGGGAGGCCTCAGTGTCCTGAGGGGCAGGCGTTGTTGGGAGGGTGGGTGGGTGGACCTGGGGCCGGAGGGGGCCCCCCGGGTGGCTGCTCCCTCCAGAGGCCTACAGGGACTGGGAGGCAGATGCGCAGCCCCAGCGGGTGTGCCGGAGGCTGGGGTGGTGATGGGGACGCCGAGGGGCCCGGCATCGGGGCCGGGACAGGCAGGTTGCCCGGCAGGGTGGCTGCCATCACATACACACTCATAGTCCCCACATGCAGTAGCAGCGAAGTGCCGATGTCGTGGGAGCGGTCCATCTTGGTCGAATGCTCCCTCACCATCCTGTCGATGTCCTGTTCCAGCCACCCAAATACCTCCACCTGCCTGCTGTGCTCCCGGGGCTCCCACCTCCATTCCATGCACACCTCCACTTGCAGTTTCCGGTCCCTTGCCTCCGCTTGTTGGATGGCCCTTTCTGTGGCCGCCTCCATCCTATCAATGGCCGCAATCATCCGCTAGCCCTGTTTGGTGGTTGAGTGGACTATGTCCTCCACCTGCTCCTTCCTCCGGCATCATACCCGTGCCTGGTGCTCCCTCATTCGTTGCGCTGGGGGCACAGGGCCAGCTTGCTGGGGCTCGTCGGGTCACCTTGTTGGGGTACATAGTAGGGGTTGGTTAGGCGACCCAGCAGCCCGCCTCCTTTTCCGTGGCATGGCTAGGGGGTTGTGGGCCCCCCTCAGGTTGGCAGGCGGTGGCCTCCCCCGGCATTCCCCAACGCCCAGGCCCCCCTCCCCAGCACCGTGTGCCCCGGTTCCCCTGCCCGGCCTCCCCCGGTGCCCTTTCTCACCCCCCACTTGCCAGTGTGTCTCACCTGGGACCTCCGGCTGCTCCCAGGGCTGCTCTCCGCCGTCCTCCTCACCCGCCTGTCGCAGGTGCCAGGGCGTTTCTTGTGGGGGTGGTCTGACCGTGTCTCCCGGGTGCCCCCCGGGTGCCCCCCCTGTGGTCTGGGGTGCCCAGGTTTGCTGGGGCCAGCCCCGTCCCATGTGCCCCCCTTGGCATGTCCCCCCCAGTCCATTTCCCAACCCACCCGCTTGCTTACCCTCCATGTCTGTCTCGGAGCCCTCCAAGGCCGGTCCCTCTGTATTACTGGGGTCCCCTTGTGTCCACTGGCTGAGAGTAACCATTGTGCCAGCCTTGGATTCTCCCAGTCCAGACAAGGGCTGGAGGTTCTCGGGGCTGGTGCATGGGGGGGGGCCTGCTGGAACCCAAGGTCCCGGGGCGTTCCTCTTGGGAGGCGGGGCCCCTGGAGCCATTACCTTCTAGGGGGGCGGTGAGGGGAGGGGGTACCTCGGCCCATTCCCTGACCTGGATCACGGTGCTCCCCACGAGGTGCGGGACAACAATGGATCCCTTCATGTGGAGGAGGCGGTCCAGGGCAGCGTAGTAGGGGGCAGTCCGGACTCTGTGCCCGGACTGCCAGTTGTTGTCTTTTATGGCCTTGTACCCCCTTGTGAGCTCCTTGACCTTTGATCGGCACTGGGCCACAGTCCTGTGGTGCCCTGCCGCCTCCATGTCCCGCACGATCTCTCAGTAGACGTGCTCGTTCCGCTGGTTGATAGCTAGCTCCAGCTGGTGCTCCAGGGTCCCCCAGATCCTGATGAATTCCTGGGTTTCCCTGTGCCCCCATTGCTCCCCTCGATGGAATGGTCGTCTCCCCCGTGAGCCCTCCTGGTCCTGGTCCTCCTCCTCCTCCTGGTCCTCCTCTTCTGCATGCCCTCCGGCCCTCTCCTCTGGGGGCTCGGGCTCCCGGGTCCGTTTCCATGTCTGTGGGTTGACAGGGGGGGGGTTTGGTTTCCGGGTTGCCCACAGCCCTCCCCCTTTCCCGCCGCCTGCCAGCCCACCCAGCACCCTTGGTGCCCCTGTGCCTCCATCCTGCCCCCCTTTGCTCCCCTTACCCATTTCCACGGTGCCTCGTCCCCAGGGCCAGTTGCAGGCACTGGGGCAGCCTGCCCCAGCTGCTGCTGCTGCTGTCCCTCCACCACCTCCAAGTGCAGCACGACCACCTCCTCCGCCTGCGCCTCCTCCTCCTCGTCCTCCACCTCCTGCCTTGCTCTCTCGCCCTCCGCTCTCCTTTCCCTTCCGCCTTGCTCCATCCCGCCATGTTCCCCTGCTGCCGGGTGCTCTTTAAATCTCCCTCCCCGGCCTGTGTTGTTGCTGGTTGCCTGGCAGCGACGCTATGTGCTTTGTCCCCGGCTGGGAATCGTTTTCCTTGATTCCGGCCGGTGGTTGCCGTTCAGACGTTACGTTTTTTTGTTTCCCGGTGGGAATCGCGTTGACCACACTTTCAGAGATGGGCCGGGCCGGAGCTTCGGAAGGGTGGTTGATTTTTACCCCTGCTGGGGATTGACTGTGGTGAACATCTGGCGCCCGCTGAACAGATGTTCAGGGCGCTTTGGCCCCATCGCGGGATTGACCATGGTTCACTGTGGTTGACTGTGATCTCGTAACGTCTGAAATCACCCAAAGTTTCACATGAGATCCCCATTGACAAGCTTGCAGTGTGGGTTGAAAGATACCACTGCAAGGTAGATTTACAGCTGGTTGAAGAACTGTATTCAAAGAGTTATCATCAATGGAGCATCATTAAACTAGAGGGAGTTACTGAGTTAGGTCCTGCAGTGGTCTGCTGCTGTTCAACATCTCTGTGGTTTTCGGGCAGGGGAGTGCGGGCTAGTGGGTTAGAGTAGGTTGTGGGGGTCACAATAACCAAGATTGCTGGGCTCTGTGGGGAGTGGGGGCTAGCAGATTAGAGCAGGTGGTCTGGGAGCAAGAACTCCTGGGTTCTCTGGGAGGGGAGTGGGGGCTAGTAGGTTAGAGCAGGCGGTCTGGGAGCCAGAACTCCTGGGTTCTCTGGGAGGGGAGTGGGGGCTAGTAGGTTAGAGCAGGCGGTCTGGGAGTCAGAACTCCTGGGTTCTCTGGGAGGGGAGTGGGAACTAACTCAGAGCAGCTAACACTTTGGAAGATAGAATTGGAATTCAAAAAAAACCTTGATAGATTGGAAAGCTGGGCTGAAATGAACAAAATGAAATTCACCCAAGATAAATGTAGTTAGGGAAGAAAAAACAAATGCACAGGAATGCAATGGGGGGTCCCTGGCTTGATGTAAAAGCATCTAGGGACTGTGGTTGGTCGCAAGCTGAACATGAGTCAGCAGTGGGGTGCGGCGGCAAGAAAGAGGGATACTTTTCTAGGCGGCATTAACCGAAGGATTTTTGGCAGAAGTAATCATTCCACTCTCTTCGACACTGCTGTCCCACCTCACTTGCAGGATTGTGTTCAGTTCGGGGCGCCTCATTTTAAGGATGTTGAGAAACTGGGACAGATTCAGGGAAGGGCGAGAAGATGATAAAGGGTTTGGAAAGTCTTGTGAGGAAAGGCTGAAGGAGCCGGGTATGTTTAGCCTAGCAAAGAAAGACGAAGGGGAGACATGAGAGCAGTCTTTGTAAATCTAAAGGGCTGTCCCCAGGAAGACGGCAAGGAACTGTTCTTCGCTGCTACAGAAGGTAGGACCAGAAAGAAGGGGTCCAAGATACAGGGAGGTAGATTTTGATTAAATATTAGGGAAAACTTCCTACCAGTAAGAGCTGTGCGCTAACAAGTATCCTAGGGAGGTTGTAAACTCTCCATTGCGGGAGGTTTTCAAAAGGAATCTGAGCAATAATCTGTCTGGAATGTCGTAACTGTCGTCATCCTGTACGCAAGCAGCAGGGTGGACTAGATGACCCTTGAGGTACCTTCCAAATCGATGATTCTATGGTGGGAGCTGTTGTTTAGAAACAATGGCAGCTGTAACCACAGCGACTGCCACCTCCAGTGAGCTATTCTGATACTCCACAGTTGTCGGGGAGGTGGGCAGGCGGGAGGAACAAGGACTGCAGGGCATGATGATGGGAGTTCTAGTTCAGGATCAAGGATAGTGTTCAGTGAAGGGTTCACAATTTACCATTCCCATTGCGGCACCCCAGAGCTGAAAGGTGGGGGCAGGGGAGGGAGTAAGGCATGATGGGAGTCGTAGTTCAGGACCTCCCATAGCTGGTCTGTCATTTTGACAGATGCCTTGAGGCATCTAACTTCATGTCACGTCATCATGAGTTTGCTGATGTTAGTTTTAACAGTTTCCCCATTTTAAAAATGTATTTATTTTTGTTTTTTGGGGGGGACAGGGTTGTTCTTCTGACTTTTCTTTTTAGTCCTTTGGGCCCCAGTGCTTTATTGGCTTTCCAATTCTAGATCCTTCCAGTCACTCAGCATGACCCAGCTGTTCCATTCTTCTCTTGGACGTTATTATACAGGAGAACACCTTATGCTACTTTGTACAATGTCTTATTTCCTCATTCTTCACACGATCTCACCACCAACGCTGCCTGCTCTTCTCCGATACCAAACAGGTCAAGTTCTACTTTCATGGACTATATTTCCGAGCCATTAATTAAAGGGCTATTATACTCAGCCATTCATTAAAGTGGCTATTATACCTATACTGAGTATACTCAGTGATTATACATTCTCATTTTGTTAGCGAAACTGATCTTGTCACTCCACCACGTCTTCATCACCTTAATTGCAAACACTTTTCCTGCTTTCCCAGTTCTTTCATCTGGCTCAGGCGTCAGTTCCCCAGTACAAGATAGTTTACTGCCAAGACAGGTAAGATGTTCAATGTTTCCCACAACATCACAGGGCACAGTGACGCATGAGGAGACTTGTAGATCACTTTGAGAGCAATAGACTCTTCGCCTGCAAGCATCCTCTGGCATTGAGGATCCAGAATTAAGGTCCAGCACGCTCTGGACATGCATATCCTCTGCAGATGGGGTCACCATCCTGATTGTGAGGCTACACACTTCTTTGTTGCGGTCATGGGCTTATGTTTAAGTCTTAAAATGGGGTCCAGCAGGCGAAAGGCTGGAGAGCTCCTCGGCTACATCATTGAGATGGACAGGACTAGAGGATCCTACTCTCTGATCTGAGGCAGGATCCACCACCCTGACATGTCTCTGGGTGTTTTTAAATGAGATGCCCCCACACATGGGACACCCACTGTCCATGTGGGGGGGCGCTCATCTGACGTTGGTGCATGGGGGGGGGATGCTCCACCCACCCCGTCTCTGCATGGGCCACCCCTTGCCATGGAGCTATTTGGCTCATCCCACACCGACCACTCTGGAATTGCGTGGCCATGAATGGGTGCTCTGTGGCTCACGGAAGTGCTTGTTTGAAGGATGCCCCTGCACCCACCCCATGTACCGACTGCGCATCCCGCCCCCTCGCCTTGTTTAAAAACACCCTCTGATTGCTATTTCTCTAGCCTCCTCCCAGCTTTCCATGGCTGCTTGCCACATTCCCCGGCTCACTCCTCCTAATCTCAAAGCTGCTTGTAGTTCCCCCACTGGGGCCTTGCTCTCATCCGATCCTCCCATCAGTGCCAGACAGCCCTGGGATGGCACAGAACCCCGAGACGAGCGTGATAGTGATCATGAAACCAACATACATGTTCCATACACATCCATAAATGGATACTCTGTGTTAATTATGATATGCCCATGTGTGGTGTCACAGAACTCAAGATTGAGAGAGGACCGTCAAACCTATGAAATACTGAATGGAAACTTTTTATGAAAGAGATATGAAATGAGAGTACATTGTGAGTTTGTAACTGAAGAGACTGTGAGCCCCAAAGGAGACAGTCGCTCTGTCTGAGAGGGACAGGCACAACCTAACTCAGTGGGGGTGCCAGGACCAAAGTCACTGCAGACGTGCCAAGATACCACATCTAGGAAAAACCTGGAAGGACAGGAGAAGTATTTAATGAGCCATCAACTGACAAATGCGAGTCATTCATACTTTCTTCTACTACCTTGACCTGCAGCCAAGCAAGAAGCTAAAGCCCAGCTCCGGTACCATCAACGCTGAGAGAAAAGGGACTTTGAAACAGAACGGGCTACTGCAGGGATAAGGTTTTAGCTTAGAACTCACAAGTAACAGGTAGGCTTGTGCTGTCTTTTATGTTTATTTGATTCACTGCACTCTGAGCATAATCTTGCAATATACTTTAATGATGATTCTTGAATTAAACTTCTTTTACCTAAACCTAGTGTGCTTATAAGTGGATTCCTGATATTGGGGTTACGCAGAGGAGGGAAATTCTGGGTTTCCAGACCCAGCCAAACCTTGTGTGCATTTCTGTACTTTGGGAAACTCTGAGGAAAAGGTGACAGAGTGAACCCCTTACGGGCTGGAACTGTTCTGGAGAGAGCTGGTCCAGTAAGCGGGGAAACTGAGGCCACTTTCAGATATGCCTCCCCCCACCCCCCAAGCGTGCACGCATATTTCGGCTGCAGGGGGGAACGCGCAGCCCAATTCTGCGCGGGGATCGGCCGGTGTGAAAGGTCCCCTCGCTTGACTTTGCTGGCAGAGACGTGTGGTTTGCAGAGCAGGAAATTGAAAGTGGCCTGAGCCCCAGCTAGCCCGCAGTGGGGCAGAGAGGTCCCAATCTCATCACAGCAGTGCCCAACCGAAGGAATCAAACCCCAAACCTGCGCAGGAACTAAAAAGTGAACTGGTGCTCTCCACCAGCCTTGGCAATAAAGCAACTGCTCTCCCAGCCCGCCGTAGTCTCCTCTTCTCCCAGTGAAATATTCACTGCTCTTCTGCCCTTCACTCCCACTGCATCCCTCCAGTTTGGCCAGAGTCTGGTTCCCAAACTGGGCTGGCCCTGACCCTGCAACTGAGGGTATTTTCAAAAGTTACGAGATCACGCTCAACCACAGTGAACCACGGTCGATCCTGCAGCGGGGCCAAAGCGCCCTGAACGTCTGTTCAGCGGCCGCCAGATGTTCACCATGGTCAATACCCACATGGGGTCAACTTCAACCACGCTTCCGGGGCTCCCCGCGGGACCATTCCCAAAAGCGTGGTCAAAGAGATTTCCGACGGGAACCAACAAAAAATAACGTCTGGCCGGCAACCACCGGCCAGCATCAAAGGAAATGATTCCCAGCTGGGGACAAAGCACGCAGCGTCACTGCCAGGCAACCAGTGACAACACAGGCCGGGGAGGGAGATTTAAAGGGCACACAGCAGCAGCCGGGACGAGCCGCCCCGGTGCCTTCCGGGTGCTTTGACCATGGCCCGGGCCGGGATCGGCGTAACGTCTGTGGTGCTGCCCCGGGCCGTGATCTGTCGGCCCGATTCCCTGCCGTGGTCCCGGTCCCGTCACGTCTGTTTGGGGCTTTTTTTGACCACGGGGGGTGGTTGTTTGGTTCATCCCCGCCGGGGATGCACTGTGGTGAACTGGGACCGCAAAAACGTCTGAAAATACCCTGAGGATGAGTCACTTGGATACACTGCTTATCCCCAAATGGACTTTGTCTTTGTGGCAACAGAAAGGCAGAGAAAGCCAGATCTCCTGGGTTCTCCAGGATGGGAGTGAGAGCTAGTGGGTTAGAGTCGTTTTAAACAAGCAAGGCGATGAGGTGGGAGGGTCTGTGGCCACTGAATGGCACTGCCAAAGACCATCCCCACATGGACAAACCTCTTTCTCTGGCTCCTATCATCCATGATTAATACACACTTCTTTGACATCATTGCTGGGGTCACTGTGACAGGCTCTCAGTGTGGGTACTTCAGCCATGGAGGAGGCAGCCGCTTGGCATTCCCTCTGCCACGGACCACGGGGAGGGGACCGCGCACTGGGCTGGCCTTTGCAATTGACATGGGCTCCCCGGCACTCCTGGCCAGTTCCTGTGACTTGCAAAGGCCGTGTCCCCTGCCCACAGTGCCTATGAGTGGTGGACTGGTCTGTTGGCGTGGCTGGCTACCGCCCCAGTTCATATGGGAGGGGGTTCTGTGGCCACCCCTTGCCACTGAGCTATTTGGCTTGCCCTACACGGACCATTCCGGAATTCCTGGCAGCACTCTGTGTGTGTCCATGAGTGGGCGCACCGTGCCTCATGGAAGCGTGCATCCCCCCACTCCACCTTCAGACGGGCAGTGGGCCCTGTGGTTTCTGGGTGGCCCATGTGGGGTAGCACCTCATCTAAAAATACCCTTAAAGCAGTGAGGGCTGGGAGCCAGGATTCCTGGGTTCTCTGGGAAGGGAGTGGGGGCTAGTTGGTTAGAGCGGGGGAGGAGTCTGGGAGCGCGGACTCCCAGGTTCTCTAGAAGGGAGAGGGGGCTAGTGGCTACAAGGGGGAAGGGCTGCATATAGGGCGACTTACCTGAGTCAGCATGAGAAGAACAGACACCAAGGACAGAATGTCCTGTAAAGACTTGGGGACCAGTCTGGGGAACTGGAAAATCTACCAGGAACTGGTCTAAACTGGCCGCAGTGCCATCTTCCCTGTCCTTGGGACCAGGACAGCCCGGGGAGTTTGTAAACAAAGCCATGATGACAATGTAAACTCCTGGGCACTTAACCCCAGGCCCTGGGTACTCGGACACTGGCATTCTGGGGCAAGGGGGAGGAGGAGGCGGGGGTGCGATGGGAAACAGGACTCTTGGGTTCTCTGAGAAGAGGGGGTGAGTGGATTAGAGAAGTGGGGTCTGAGAGCCAGGACTGATTCAAGAACCCAGAAGTCTTGACTCCAAGCACCTCTGCTCTGACCTACTACACCCACTCCCTTCCCAAAGAACCCAGGTGTCCTAACTCCCAGTCCCCTATTGTAATCCACTAGCCCCCACTTTTAACCTGCAGCCACTGACTCCTGCTCTATTGAGAGAGAGAATCTGATTCATTTTTTGTACATCTCATTGTGGAGTAACAGCTTCCTCTTTCATCATTCTCATCAAGGACCCAGAGCTTCCTCTCTGGATGCAGATCTCACCCCCCTTTCATTTGTAGAGTCCAATTCTAGATTAGGGGGAAAGTCTAATTGAGTTTTTCCCAACCTCCCCATCCGCTACCCTCAAAGCCTCCGGAGGCAGGGGGGGCATGATCTCAGCTGGGATGCCCTCTCTCTCTGCCCCCAGAAAGAACTGGCAGCCAAGCAGGCCCCGACACATCATTGGCATGATGTAGCCAAGAACGGGTACCTGAGTTCTCGCATCCTCATGAATGTCGCATCCCTCGTCTCTCCCTCTGTTCCCCCTTCCCGGTTTCCCCTCCCCCTGCTTTAGATTGTAAGCTCTCGGGCAGGGATCGTGTCGATCTTATTCTTTGTAAAGCGCTGGGTACATCGCTGGCGCTGTATACATGCTAATAATAATAATAATAATAATAATAATAATAATAATTAATAATGGAGCAGGGCACCATCTGTCACCAGCTATTCGTCAAACATGGCAGGTTAATCCCCATCTGCTCTCACCTGTATTGTCCGAGGTCTTAAATAGTGCTGCCTCCCAACACCAGCCCCACTGCGGGAGCACAGGGGCCTTGTGTGGGCATTGGGAGAACAACCCAGGAGGCCTGGCACCCAGCCCCTCAGCCTGCTCTAACTATAGCCACCCACACTCCTCCCAGAGAACCTAGCAATCCTGGTTTGCCACCATGCTGATCTAACCCACTAGATCCCACTCCCTACCCAAGGAACCCAAGAGTCCAGGTTACCAGCCCCTTGCTGTCACCCCCCAGAGAAATGAAGAGTCCTGGCTCCCAGCCCCCCGGCTCTAACCCACTATCCAGTCTAATCCTAACAGCCCAACTCTAAGGGGGTAGATCAGGGAGTTGGGAGCCAGGATTCCTGAGTTCTCTGGGAGGGGAGTGGTGTGTGTGTGTGTGTGTGTGTGTGAGAATTAGGGTAGGGGGCAGAAGCCAGGATTCTTGCCCAGCTCCCCTGCTCTAACACACTAGCCCCCACTCCCCTCCCAGAGAACCCAGGAGTTCTGGCTCCCAGCCCCCCTGCTCTAACCCTCTAGCCCCCACTCCCCAGAGAGCCCAGTAATCTTGGTTATTATGACCCCCACATCCTACTCTAACCTACTAGCCCCCACTCTCCTCCCCGAAAACCACAGAGTCCTATCTCCCAGCCCCCCTGCCATGTAACCCATTCGCTCCCCCCTCCACTCCCTGAGAGCTCAGGCTTCTTGTTCCCAGAGAATGCAGCCCCAGGTAAGAGCAGGGCTGTGGGGCCAAAGGGTGCTGCTTGGAAGGCATGTGGACTGTGCAGAGCAGCTTGCACAAAGGGCACATTCACCAGAGAGGAGTCCTGGCTNTGGGACAGAGAGCAGCTGGGAGAAAAGACTTTTGTTTCGCTCAATGGGGATTGGGTTCGAATCATAGAGATGGAAGGGGCTTCAGAGGCCATCTAGTCCAACCCCCCTGCTCAATGCAGGAAAACCACAGCGATAGCATCCCGGACAGAACAGAGAGGATAGGGTTCCAGGAGTGGGTTAGAAGAGGAGGACTCGGACTCCTGGGTTCTCTGGTTGGGGTGTAATTAGAGCAGAGTTATTGTATGGGAGCCAGGAGGACTCCTCAGAGGTGCGTGTCAGTGTGAGTTGAGGCACGCACCTGTCTATTTCCCCATTCCCTTTCTCTGTATCTGTCTCGTCCTCCCCTCTCCTTGAGTCCTTCCCCTCCCCCGCTGTAACTCATCCTTTTTGCTGTAATTCCACCCGCCCCGTAATGATGAGCTGGGTGTCTAGCCCCGAGAATATAAAGCATCGGGTAAGAGGTCTTGGAGACGCAGTGTCAACTTCCCTGACGGTAAAACTAGCCCCGAGAGTGACTCACCGGGCAGGTAGGGCTCACCTGGACATCCGTGCCTGGTTCAAGGAGGCGTCAAGGAATCCGACCTGGGCAGCATTTCTCCTCTAGGGGACTGCGAGCCGCGGGACCGGCTGGGGTGTGTGGGATCTGGGGCTTCTTTCCCCTCTAGGGGGCTGCAATCCTGGACTAGCGGGAGGGGTGAGGAATGGGACCCGGGACTGGCTGGGGGGCATGGGGTCCTTGTTACCGGGAATCCTGGTTCCCAGCCCCTCCTCCCTCATCCAACCTACTTAGTAACATTTATATTCCAACCTGTCCCTAGGCTATAGGGCAGGTTACAACATTTAAAACATATGAAATTATTTTAAATACATGCATAAAACCATTGAAAATACCATCCACTTCCTTCCAAGAAAGGTCAGGAGTCCTAGTTTCCATCCCAACCAACTCTAATCCAGTAGCCTTCTCCACAGAGAACCAAGGAGTCCTGGCCAAACCCACTATCCTCAGTCCCTTACCAGAGACCCCAGGAGGCCTAGTTCCCAGAGCCCCTTCTATAACCCACATGCTCCTGCTCCAGCAATGGGACTGGGAGTCAGGACTCCTGGATTCCTTCTCTCGCGATGGAAGTCAGGATTGCT
>QEPC01000157.1:1858731-1873639 GCA_003113815.1 Sphenodon punctatus | reverse complement strand
CCCACCCAGCCAGCCCTCACCCGCCCGTAGACAGGGCTCAGCTTTGGGAGACAAACGATGGCAATTGCCTGCAGCACCGAACACAACCCCACCCCTCCACTTCCTGTACCCCCAAAACCCCAACGCTCCCCCCCACGCCCCCCCCCCACTCACCCGCCTCTTTTTTCCTCCCTCTACAGGTCTTCTGCAACGGAGATCTCCACCCACCCAGCCCTCACCCGCCCGTAGACGGGGCTCACCTGTGGGAGACAAACGACAGCAAGTGCCTCCACTAGCCCCCCCTCCACCTCCTGCACCCCTGACACACACACCTCTCCCCTCTCCACACCCCCCTCACCCGCCGCTTTTTTCTCCCTGTACAGGTCTTCTGAAATGGGGCCTTCCACCCACCCAGCCCTCACCTACCCATAGACGGGGCTCAGCTTTGGGAGACAAACGAAGGCAAGTGCCTCTACACACCCCTCCTCCACCTCCTGCAGACACAACACACCCCTCCCCTACCCACTCCGTCTTATCTAGGTATTCTGAAACGGAGCCCTCGACCCACCCATCCCTCACCTGCCTGTAGCCGGGGATCCTATTGTCTAGGCACATGATGTCATGTGCCTCCATTAGTCCACCCACCCCTCGACCAATCTCACTTTACTGAGCCTGTGTTGAAAGTAAATGGAGCTATGATGCAGTTGATATTAAAAACAGAAGAAACAAGTTCCTATTTTTCTTTTATTAAGAATTCTGTTGAATTAATTTACACACTCCATTAATGTACATCACAATAGGTACGTACTGCTTTTTGAAACATATGTCCTTATTAGCATTATTGTAATGATAAATATTTTGTCTTTCAGAAATGGCTAAGAGATTCAACATGGCTTCTGCAAACCCAGACAGCCCATCTGGACGGCCCAAAGCTGCACACTGGAGTAGAGTCGAAACAGTGGTGTTCATAGAAATATGGTTCCAAGACCGCTTCCAGACTTTATTGGGAAGGTCCTACCATAACATAGGCGTGTTCGAGGAAATAGCCGCTATCATGAGAGCGCGCGGCTTCCGAAGAACTGCATGTCAGTTACGGGCAAAGGCGCTGCGCGGCGAATACAAGAAGGTAAAAATGCATAACGAGAAGCCAGGCAACGATCGACGCGACTGGGAATATGAGGAGCTCCTTGATCGGTTCCTGCACCTCTCAAACGAAGTAGTGTGTCCCTGTGTGTGTGGAAGTCACGTTATTCGTACAAGTGGAATACCTACAGGTGGGGAGGGGCATGGCAATGAGTCACGTGACGAAGAGGAACTTGGACACTCGGGGGAATAAGCACCGCATCACCACACACATGCAACGACCTCCGGTGATGATGAGGATGATGGAGACGATGACGGCGATACACAGCGGTCCAGCCAGACCGTGCATGAAACTCCACTTATCGTACTGGAGCTGGTGGAAGCAGAGAACCAAGCGCCACAAAGTCCGTTGGTTGCTCCTGTGACAGGTGGGTACTGCTCGAAATACCATCTTAGGTTGGCGGATACATTATGTGTTTGCATCCATTTTGCACGATACGTGACGATTTTTCGGTGCACATTGAAAGAAAAAGAAAATTTAAACCAATTAATTCCAAGTTCGTTTTCAGAAATAGCGTTCTTCTGCAGATGTCAAGCTTGGCATTCGCATATCAAGCATCCTACTATTGTGAACATGCTGTGATTTAAATGGCAATGTTTTCAATGTGTCAATGAACAAATATTTCAGGTGCAGTAGATAGAACTTGTATGCCACAAGTAGAAGTCACAGGTAGATAGAACTCGCATGCCACCATTTACATGTGTGTGTGTATATATATATATATATATATATACTGTAGATATATGTACATATATACACACACATATATACAGGGTGGAGCAATGTCTCTTACCCGCCTTGTGGCTTACTGTGTGTACTGTTGCTGTTGTGTCTTGTTTGCTGCGTCAGTACTATTCCCTGCTGGGTGAAGCCAAGGAGTGCGGGGGCATCTTGGAAGCTGTGAAACGCAGTCAGGGCTCGTGCTGATTGCTGAAACTGACCTGATTTCTTCATCACTGCGGGGCTGTCGGCGAGCAGGGGCGGAGCCTCGGCGTCTGTGGAGGGAGAAAAAGCCGAGGGGCCTCATGGGCGTGAGCCACGTGCGCGAGCCTAAGGGCGTGAGCACAAGGGTTTTTTGCCCTTGGGAGCTGCCCTTGGAGCAACCGGAGCTCAGGAGCCCCTCCCTCCTTACATTTGCTGTTTCCAGCTGTCAGTGCTAAGGCAGTCTGTTGACTGAGGGACTATAGAAGCCAGCAGAAGTTTGTTCTATTGGAGGCATTGACTTACACTATTGAGACCTTATAGTTTTGTTTGTACTAATGATGAATTATTTATGACAAGTGCCTACAGCTACTTTTTTTGGAATACCCTGAGTGTTGACTATCTGGGACTTTGTTGGGTGATCGGTCGAGCTCTGCATTATGGAAAAGAAGCGCCTGCATCCAATAGACTCCCCCGCTGAGACTAAATC
This sequence comes from Sphenodon punctatus, assembly GCA_003113815.1. Lineage (NCBI taxonomy): Eukaryota > Metazoa > Chordata > Lepidosauria > Sphenodontia > Sphenodontidae > Sphenodon > Sphenodon punctatus. The sequence continues at coordinate 1,871,105 of QEPC01000157.1, read as the reverse complement.
CCCAGAATGTAAATATACTAGGGGAAACGATCCGGGGGATGATCTGAGCATAGCAGTTGAAACTAAGAATCGTTTCCTACCTTTGCTTGATCTTAATGGACCAGAAGGCCCAGTCAGTGCCTCTGCTCCCCCCTCTTGCCTGTCCAATTATGGATATGGAAGTGCCCAATTTGCCTGTAGATCCTGATTCCCCTGATCATATTAGGAAGCTTTATGACTCTGAAACAGGTGATGCGCTTAAAGCACAGTGTCATCTTATTGCAAAAACAGTTTCCTTACTATTTAAAAATATTACTGACATGGGTGAGTCACTTTCATGGGTCAGAGCACAGCTGAAAGAACTACTGACAAAGATTGATTATCTTTATGCTTTAAAATCTGAAGAAAATGTAGAACGGAGGTCTGTGGTTACAGGGTGTGCTTCTGAAACAGAGAAAGTGAGTAATTGTACTCCCCTGGTGGGAGGGGAAAAAGCGCCAAAGATTCCTTTTGTTATTGGATCCAAAGCCCCATTTTTCAATGAGTGCGCAATTTGGATAAAAACTAGACCATTAAGTAATGGGGAATTCCCAAGTTGGAATAATATTACCAGTGTAATTAGGAATTTATCCTTTCTCTTGGGTAGGAAAATCGACATGCGAGAAATTGCAGATTTTGAGCTACTGCGACAAGATAGCCGTAGTTGCTGTGTCAAGATCTTTTTCCATTCAAGTACTTGGGTGCTGAAATTATTTAAGGCCAGGAAGTTTCTTATCTCTAGAGCTATCACGATAGATAGAGTTTTTTTGGTAGGTCTAGAAGAGGGGTTGGGTATGATTGTTCGGGTGATCGCCCTTTGCCCCTTTCCTCGCCCAATTGTATTCCTATACCAGGGAAAATTAAACCCAACATTGTCCATTCAACTATACCAGTAGAAGGAGGGTGCTGCAGTGAGGAGGAAGTTGTGGAGTGCAATGCAGCCCAAGGGTTGGTGACAGTAAGTGATAGAGATTTAATTAAGGCGAAAGGTAAAAATCAACCATCTATGGAACCACAGGCAATGCCTGTAGGGGCCAAACCAAAGGGTCTTACTTCCTTCTCTGATACAATGAAGGAATGGTTAGGAAATGAATCATTAGGGACTGAGGACCTTCGCATGGTGGCAATTTTTTCTGAGCTCTCCATTTTGGAACAAGACATAGTGATCCAAAAGATAGATAAGGTTAGGAATAGTCTTTCCTGCCTTCCCTTGGATTACCATGCAAAGAAATCGGGGGGTGGTAATAAGGAGCTTGTGCCTAAAATCAGGACTGAAAGCGAATGGGCTGCAGCTCGTTTTCTGGCACAGGATGAATTGGCAGTTGTAATCCATTCTACTACCAAGGCGATTAGTAATTCCCCTTTTTGGGTGCAAATGGGCCCTGCAGTAATGGAACAAGCAGAAATGGTAGGTATAACATCCATTGCCGAATGTAGTGACTTGGAGTTAGATGGTATGGCGGTACTGGCTGGGCTATTACCCCCTCCATTAGGAGAAGTTGGGCAGGATACAAACTTGCCTATTACACAGGAAGTACTAGTAAGGAATATGCAATGACATGAAGAGGCCTCGGAGGTGACTCCCGATGAGGGTGTTTTTATCACTCCGTTGCAAGATATAGCGATCGAAAAGGTACAGGTTGGTTTCTGCCCCTTTTCTGAACCTGGGGGTGTACCTTCAGCGAATAAAGCTAAGACCCAAGAGGTAGTGATGGACCAGGTCCAAAAAGTGCATGGTGGTTATGGCAGATCTTTGAGATTTGCCTCATGGAATATTGTTGGATATACCATTAAGTGTAGGGCTCTGGATTGGCTTTCCTACTTGCAAGGATATGATCTACTATTTTTGCAAGAAACTTGATGTTCTGCTTCTTCCCCAATTGAGATCTCAGGGTTTCAGGTATTTTCTGTTCCAGGGGTGAGAAGTAAAGCTAAAGGGCGTCTCTCCGGGGGAATGGCAATCCTGATATCGGAGGAGTGTAATGGATCCTTTTTGGAAATTGGTACGAAAAGGTGTGAATTCCAGATGGGACTTTTGAATGTATTTGGGGGAGAGTTGGTTTTACTGCTTAATGTGTATATACCCCCAGTAGGTTCTTGTTACTTTGATGCCAGTATATGGACTGCCTTGGAAGATATTTTGGAAGATATTTTGGAAGAGTTGGATAACCAATATCCTGCTGTAATGTTGTTAATGGCAGGTGATTGGAATGCCAGAATAGGTCTGATGGAAGAACCTTCTGATGATTTATTGTTGGGACAGGGTTCTGCTAGGACGGAGAGAAGGTCAAGGGACCAGATTAGGAACCGGCCAGGTGAGCAGTTAAGTCAACTGCCTGAGACTAATAGTTTTTTGGTGCTAAATGGTAGAGGCCCATTGGATCCTGACAGTGAATTTACATATATTAGTCCTCATGGGAGAAGCGTGATGGATTATATAATAGTTAGAATGGGCCATCTGGACAGAATGGAAAATTTTGAGATAGTGGTTCGTCCTGAGTTTGACCATGCTGTGTTGATGGTAGATGTTATTTTGAAGGAAGGGGGAGAAATAGGATGTCAGCTACCCCAGAGGAAAGGTGGCATTGTTGTTAAAACTAGGGTTAGATTGTCTACCACTCCGTTGGTTGAGTTTTTGGATAATTTATGGGGGAATGAATGTCTTGGGCTGAGGGAGAAAGTGATGGCTGCTGAACCTGAAGACTTCGATCTAATTTCTAGCTGCTATGCTTCCCTACTAGCCATCTTAGAGAATATATTAACATGTGATAAGCAAGGTGGTCCCTTACATACAAGGACATGGTTTGATCAACAGTAGGGAGGTCAAGAAGCTTTTGGCCCATGCCAAACTTCTTTGGGCTAAGAGGCAGTCGGAAATTATGCAGACCCATTTTCTCGAAGTAAGGAGAAGGTATAAGAATCTGGTTAAGGAAAAAAAAAAGAATGTTGTTTAGAGGACATGGGCTAAACTGAAAAATGCAGCCTCATTAAAAGATTCCAGGCAGTTTGGGCATTTAATTAATTGTGCATTGCAACTCAAAGCAAGTAGACCACCTAAGGTTCTTGACGAAGATCGCTGGGTAGCATATTTCGAGGGCCTATTTGCATTAGAAGAGGGAGAAAGGGATATCATGGCAATAGAGAGAGAGAGGAGTTGGGGGATCCCCCGTCTTTAATCACTATGTCTGGATTTGAGGAAACTGTAAGCACTCAGGAAGTGATAGATCTGATTGCAACGTTAAAACCCAATAAAACCCCAGGTCTTGACTTTATAGTAGCAGAAGTCCTGCAGGCAAGCCCAGAATGGTGGGCCCCCATGTTAGCGGGCTGTTTTTCGTCAATTAATAAATTGAAGGCAGTTCCCAAGGATTGGGGGTCTATCAACAATTATACCGGTGTTTAAAAAGGGTGATCTAGAAGACCCCAGTTGCTGTCGCCCGATAAGTCTCCTGCCAGTCATAGGGAAACTGTATGCCAAAGTCCTGCTAAAACATTTAGAGCAATGGGTAGAGGCGCGGGACTTACTTCCACAGGAGCAATTTGGTTTCCGCAGAAACAGATCTACTACGGATAGTGTTTTCACCATTTTGCATATTATCACCAAGTATACAAAGATTAGGGCTGGTAAACTATTTATGGCTTTTATAGATTTCCAGAGGGCGTTCGACTCTGTCCCTAGGGCCAAGCTATGGCGTCACTTGCGTCATCTCGGCTTGCATGAGGATTTATTAAGCTTATTGATAAGCATTCATACGGGGAATGAGGCAAGAATCTGCCTGGGTGGAAGTGGCCTATTGACTAGACCATTTTCTATACAAAGGGGAGTCAGACAAGGATGCGTGCTGGCCCCCTTACTGTTTAGCCTATATTTAAATGATTTACCCCAAACCCTGACGGATGATGAGTGTCACCCGCCAAAAATCCAAGAGCGGGCTACCCCTGTACTCATGTACGCTGATGATGTGGTCGTGATGTCTCAGACAAAAAAGGGAATGTCTAAATTGCTTGGGAAATTAATTAATTATTGTATAGATAAAGGCTTGAACATCAATTACCAAAAGTCTCAGATAATGGTGATAGGCGGGAGACCTAGTAAGGGCAGTTGGAATGTAAATGATAAGAGTTTTGCGCAGGTGAACTCTTATGTTTACCTGGGGATCACTATCACTAGAACTGGTTCATGGGAAAGGCATCAAAAATTAATAGCTACCAAGGCATTGGCGGCAGCAAAGGGGATCTTGAGGCTAATGGCCAGATCTGCTGGTATCACTATGTCAGTTGTCTTGGATGTATTCAAGACAAAGGTGCATCCTATTCTGCTTTTTGGGACTGAATTAATGACAGCTCGGTCCCTACAACCACTTGAAGTTGTTCAGAATAAATTTCTCTGCAGTTTGCTTTGAGTCCCGCAGGGAACTCCAGCGGCAGTCCTCCGAGCCGAAACTGGTATGATCTAGGTTTTCCACCTGGCTAAGCAGGCGGCAATTGGATATTGGTCCCACCTGTGTCTACAAGGAGAGACCGCATTGCCTTTGCTCTGCCTACAAGAAAAATTGCTGTATCAGGGGGCTTTGAATTATCCTTGGTTATCTCAAATGGCATCTTATATGGGATATCTCGGTCTTTCCTTCCCCTACTTGTGTGGGAAAGGTAGGGGATGGCAGCGGAATACAGTCAAGTCTAGAATGTGGGATATTGCTAGGCAGGAAGACATGTCTGCTGTTGCAGAAGTGGAAAGCTGCTCCTTGTTTAAAATACATCAAATTGCACCACGGTTTTGAATGCTATCTGGATAAGTTATCTGATCAAACCTCCAGAAGAATATTTACTCTCTTGTGTTTTCAACTCTTTCCCTCAGCAGTTCTCTCAGGTAGATATAACAATACCCTACGTGAGCAACAATGGTGCTACTGTGGCGAAACGGAGATCGAGGATCTCAGCCACGTATTACTGTGTATACACTGCGATCAGGGCGGTTTGGTTGGTCTCGTTACTTGATAGAGGAAAGGATGGGCCTGACAAAAGTAAACTGAAATTCCTCCTGGATACCCAGGAGGAAGTAGTAATGCGGGCAGTTACTTCCTTCATGTTTTTGGCGATGAAATTGAGGGAGGGACTATTAGCAGAGGGATGATAGTGTATATTTACTGTTGGGAGCAAAACACAGGGAAGTTCATAAGGCTTAAATATTGCAAGATTTGGTAAGAGACTATAAGATCTTGTTGATACCTTGGGTGGCTGAGACTTTGGAGGTTATTGTTGATTTATTTTGTAATTATATATGGTGGATGGTGGGCCTGGGAAATGTTTGGCTAATTTATCATTAGTAAACTGATTTTGGAACAATGCCTATCTGTTTTTAGTTTATATACATATATATGTATATATATATATATATTATTATTTAACTGTTTTGTATGTTATATGTATGTTTGTGTGTTTTTTTCTATTTTCTGTTTAATTTTATTATTGTTTATGGCCAAGGCGAGAGCTAGTGCCAATAATAAATTTTATTCATTCATTCACATATATACAGAACATACACATATAATATATTCCCAGATAGGAATCTGAAGATAATCCAAAGAAATGTTGGTGAGAAAGAAATGCATGTGTTCGGGAAACAATGTCATAAAAAAATTTTTGTTTCAAAACAGGTGCTGACATCCCTGGTACCAGTCCTGACATGACCACCCACACCAACAAAAGAACCCCTGCCGAACGCATGCAGCACCTACGAAAGCAGCAAGCCAGGACCCGTACCGCGCTCGCTAGGGAACTTTCAAACCAAAGCAAGGTTGCCGTGGCAGATATAGCACGTGCTTTCCAAACATCGGTGAAGGAGGCCGTGCTGGAGATGGTGAATCACCACCAATCCTTGGCGGAGATGCTCGACAGACAACACAAAGAAAGACTGACATGTCAGCGGATAACACGGAAAAAAATAATATCGGAACTTGCTAGGGTGGCTAGTGCTGTGGAAACAATTGCTGAAACAGTATCCAAAAGCACTAGATCACAGCCTCTATGCAATACTTCCCCTGCTCATGCAACACCTCGCGCAGTTGTGCAACCGGCCGCATCCTCCGTCGCAGCAGCTGCTTCACCGCAGACAAGCAACATGCAGAGCCCACTAGAAAATACAGTGAAAAGGAAGGGGGTGCATAAAAGGCTGCGCGTTCGCCACCAAATTCTGCCTCGAGAGCGTTTCTCACCTTAGAGTTATGTCCTATGCTGCAACGTATTGTGCACAATACGGATGAAACGTATTGTGCTTGTTTCTTTTGGGAGGTATGTTGTGTATGGTTCAAAAGTAATATCAATGTCTGGTAAATATGCATATGCCTCAGTAGTAGATAGCCCAGAGACAGAAGAGGTATCCCCCCCAATACCTTCGGTGTTGTTTTTTCTATGTTTTAAAAGTATCATCAATATTTCTCTTAAGTATGTTTATGCTTGAGTAGTAGATCGCCCAAAGACAGAACACCAAGAGTAACAAAGAACCACACTCCGCAAAGAGACAGTCGATGCGTAGCACCATCCGGAGTCATGCCTCGCCACGGTACGCTCTGCAAAGCGCCAGGCATCACATCACTACATCAGGAGCCAAGCCTCGCGGCGGTACACTCTGCAAAGCGCCAGGCATCACATCACTACATCAGGAGCCAAGCCTCGCCGCGGTACGCTCTGCAAAGAGCCAGCCATCACATCGCTACATCAGGAGCCAAGCCTCGCCGCGGTACGCTCTGCAAAGCGCCAGGCATCACGTTGCTACATCAGGAGCCAAGCCTCGCCGCGGTACGCTCTGCAAAGAGCCAGGCATCACGTCACTACATCAGGAGCCAAGGCTCGTCATGGAGCGCGCTACAAAGAGAAAACTATTTTGGACCAGGAGTATTGTTTGCATGACCCAGGCCTAGCTGGGTTTGTTTTCAGTACTGACATTAGAGTGTCCCAAGCACGCAGCATTCCTATGCTATCACTGTAACCATGGTTGTCAAATAGCGAATAAAGAAATGTACAGCAAAGAAACCAGACTCTGTCTCAGTTGATTAGTGCTATACCAGTAGGCATCATTAGAATTATTGGAATCCATAGACTGCATCTGGCTGCAGATTGGTATAGCCAGATTCATAATAGTGCAGAGTATGACACAGCACAGTGTTCCAGTGGTAAGGGGGCCCCCTGACATGCGGGGCCATAAATAAAGTGAAAATGAGTACATTGGTGTGAGTAGAACTCTCTATTGTTGGCCTCTTGCTTTGGTTTTTCTTAAACCACGGGACACTGCTCTGTCCTATGGCTTTGCTTTTGGGGTCCATTAATAACCTCTGAGTTTGTGGAGGAGCAGCTGGGGATCAGTACCTCGCACTTGCACTCCACCTCCGGAAGTCTACCCACCCCCCACTTCCAAATGATAGTATTTCCTCCAACCGCCGATACTTTCTAAGTGCCAATGGGAGACCGACTGGGGAGCCCGGGGAGCACTGGGGAGCCCATGACTTAATCCACAATCCCAAGTGGCAGGGCTCCTTTACTTAATTTCCTTCCCCCTCACCCCGACTCCAGGCAGCTTCCACTTAGGGAAACGTTGTGCACAAGTGATGACAGGGTGGTGCCCAAAGCAGAATGCAAATAAACTTTCTTTTTTTACCACAGAAGTGGGAAACCTACAGCCCAAGGACCCAAAGTGGGCTTAGTTTATGTTTATCTTCCCGTTCTACAGGTGCTGACTCAGTTCTGTAAAGCCAAACTCTCCCCTCAGGAACGCGAGTTAGCTTTTAAAGGAGGGGAGCGGAGATGAGGCCGTGCTCTCAGAGAGAGGAAATGATTATGTCGCACAGATGATGAATCTGTGCTGTGGACTCTACGCTGTCTTTGTCCATCCCAAGCACACCCCCAAGCACTGCTCACAGCCAGGCGATGGAGCTTAACATAAATTAGCATGTGGAAAGGAAAGGTTACACCTAACATGGTATCGCCCTTTATTTAAACAACGAATGTCCCTTTCCCTCGACCACACAGCCCCATGTTACACTGACACCGCTGGTTGCCAGTAAGGCAAGGCCCAGGCACTTGCTGTTGCAGTTCATGACATTGCTGGTCACTGGACTGAAATGATGGGGAAGGAAGGGAGAGCACAGCAGTGGTGGTGGTTTCCCCTGCTTTCCCCTACTAGCATGACGCAACATGATGTGCTGGGTATTTCCCCACATGGTGGCCTGGAGATATCCACACAGATATCCAAAGTGTTGGTGGCTGAGCAGATTAAGATCCAGGTTAGAAGAAACGTATTAATTAGCAACCAAATGAACATTATTCCGTTCCCAAAGCTTTCCCCACCTTCATCTCTCCCGGCTCTGCCTTGATGCGCTGGAGCTTGCAGCAATCAGGACATACACCAAGGTCGCTGAGACGTACCCGCAGGCCTGTGTTCCAAAGAGCCTAGGGCCACAGCCGCTGGGAACCTTTGGAGCAGTCTAGCCCCGGGAACAAAAAATCATCTAATCGTTTTCAAATAGGATCTCTTATAAATCAAACCTATTTTTATTACTCTTCACTGGTGGGTTTGCCATCTATGCACATGCTTTGGGCCAATTATGATGAATACATGTGCCAGGGCTTGCATAGGCGCCTCTTGGAGGATCTTAGGAAATGTTCTATGTTTTCCTGCGCTGATTGTCCTCATACATTTGCATATATTGCTATCATAGTGGATTTTTTCCTAATCATAACATGGATTGGCCATGTCAAGGAATATGCCATGGTATATTCCAAGCAGAAGGCAGGCATCTTGGCCCACCCGTCATTCCCCTGTGGGGCGTTGATTCTTTTATCCAGTTGCCACGAGAACAGGGGACAATTCCAAAAGTGGGGGAAGAAGGGCTTGCACGGGACACTCTGAGGTATCCATAACAGCACCACCCAACGAGGCTTATTTACAATATTATTATTTAACATATTTAACATATTTACTTAACATCTATTTCGCAACCAAATTTATATAAACATTGAACAGATATAAAGTGCTGCTTAAATGAGTCAATGACGGTACAAGGTTACATAGACTATTCCGGCTGCGGTGGCCGTCAACGGATGCCGATATTATGTTCTCATTCAAAATGACTGCAAAAAGGCATCCCTTACTGCGTTACCAAGCAGCTTCACGCCTCGCGGAATGTTCCCAACATCTGGGGCTCAAATGTTCTTGTCGGGTGCATCAGGTTCTGCATCCTCAGTCCAATCGAGGGCTTGCCCATCAGTCTGGACCACGTTGTGCAAAATGCAGCAGGTGACCACCGCCTCCGCAGCATTGTCCAGTCACATGTCAACACACTTCAATAGCATCTAGAAACATCCCTTTAGCAATCCAAAGGCCCTTTCAACAAAATTGTGGCAATGATTAAACGGCAGATTGTACCGATCTGCTGCAGGTTACACACCATCATGATACACCCTGAGTAGCCAGGGGACCTGAGGGTATGCCTTGTCCCCAATCAGTACTGGGTGTACTGGCACGCCTTCAATAACGACAGGGTCCGGCCGTAGTATCCCCTTGTATTTCCGGTGAAATAGTTGCGAGGAATGCAAGATTCTTGAATCATGGGCCAACCCGGCATACTCCGCATAAACATCCCTGAACAGGAGCTCTGAATCAGCTACTGCCTGCAGCACAATCGAATAATATTTTTTACGGCACACATACTTCTCTAGCTCCTCCACGGGGGCACGTATTTCAATATGGCTCCCATCAACAGCACCCATACAGTGACGGAAGCCATGACACCTAAAACCATCCATTATTGTGTCGATGCTTTTAAAACCAATTACCTTATGGAGCAGGGTGCCATTTATTGCTCTACACACCTCCTTAACAATAACGCACACTGTTGCCACACCCACCCCAAACTGTGCGACTACTGCACGATAGGAATTTGGTGTTCCGAGCTTCCACAACGTGTTTGCCACCTTCTTCTCTGGCGAAATTGCGGTACGCATGTTGGTGGTTTTCTTTGATAGCGTTGGTCTGAGACAATCTACTAATTTTTGGAACACAGCTTTGCTCATTCGAAGTCTGAAATCCAGCGCAGATCGGAGTAATTTGGCCCATTGACAACATTCTCCCACCAATCAGTGCTTTGCTGAAGGGACCAGGCAGCACGTCTTGTAGGAAGGGATGACTCTACTTCATGGAGTGACTCACCAAGCAGGCCTTGTAAGGCCATCGATGCAGCAGCAAACTCTGCGGGAAGGCTGGTGATTATCTGTGGTTTCGAAATAATAATAAAAACAACTGAATATGTGTGCCTTCTTTAACTGTGCTAAACTGCTGCAATATGTTTTATGAAATGTAAGATATTTTTAAAATGCAAATGTAATGTTTTATATTTGAAAAGGCATGTGTATGTGTGTTCAGATTTGCAGTCATGTCTGTCTAAATTTCATTTAGGGGAGTGGGGGACTCCGAGGGCAGGGGTAGGCCCTGGGGGAGGTAACCAGACGGGGGAACACGCACACTCTCACCGGGAAGGGGGNCCTTCATCAAATCATTTTGAATGTGTAGCACCAATGCATGGAATTCACCAAAATCTTCATCATCAAGAAGCACGTAAACAATCTGGTGTACCACTGCAATAAATGCGACACAAACAGTGCAGAGATCTGCAAAAACCTGCGCGTCCATCCTCTTGAGATAAGGAGCCACAGCAGCAAACTTTGTGTTCCCTCTCAAACAGAGCAAAGCATTATGGGCAGGAACAAATCAAGCGCTCAGCATCCTGGATGTCTGACATAAACATGCGCGTTATAAGACGGTGGGGATGTAACCAACGATTGTGTAAATACAACTCGCGCTTGTTTTACAGAGGTACCTCAAAGCACATGACAAGATTACACGCACGATAGCGGACGTCTAAAAACAATATGAGCATGATTCCCTTGCGCATGTGCATGCGTGAAATATCAAATATGCGCATTTCTGGCGATCGTCTTAAAGCGCCTTATGAATTTAACAGCAAAGGTTTTTAGATGCTGGATCCTTCTCATGGGCTGCTTCATTCAAGATAATCATTCCCAGTCTCTTTGAAGGGACTGATTGTGATTAGCTGGGGGAAAGGACATTGAAGAAGAAAAAAATCTAACAGCTCAAATCAGCTACAACAGAGATGGATGGGAGAGAAGAAACTGGGTCATAAATCCAGGTCTGTTCCCCTTGAAATGCTACCCAGATCCTGTAAATTAACTCCATTAGGCCGTGGGGCCACACTGGGACAACACAATACAGCCCTCCATTGCGACATTATCTCCTCTGCTGCAGTCTAATAAAGGGAGGAAGCTAAACTAGTAGGCGACCGCTTGAAATCCCACAAGAAATTAAAATGGATTCAAGCCTATAAACTGTCAGATAAATTTTTCTATAACCTTTTACCTATAAATAACATGTCTTAAATAAAACTTTTCTTTCCCCCTGGTTATTATATTACAGGTTTCTTGGTTTTCCTCTTTTCTATGGATCTTATCTGGGACAAATCCCTTAAATCCCTCCTGTCCCCTCTTTCCATCCCTGCTGCCACATTGTCCAGGTTTCTAACTTCAGCCTTTTTTAATAAAAAAAAATCCTGATCAGTGGCGGTGGGCCGCCTAGGAATGGAGGGGCAATGCCCTCCCAGGACTCCCCCCGCTGGCCAGCCCCGAGTCCCCCCCAAAAAAAGGGGGGGCTGCGCTCAGTGCAGTGAATGTATGGAGCCACCTCGAAGAACCTGGTTTAGAGCAGCAACCTTCAGAAAAGGTTGCTGCTCTAAACCAGGTTCTTCGAGGTGGCTCCGAACATTCTCACCGGTTGTGTGCGCACACAACCGGTGACTCACCACCACCCACGGAAAGGCTTCCTAAAGACAAAAGGGAGGCGTTTCTCCCTTTATGCGGGATGGGTGTCTAGAAGCGTTGTCCATTCCGCATAAAGGGACCCTGCAATGGAATGGTGCTGCAGGGGGCACTGTTCCATTGCAGGGGCCGGGCAGGGGGAAAGTTCATACCAGGGCACTGCATACAGGCGCCCTGGTATGAACTGCCCAGTGTCCCACCTGTGCAGGGAGGGGGGGCCTGGGAGCTCCTGCCGCACATGCAGCTCCCAGCCCGCCCCCCCCCCGAGTCCCTCCTCCCTCCCTGTCGAGTCAAACTGACTCGACTCTGGGAGGGAGGAGGGCAACTTGGGGAAGTCCAGCTGCGCGGCAGCTCCCAGGCCCAACTGAACAGTTCAGGCCTGGTGGGAGCTCCCGCGCAGCCATCAGACAAAGGACAAGACTGGAGGAAGCGGAGAGGATGTCGGAGCCGAGCTGCTGCCAGTGAGTAAATTG
>QEPC01000157.1:1778790-1790832 GCA_003113815.1 Sphenodon punctatus | reverse complement strand
CGGCGGCGGTGGCGGGCGGTCCGGCGGCCTCAGCGCCGGAGCTCCGCAAGCAAGGTAAGCGCACTGAACTTTAGTAGGGGTGATCCCTGGGAGGTTGGTGGGGTGTTAAACACCCACCACCACCCCCAGGGATCGGGTCATACTTACCGGCGGCTGCGGGGATGCCGCGGCCGCTGGTGCTGGGGGGTGGGCTCGCCTCTGAGTCTGATTTCAATGGGGACACAGCGCCCCATTGAAATCAATGAAATAAATCCGGTACCGATATACCAGATTTAATCCGGGAATCTGGTTTTCAGGGAACGGTAATGGGCCCGGGTCCCACCTCTATATATTAGCATTATAGGATAGGAATAGGGTATATTAGATACTTAGATAGAACACATAGCAGAGAGAAGTTTATTGATATAAATACTTAGATAGGAATATATTGAATATAGTAGAGGTTATTAGGTGTATGTTAGACATACATATTAGTAATTTTTCATATTGTCATTGTGTACTTACTACTACATTATAATGAGAAAGGGAGGAAGGAGTTCAACTTCTGAGAAGTCTGGGACAGGTGTTCGCTGGCACTTCTGACACTGGTGGCAGCCCACAACAGAAACAATACCAAAAACAAAATCTTTGTTGTTGCTCAAAATTCATACCGATAATGACACCGTTAACGAAAAATGAAATTTCATTGATAACAAAAATGACAGTTTTTAATAACGCAAAACGAAAACAAAAAACAACATGGGTACACACCCCTATTTTTATTCTGAAGACCCTGTTTCCATCATCAGGTTGCCTAAGACCAAGCAAGACCCAAGAATGCCCTTCTGCTAATCCCTTATTTTCCGATGGACAGGAGAGGAACCTTTGTATCCTGAACTGATGCTCTATAAATCAGAAGAACTCCACTAGACTGGACCAAACCAATACTCCCCTCCACCCCAGCATCCCCATCTCCAACCAATCCAGCTCCAGCATCCCCATCTCCAACCAATCCAGCCCCAGCATCCCCATCTCCAACCAATCCAGCCCCAGCGTCCCCATCTCCAACCAATAGTCTCATGCAGCTCCAGCATCCCCATCTCTGACCAATAGTCCCGTCCAGCTCCAGCATCCCCGTCTCTGACCAATAGCCCCGTCCAGCTCCAGCATCCCCGTCTCTGACCAGTAGCCCCAGTCAGCTCCAGCATCCCGGTCTCTGACCAATAGCCCCAGCCAGCTCCAGCATCCCCATCTCTGACCAATGGCTCTGCCCCCATCCAACCTCAGCATCCCTGTATGACTGAGACTTTGGGGTTTCCCTCTCTCTGGCAGTCCCCCAAAGCACCACTGGACCAGCCATGACTTAATTTCTGTACTTACAGCAACCACTGAGCACCGCTCTCCCCAAAGTGTGCCAGCCTGTACGGAGTTCATCCTTTGTCACCTGCATCTCGGCGTTCTCGGTGGCCACGCTGCACCTTTGGAACTCCCTCCTGGCAGGGGCCCGTCTGGCCCTGGACCTCCCAGCTGTTCGAAGGAATGGTAAGACCTGGCTGTTCCGTCAGGCGTTTGGCGAGGGAGAGGGGTTAGGGTTGGGAGGGGGGGGATTGGCTGGGGGGGTTCTTTTTCTTTTCTTTTATAGTTATTGTTATTGATGTTCCACTCTGTTTTATACGATTTTATATATATTGTATATTTTATTAATGTTGTCAGCCGCCCCAGGCTGCCTGTGGCAGGAGGGTGGGGTATACATTTTTTAAAATAATTAAATCAATAAATCTCAGGGCTCCACAGTCATCAGAAAGGCAAAGGGGTTAGGCTTGTTTTGGTGTTAAGCCAAGATTCCCCAGTTTCCTCAGTGCCAGTAAACACAGACACGCACTTCATAATGGAAAGGTTTTATATAAGAATTAAGACAGATAATATTGGTTAAGAGTAAATACAGAAGGTGCATAATGAAATGAAATCAAAACAGTGTGCAATGCTAGCTTAACTTACAAACCTTCCCTGTCTAAGTCCTTACCTAAGTTTTAGAAAACAGTTTGCCCTGTCTGCCCCAGCATCCCTGCCCCTGCCCCATGGCCCCTTCCAGCCCCACTGGCCCTGTCTCGGACCAATAACTCCCTCCAGCCCCAGCATCCCCTTCTCCCACCAATGGCCCCATCCGGCCCCAGCATCCCCATCTCCAAACAACGGCCCCACTGGCCCTGTCTCTGACAATGGCCCCATCCGGCCCCATCATCACATGTCTTGTGAGCCACCCCGAGTTGCCATAGGGCTGGAGGGAGCGGGATACAAATAATTGAATAAATAAATATAAATAAAATCCACATCTTCAACCCATGTGCCCATCTGGCCCCACCGTCCCCCATCTCTGACCAATGGCTTCACCGGCCCCGTCTCTGACAATGGCCCCATCCGGCCCCTGCATTCCTGTCTCTGACCAATGGTCCCATCCAGCCGCAGCATCCCCGTGTCCAACCAATGGTCCCATCTGCCCCCCACCCCGGGCCCCATCTCTGACAATGGCCCCATCCAGCCCCAGCATCCCCATCTCTGACCAATGGTCCCATCCAGCCCCAGCATCCCCATCTCTGACCAATGGTCCCATCCGGCCCCAGCATCCCCATCTCTGACCAATGGTCCCATCCAGCCCCAGTGTTCCTGTCTCTGACCAATAACTCCATCCAGCCCCAGCATCCCTTTCTCTGACCAATGGTCCTATCCGGCCCCAGCATCCACGTCTTCGACCAATGCTCCTGTCATAAGAACATAAGAAGTGCCATACTGGATTAGACCAACTGTTAGAGCAGAGGTTACTGAGCTGACAACTAGAAAGGGACTTTTATTAACCCTCCCTAATGTACTCTGTCCTGTACTAGCAACAAAAACAAAAAACATCCTTGCCCTAGCAGTCAAATACAAATATTATCAGCATGCTTGGACAGGGGGGAAAGTAAACACCCCCACTGGAGTATAGTATAACCAAGCCAAGAACGCATACCTGAGTTCTCACATCCTCATGAATGTCGCATCTCGTCTCTCCCTCTGTTCCCCCTTTCCTGTCTCCCCTCCCCCTGTCTTTAGATTGTAAGCTCTCGGGCAGGGACCGTATCTACCTTGTTTTTTGTAAAGTGCCAGGTACATCGCTGGCGCTTATAATAATAATAATAATAATAACAATAATAATAATAACTATTTATTAGTATAATAATAATAATAATAATAATAATTAATAAATAATAATAAATAATTACTAATTAATACTAAATAATTAATAAGCCCAGCATCCTGCCTCCCAACAATGGCCAATCACGGTGGCTTGGGAGAAGCACCCAACAGATCACAATGCGGGATCCATTCCCTGTTGTTTTCCCCCAGTTCCTGTCATGTTCCCTGATCCTGTTTGGCTAATAGCTGCTAATGGACCTAACTTCCAGAAACTTGTCCAAACCTCTTTTAAACTCAGCTATAGTACTGGCCCTTACCACAGCCTCTGGCAGTAGATTCCACAACCCAATTATACGCTGAGTGAAAAAATATTTTCTTTTATTTGTTTTAAACTTGCCACCCATGAGTTTCATGGAGTGTCCCCTAGTTCTAGTACTAGCTGAGAGGGTAAATAACTGCTCCTTGTTTATTAGTTCCACACCACTCATGATTTTATAGACCTCTATCATATCTCCTCTCAGTCGTCTCTTCTCCAAACTGAAGAGCCCCAACCTACCAAGCCTCTCCTCATACGGGAGCCCTTCCATGCCCTTGATCATTTTTGTTGCCCTTCTCTGTACCTTTTCTAGTTCAGCTATGTCTTTTTTGAGATGGGGCGACCAGAACTGCACACAATATTCGAGGTGCGGTCGCACCATTGATTTGTATAGAGGCATTATGACATCCTCAGTTTTATTCTCTATCCCCTTCCGAATAATTCCTAACATTCTGTTTGCTTTTTTGACTGCTGCTGCGCACTGCGCTGTGGATTTCATTGTATTGTCCACAACCACCCCCAGATCCTTTTCCTGAGTGGTAACTCCTAGCTTAGTACCCAGCATTGTGTACGCATAGTTTGGATTATTTTTCCCTACGTGCATCACTTTGCACTTGTCCACATTAAATCTCATTTGCCATTTAGATGCCCAGGCACCCAGTGTCGTAAGATCCTGTTGCAGTTCCTCACAGTCTGCTCGTGTTTTAACTACCTTGAATAACTTGGTGTCGTCTGCAAATTTGATCACCTCACTCTTAACACCCTTTTCCAAATCATTAATGAATACATTAAACAGCACCGGTCCCAATACAGATCCCTGAGGCACACCACTTTTTACATCTCTCCATTGTGAAAACTGACCATTTAGTCCTACCCTTTGCTTTCTATCTTTTAACCAGTTTCTGATCCATAGTAAGACACTACCTCCTATCCCATGACTTTTTAATTTTCTCAAGAGTCTCTCATGAGGGACCTTATCAAATGCTTTCTGGAAATCCAGGTACACTATATCTACTGGGTCTCCCTTGTCCACATGCTTATTTACACCCTCAAAGAATTCCAACAGGTTAGTGAGGCATGACTTACCTTTACTAAATCCGTGTTGACTCTTCCCCATTAAGCCATGTTTGTCAACATGCCCTGTAATTCTGTCCTTAATGATGGTTTCCACCATTTTGCCCGGCACAGATGTCAAGCTTACTGGTCTGTAGTTTCCAGGATCGCCTCTGGATCCCTTTTTAAATATCGGGGTTACATTTGCCACCCTCCAGTCCTCGGGTACAGTGGCAGATTTTAGTGACAGGTTACAAATTACTAACAGTAGGGCTGCAATTTCATATTTGAGTTCTTTCAGAACTCCCGGGTGAATGCCATCTGGCCCTGGTGACTTGTTAGTATTCAGTTTGTCAATTTGCCCTAGAACATCCTCCAACGTCACATTGATTTGTAACAGCTCTTCCAATTCCTCACCCACATAGCAAGGATCTGGTGTGGGTACCTCTCCAAATCTTCCGCCCTGAAGACCGACGCAAAGAACTTATTCAGCTTCTCTGCAATGTCCTTATCCTCCCCGAGCGCCCCTTTTACTCCCTTGTCTTCTAATGGCCCAACTAACGCCCTAGCAGGCTTCTTGTGTCTGATGTATTTGAAAAAGTTTTTGTTGCTTGTTTTTGCCTTTAGCAAGCCTCCCTTCAAAATCTCTCTTGGCCTGACTTATTAGCACTTTACATTTACGTTGCCAGTGTTTATGCTCTTTCGTATTATTTTCATTGAGACTAGCCTTCCATTTCTTAAAGGATGCCTTTTTGGCTCTAATAGCCTCCTTCATCTCCCCGTTTAACCACAGTGGAAGAACTTTGGTCTTCCTGCTTCCTTTTTTAACTTGCTTTTAATCTGGGCTTCCAGAAGGGTGCTTTTACACAGTCTCCACGCCTCTTGCAAACTTGTAGTCCTTGCAACTGGGCTTTTTAGTCTGGCCCCACTGGCCCCCATCTCTGAACAATGGCCCTGTCCAGCCCCACCGGCCCCGATAATGACCCCGTCTGCCCCAGCCTCCGAACTATGGTCCCATCTGGCCCCAACCTCCCTGTCTCTGACCAATGGCCCCATCCAGCCCCAGCATCCCTGTCTCTGACCCCCATCGAGCCCCAATGTCCCCTTCTCCAACCAATGGTCCTGTCCAGCCCCAGTTTCTGTCTCTAATGAACAGTCTCATCTAATCCTATCCATAGATCAGGCACAGGACACAGACACAGACATCCCAACTCTGGGGTTTGGGAATCAGGTTGCCTTTATTCTCTAGGAGGGGACTGGGAGATAGTGAGTTAGAATAGAGGATCTGGGAGCCAGGATTCCTGGGCTTTCTGTGGGGGGAATTGGCTTAGTAGGCTAGAAACAGTACCAGGTACACCACCGGTGCAATAAAATAAATAAATAAATAATAATAATAATTAATAAATCATAAATTAAAGGAAGCTGAGCGATAGAACTCCTGGGTTCTCTGAGCGGAGAAGGTCAGTGGTTTAGTGCAGGGGGAGGGGCTGGGAGCCACCACCAGGACTCCTGGATTCTGTGAAAGAGGAATGGGTTCTAGTGGGGGCTGGAAGACAGGACTCCTGGGTTCTCTCTTCCCATCCCCCCTCCGGTCTGCTGTGAGTTAATCACAGATCCCTACCCCATGACCAGTTTGCTATTAACCATTCCCTCTGCCTCTTGCTGCGCTTTCCCTGTGGCATTTCTCTGGGGATCTCAGGGACACTGCACGGGGGATTGCCATGGAGGCCACGCCAGGGTCCGCAGCATCGGAGCAAACAACTATAAATAACATTGCCGACATCGCCGTGATCCTCATCTATTTCCTGGTGGTCATTGCCGTCGGGCTCTGGGTAGGTGGCACAAAGAAAGCTCCCCATGCACTCTTGGGGCCCCATGGTGTGCCGGGGAATGGGGGGCAGGGAAGAGTGGAATGAACCCACCCAGTCAGAGGGCACATAGCCACCCAAAACAGACAGATGGAAAGCTACTTGTCTGTCTTTCCATCTATTCCTCTGTCCCATGCATGATCTAAATCGAATCGAATCTATCCATCTGTGCTCCCAACTGTTTCTTCAGACTCAAGCACACTGCCCTGAAACCTCATCTCTGCACCCCAAATCCCTAGGGTTTCTGATTATCACCCCCCACCCCAGTAATCCTCTTGGTTTTGCAGAAGAGCTTAGAACTACCTACAACCCAACTGTCACTCCTGATCCCTAAGAAAGATATTGGAGCCGCAGGGGATGACTGGACACAGGGCCGGCCCCAGGCTTTGTGAGGCCATGTGCGAAGTCTTGGTGCGGGGCCTAATTTGCATAATTAGGCCCCACCTAATTATGCAAATGTATACATTTACGTAAAACTTACTCCCTCTGGACAGGAAGGATTCCCACTCTCCACCCCTCCGAGCAACCATGGAGAAGTACAGCCTCCTAATGCTTCCCCCCGTCCCCAGCCGAACGTCTACCACCACTCCCCGTCCCCAGGAGTGGTTCCACTGCAGGGGCAGCCAAGCGGGCAGTGAGGCAGGCACAGAGAGACTGACTGCGTCCACTACCTTAATGGGGGAGGGGGGTGAGCTTAGCCAGTCTGGCCTCCAGGGCCTGTTGCTTCTTGCTGCCGGTGCCGCCTGTGCCTTGTGCACGCATGCGGTGTGACCAGTCCAGAGGTGCTTCTATCAAACACACAAGACACCCAAAATACAGGCAGCTTATTAAGCGCATTATGGCATGAAAAGAGACCTATAACCAGTTCAGTTGTGCCCCCATAATCAGTTCATGCTTCCCCACCCCATAACCAGTTCATTTGTGCCCCCGCCCCCATATAATCAATTCACACTGCCCCCCACCCATAACCATTTAATTTGTGCCCCTGGGGCAGCGTGAATTGATTATATGGGGGTGCAAATGAACTGGTTATGGCATGCGGGTTTAAAGACAGTATTCCTGTTAGCAATAACTTCATTAAGAAGAGTTAGTGAAATAGCAGCCATAATAATCTCAGAACCATATTTGCAGATTTATTTTCCAAGACAGAATAGATATTGCTTTACATCCTAAATTCCTACCTAAGATAGTATAAGTAAGACAGTTGTGAGAATGTGGCCCTTTTTACACTGGCCTCTCCCAGCCGTAAACACACAGATTTCTGTGTGTTCATGGGTGGGGGAACCCCGTGTGAATGACGTGGTGCACGCGCCCATGGTGAGTGGGGGTGCGTGCGTGCGCGCTCACCTAACACGCATCCCCACTCACCCCCCCAACTCATCCCCACACATGGAGCAACCGGGGGAAAACGGTGGTTACTAGGTGGGTGTGGATGAGTGGTGGGTGAGTGGGGATGCGTGTGCAGCCGTGTGCATGACCCACCCATGCACTGGCACACCCACGGACTTCCCACTTGGCGGAGCCATGTAAAAATATCATGTGAGGAGCCACTCAAAGAACAGAAGGTTGCTACCTTGTAAACAAGGTTCTTTGAGATGGGTCCGAACATTCTCACAAATACCCACCCTTCTAGCCCCGCATGGAATTCTTTTCTTATATTTCTAGAAAGGGTTGAAAGGAAATGTCATTCAGAGGGGGAGGGTTCTTTTATACTAGAGGAGCTCAAGACCATCATGTGGTCTATTATTTGAATAGGGTGAGCATCCACAACCCAGTTGTGAGAATGTTGGGAGCCATTTCGAAGAACCTTCTTTACAAGGCAGCAACCTTCTGATCAGCACGTGGGGAGGAGCTGTTTGTAAAACACTAACAGCCTTATCTCCCAGCCCCATCAAGTGACTGCTGCTGCTAGAAGGCAGAGGCAGGTGAGGGATGGGGTCTGGAGCCAGGGAGGGGAGGAAGAATCACTTACTGGGGGAGAACCTGGCTGCAGCCTGCTGCCCAGCCAGGCAAGTGTGGGGCCCCAGCTGGCTGCGGGGCCATGTGTGGTCGCACATATGGCGCATGCCTGGGGCCGGCCCTGACTGACACTTGGTCCTGTAATATGAGAGGTCATAGTAGTACAAAAACCTAGAACCTACCCCATTTGGTGTCAATGATGCATCCAGATGTTTAAAATAATTGGGTTCTTGGTGTACCTAGAACTCAAAATAATGAGGGGCGAACATGCCTAGAACCCAGACCACTGGTGTGGCTGGCATATCTAGAGCTCAAGTTAGTTCTCTGATGTATCTATGAACAAAAAAAACAATGGTATCATGGGATCACCTGGAGCCCAAGCAAAATGTGTGATTAATGTGCTTAGAACCCAAGCTACTTCTCTGATTGAAAGGCCTCTGATCCAAATGACAATAAGATCAGAGTATATCTAGAAACCAAGCCACATATAAGTTGGCATACCTGGAACCCAAGGTCTTAGTCATACAAATGTACACAGAACCCAAGCTATGGGTGTGATTGATACATCCAGAATGCAAACTGTTTGTTTTAATGGCATACCTAATACCTTTCATGATAGATATATCCAATTTCGTAGCTTCAGTATTAGCACCAGATCCCAAGCTATTCATGTGATACACATACATAGAATACAGACCATTAAGTGATTGATGTAGCTGGAACCCACACTCCTTTTTAACTGGCTCAACTAGAACCCAAGATACTGGTGTGATTTAAAGCTCAAATTTAAATATAACACATCAAGAACATCAAGATGTGATAGAGAAATGCATTTTATCAACGTGCCTAGAACTTGAACTATGGATGTTAGAACCCAAACGCTTTTTGTGGCTGACATACCTAGAACCTGAATGACTGGAGTGCTTCATAGTCCTAAACTCTAGGGTGTGGTTTTATTGCTGGGTTATTTTAATGTGGGGTTAAAAATATCAATTTTAATGGATTTTATTATATGTTTTTAAATGTTGTTAGTCACCCTGAGATGCTTGTAGCAGGAGGAGGTGGCATACAAATATAATGATAAATAAATATGACATGTGTAGCTAGAGACCAAGATAGCAATATGATGTTATTGATGTACCTGGAACCCAGACTAGTGGTGTAATTAATTGGAGTGACTAGCACCCAAGCTGACTGCCCTACCTAGAACCAGGGAGTAGAACCCAAAGCCAACCTGAAAATTGGTTCAAAAATTTTATTTTATCTCGAACTGGAACAGAACCTGAACCATATTTGAAAGCCTTTGCTGAAACTGAACTAAAAAAATGAATTAAGAATAATTAAAATAAGAGCTCTCCGCTGGGTGCTCCTGGAGGATCCCAGGCAGCAGAGGCTCCACCCGCGCAGTGAGGGAAGCAACTGCTGTCTCTGCCAGTTAGAGCTGAGTGAGCAGTTGTATCTGGTGCCTGCCTGGGACACCTCATCCCAGGCAATGGGGAGAATGGGGTGGGAGGACGGACCCACTGGAAATGGTGGGTGGGAGGGCGGTGTTCTGGCTCTTGGGGGTTCCTGCAACATTTACCAGGTGGGCTGCAGTTACTTGTGCCAAGAGACAAGGAGGCCTAGTGCCTAGAGGAGGGGGCTTCTAGCCCCCAGCTCTTTCACTGGCTCACATTGAGAGCGTGGCAGTCCGTGCCATGTTCCACGCCTCTGTTTACCGCTGTGTAAATTGGGGTTAATGATTCCTTGACACTTGGGACGAAAGTACACCTGTGATCCATTTTGTCATCATGTGATATTTCCCTAGGTGTCCCCATCCAGGTGTACCAAACCGATTACCGAACCACTACTGGTCTGAACTGGAACAAATTCAGTCACAGCTGAACCTGAGCTGGAACTGAACCAAAACATTGTCTGGTTCCACTCCCTACCTAGAACTCAAGCAATTGTGCACTTCATGTGCCAAAAAATTAAATGATAATACGATGTGCTCACCTAAAACCCAAGACACTGATGTGACAAACTCCTGGTGTTATTTACATGCCTAGAACCCAACCTACTGGTGTTATTGACTCACTTAGAACCCATGCCATAAACTGATTGATGCACCAAGAACCAAACTGTTCTCTGGAGATAGTAACTCCTAGGAAGGCCCTATCTCTCTATTCTTTGTCACGCTGAGCTGAGACACGTCTTGTTCATGACCAAGACAGCTGGTGTTTTACACCGCAGGCGTTCTGGACCCTTTGATCCTGGATAAGGCGAAGGCCTGTGGCTATTAATGATTATCCTTAGCTACACAGCTCAGGAATGTCCCAGGCATTGCTAATGAGGTGTAGAAATTAACCGATTATCTAGCAAGCCAAGGAGTGGAACTGGACAGCGTGTTCCTTGGACAGACCCACCCAGCCCCATCCTTCCCTTCCCCCACCCCCTCCCCCAAAGATCCTCAAATTCACAGCAGTTCCCATGCTAAGCCTGCTCGCTCTCGTCTTTCAGTCCATGTGCCGAATCAACCGCGGAACTGTCAGTGGCTACTTCTTGGCTGGACGGAGCATGGTGTGGTGGCCGGTGGGTATAGTGCGCAAGGCACAGGGGGCAGGAGGCGCAGGACACCCCAGGCAGAGACTGGGTGGGAGGGAGGGATAACAATAACTATTTGATGATTATTTTATTAGATGTTTATATAACGCTAGCAACATACCTGGAGCTGAACAATTGTTAATAAGAGACAAGTCCTTGCCCCAAGGGGAAAGATGAGAGAGGGGAATAGGCTTGCCACCTAGGCAATTTCTTAAGGAACACTTATGAAAAATACATGTTGCAGGCCCTGCCTTGGCACGGTAGGCAGGCACCACACAATGCAGGACCTGCAACATGTATTTTTTTTATGTGTTCCTTAAAACTTTGCCTAGGTGGCAACCCTAGGGGGGAGACAAGGGAGAGAGGGATCTAGTGGGAGACAGAAACATTCATGAAGCTGAGAAGTTACCAATGCCTGGGTTACAGCCTGGGAGAAACCGACCCTGAATGAGCATCAGTGAGCGGCTAGTGGAGATGAGGAGCTAGAGAAAGAATGGAGTTGGGGGTGGGGGAGGAATGAGAGGCAGAATGGAGACATATGGATAAACAGAAAGAAAGAAAGAAAGATATTTGGAATTATATTTGCAATTGGCTGTCAGGACTGTAACATCCTTCAAAATGGGGGCACTGGCTGGGGGGATCTCTGCCCCACATACTCGAGCTCAGGCTGGCTCTCCCCACAGGTGGGGGCCTCCCTCTTTGCCAGTAACATCGGCAGCGGGCACTTTGTGGGTCTGGCAGGCACCGGTGCTGCCAATGGGCTGGCTGTGGCAGGCTTCGAGTGGAACGTGAGTGGCAGTGACTTCATCCCCCTGCTCTAACCCACTAGCCCCCACTCCCCTCCCAGAGAACCCAGGAGTCCTGGCTCCCAGACCCCCCTGCTCTAACCCACTAGCCCCCACTCCCCTCCCAGAGAACCCAGGAGTCCTGGCTCCCAGACCCCCATAATCTAATGCACTGGTCCCCACCCCCTCCCCAAAAAAACAAGAGTCCTGTCTCTCAGCCCCCCCTGCTCTAACCAACTAGTCCCCACTCCCCTCCCAGAGAACCCAGGAGTCCTGGCTCCCAGCCCCCCTGCTCTAACCAACTAGTCCCCACTCCCCTCCCAGAGAA
>QEPC01000157.1:1707869-1750256 GCA_003113815.1 Sphenodon punctatus | reverse complement strand
CCAAGCCATGCCGGCCCCCCCTCGCGCACCAACCCCCTTCCAAGCCATGCCAACCTCCCCTCCCCCCACCGCACCAACTCCACTCATGTTAACACTGCCAACATGTCACCCCCCAAAAAATGTGCCAAATGTTTTCATGCCAGCCAATCACAGACTCCTCTGCCCCCCACCTGGCTGCCATCCTTGGCGGAGACATCAGCCATGTTGTCCCGACGGGCCTGATGCATGGTGAGGGCTGCCCGGGTGGCACCCCCAGCTACTCCCACAATGCACTGGGGAGAGCAAGAGAAAGAGAAAGAAGGGGGGGGGGAGGGGGACAGAGACTCCAACTCCCTGTTCCCATCAGCTCTCGCCCCCTTGTGCCAACTCTCCCAAGCTGCCTCTTCTTCCTCCATTCTATCCCTCTTTTCTGATGCTAGTCCCCTCCACCCTCCCCTCTCCATGCCGTCCTCTCGCACAGACCCCTTCACTCTCACACTTTGTCCCACTCCCCTTCTCCGGGGCCAGTCCTTCCCACTTCACACCAATCCCCTCACTCTACCCTTATGCCAATCTCCTCCTCCTCAACCCAGCCACCTATGCCAACCCCCAGCCTCTCGCTGCTTCTCCTTCCTGACCCCCTCAGGCCAAGCCCCCTTCCACTATAGATCACCTTGGCTAGGCCGCTGGCGCAGACAATGGCAGTGAAGCATGCTGGGAAAGCCGGGGCCACGATCTCCATGAAAATGGCCACATCATTGAGCACATCTGCAAAGAGCCTAAGAGGTCAAAGGTAAAGGTTCAAGGGTCATATAGGGTCAAAAGGGTAATGTCAATGGGTTAGAGGTCAACAGAACCCAATGGGGAGGTTCATTACCCCAGAGGGCAAGGGGTAATGAAGAGGGACCAGAGATCAACATGTGGTTAGAGTGTCATCCACTTAAGGTCAAGGGATAAGGTGAATTAAGGATCAGGAGTTAATAGGAGCTTGATACGAAGTCAGATGCCATTCACTTAGGATTAAAGGGCAATGTCAATCACTGAGGGTCAGAAGTAAACATATGTTTAAAAGAGGTAAGGGATGAAGGGTCAAAGCTGAATGCCAATCAACAAGGGTCTTAGAGAAATAAGAGGCAGATGGTGGGGTCAGAGAGCATAAGCTCACCCAATTAGGGGCACTGAAGGCAAGAGGACAGCTCCTACTAGGTCAGAGGTCAAGGGTTAACTAATTGGTGTGAGGACAGGCCAAGGGTCAGACAAAGGCTTGGGATAAGATTAGGGACCCGAGTTGACTGCACCAAAAAATCTTAAATTCTGCAACCAGTGAAGTCAAATTCTGCAAATTCACCGCAAGCATTAATATTTGCATAATGAACTTGATTTGCATAACGATGCATGCTGTGAAGCAAATTTGCAATAGATTTGACATAGAATCACAACTTTGCTAATCAAACACAGCTCAAATCCTCTGGAATTTCAGCACCTCCTTCACCCAAACATAGGGCCTTCAGACCCCACCCACCCACAATTTATCTCCCAGGGGCCTATTTACCCTTGGGTCATGGTCAGGATTGGCTGATTCTGCGAAGATCACTGCAAATTGCAGCAACGCAGTTAACTCGGGTCCCTGGATAAGTTCAAGGCAACGTTGATAAAGGTCACACCATTGTGGTTAAGGTCAGGATTGCCACTTCTCATGGTCTGACCTGGACACTCCCATAGGCCAAAATGGGAGTCTCGGGGTCAAGCCGCAAGAAGGGTAAAGTTCACACACAACTGGGTTAGGGATCAGCCAAGGAGGCGAGTCAGAAAGTGACAGTCTAATATGAGGTCAGGGGTCCCCCCTCTCGCTCACCTCCACTGCTTGGCATCACAGTCCAATTTGCTCCTGAGAGGGGACAGAAAAGGCCGTGAGGGTCACGCCAAAATAACAGCTCCCTGAAATACCCTCTACCCTATGAGTGGGACTTACCCCTTCATCCAGGCAAACAGGATCCGACCCAGCATCCCTGTCCCATCTGCAACAAAGGATGAGGAGGGGGCATCAGTGGGGGGGATCCCCTAGGGGGTAATAATGGGGGATCATGTCCCAGGGGGCCAGACTTGAGTCTCACATTGGGGAGGGGTAAATTTGGTGGAGAGTGAGAGGCCCAGTCTGGGGTGGGGGCAATCAGACATGGGGGGTGAATTTAGGGATGGGGTGGTCCGGAGGGGCAAGGGAGGAGGCCGAGGGGAGTTTAGGAGTATCTACCAAGACCCGTGAGCTTTACCCTTACCCTTGAGGAGCCAGGTGACAGTTGCTGCCGTGACCGTCGAGGCCTGGTCCCCGACCCCCACGCCTCGCAGAACAGCCTGGGTGGCCAGGGCCCCGGTGATGCTACTGGCAAAAGCCTGGGGGGGGGGGGGGTTGTCAATATTAGGCTCGGGTCTTTTTCCCTGCCTCAAACTTTTCCCTTTGCCTCAAATCTCTCCCCACATAATTTCCATGTTCCTATATTTCTGTAACTCAAAACTGAGACTTCCTGCACCTCTATATTCCAAACCCCAAGCTCAACAGCCCCCGCAACCCCAAACTGGGATTTCTTCCTGACTTATGCACCCTGACATGTGGGCAGGGTTTCTATGCCTCTAGGCCCCAAAACTGGGATGTCCTTTTTACTCCTTTCCCCCATGCCCTCTCTTCATTCCCTGCTCCCTTCACCCCATACCCCAAAAATTGGGAGTGCGGGGGGGGAGATTTATCCAGCTACCCTATAACTCAAAAGTGGTTGCCCAGTTTCTACTACTTTCTTTTAACCCAAAACAGAATGGTGGATTAGGCTGCCTTTCCCCCTGTATTCCCAAATGAGGATCCTCTTTCTGCTTCTCTCCCATACTCCCCAAATCATGGCCAGTTTTGGGCTCCCTGCTCACCTGGACAGTGTCCCATAGCTGGTAAGGGAGGTAGTCGGGGCTCACACTCTCAGGGTACCCCTGAGGAAGGAAGACAGACTGTGGGAAGGAAGGAAGGGGGGGTTAGTGGGAAGGACTCGCTGTCTTAACTAGGAACCCCCAGGGAGTGGGGTTCCACCCCTGATCTCTCTGTTCCTCCAAGTTCAGAACTCCCTCCCCCTTGCTGCAGACAAAAAAAAAAATCTAGGGTGTCTTGGCTTCCTCCCCAGTACACCCCTCCCCCCATATCAGCCTGTAACACCCATAGGGCCCAGGCCCCTACCTACATCTCTACTCCCCCATTCTGACCCCTCAGCACCCACTTTCCAACTGACTCTATAATTGGTTCCCTTTGCCTTGAACCGCCCCTGATGCCACTCAGATCCGTCCTGCGCCCCCCCCCCCCCCCCCCTAACCTCTCATGTTCTCATGTCTATGGGAGCACCCCATAGACATCATCTGTCTCCTTCCGCAGAGCCCATAAACCAGCCCTTCACTCCAATGCCACGCTGGGCCAAAAGGGGGCACCCACAGAGAGAGAGATGGGCAAGCCCAAATAATCCTAAGAACCCTAGATCCCTGTCCCCTTTTCTTCTCACCTTGTCTTTTCTTTTCTCTAGGCACCCAGAGAAAAACAGTTGTGCTCAATGTTGGGGTGCTCCTGAGACTGCAACATGGAAGCAGAGGTGCCCCCAAAACAGAAATACCCACCCCGATGATTGGCACCTCAAATTTCCCAGCACCCCCAATACCCCAAATTCCTAGCACCCCCAAATCATGCCTCTGAACATGGACGATCAGTCGCCCCGCAATCCCTGCTCACAATCCAACCCCCCACCGCTCAATAACGAATCCCAAAATCCTTGCCATGAAGATCCCCCGCAGGGAGCCGTAGCCCACATCTTGGGGTCCCTGGGGCACGCAGCGGAGGCACCCATCGGGGGAAGGGTGGTAGTGCCGGGGCCAGCGGGGGCCATAAGTCTCAGTGCAAAGGGGCTGCCCCCCCAGATTGGGCATCGCCAGAGCAGGATCTGCCAAGAGAAGAGAGAGGGGTGGGGAGAGGAGGACACGATGCGGACAGGGACACACACACACAAGGAGAAGCTGTGAGCCAATGAACAGTTAATTCAACGTACTTGGGTCTTTCTTCTAGTTTCCTTCTGAGGCGTTCACATGAACTGAGCGCTAAACCAACACTCTCCCAGATAGGAGGAGAAGTACATAATCCCAAACAATCAGGAGCACGTACTCCACTTAGGGTTGTATTTCGAAGTAACTGTTTGTGTGAACGCTTGATGAGGGTGGTGACCAAGGTTCATCATTTCATCTATTTTGGGGGCGGGGGGACTGATGCAGCACTACTGCGGTTTACACTGTTTTTCTGGATGCTACCAAAGAGGAATGGTTACTTCAATTTTATTAAATCAAAGTAGTTGTTTCAGCTTACACTGTTCATCAGAAATTGGCCACAGTGATCGCTGTGCCAAAAATACACACACACACACTCACCGAGTGACATGCAATGAAAATACACACTACAGAGAGAGAGAGACAGCAGACATACACACAGTGGTACAAGCACCAAAAAGACATAGGTACATGTACACAAAGACAGAGAGAAACACACTGCACACACACACAGACAGTAGCACACACTGAAAATACGCACAAACATGTGAGTGACAGGCACACTGAAAATCCATACACAGAGGGGCATAATAACTGCACACACACAGACAGTAACACTGAAAATACACACAGAAGTCCAGAACAGGCACACTGAAAATACACACACAGTAACACAGGTATACAGAGCATGATGTACAGTGGAAATACATAACTGACACGTACAAAGTGACACAGGCACTGAAAGTACATGGACACAGTAATACACACACAGCATGCACACACTGAAAATACACACAGTGACAGGCATACTCACTCCGATTGACAGGTGCACTGAAAATACACAGTGACAGACACTGAAAATACACACTAGAGAGAGTAGTGCTGTGAGTGATCTCTTTGACTGAACCAGCTCCAGCTGGTGGAGATGTACCAGCTTTCAGATCTCACTGGGTCCTTCATCAGGCGAGTCAGAACTGGAGAGCGAGCAAAGCAGGGAGGCACAGACAGGGATCGTGGAACAATGGCAGAGGGAGGGGAGGGGAGAATGAGCCCCAGGTAGAAGGTCTGAAAATACACACAGATGCAGTGGCATACTGAGTACACACACACACACAGTGACACATACTGAAAATATACACAAAGACCAATATAAACACACACACATGCACATACAGTGATACACACTGAAAAGGACACACAGTAATATGTACACACAACATGCACACGATACACTATGCATCCAATTCCAGACAGCAACACATATTGAAAATACACATAAACACTGACTGCACAGGAACTTACTACAGCAACACACACACACACTGAAAATTCACACAGACTAACATGCAGAGGCTCCTTCCCTCCTGCAAGCAGTGGACACACACACACTCTGTTTACAAACCACACCATTGCTGCAGAGATATACACACAAATGAGAGGCTCACGAAAACATATATGCCTAGTAACACAGCAAGTGCACATGTCTTGGGCACAACAAAATACACCTATTTGCAAAAATACACTCACAGCGGCACACTGCATGTACGCAAACATAACATAGAGAGTAACAACCTGGTTACACACAAAACCACACACATCCAGATAGATACAGGCTGCAGGGCCAACATGCACGGAGCAGCACACAAACTGAGCGCTGCTTACACACCCAGTTTTGCACTGCACAGGTATACACAGCAACACACACAGCGAGCCAACTGCTCGCAAGAACACACTCCCAGTACCTTACCCACCAGACAACACGCACACGGAGAGACACATTCAGTGTACCATACGGACTGTGTGCAAAAGCAGCCAGACAGCAGCACACGCCACTGCGAACGCGCGCCCCGCGCAGAGAGCAACACAAGCACAGTGCACACAGTGCAGGTACACACCCAACCTCCGTAACTCACCTCACCTCACCCCAGCGCCAGGAGCCCCGACCCCGCTTCCTCGGGACACGTTGCTTGCACATGCTCACTGAGCAAGACCCACCCCCGCCTCTTCTGTCCCGCCCCCAAACACACGCGCCGCACACACACACAGGGCAAGGCTCCTTTCCTCCACCAGGGGGAAGCGCCGGGAACACGGACACACACCGAGCAGGGGGTACACACAGTCACAGAGAGCAGGGGCAGGGGGGACGGAGACACACAAAGAGCAGAGGGAGGCAGGGACAGAGGACACACACAGTCACAGAGAGCAGGGCTCCTTCCCTCCAGCAGGGATACACACACAGCATGGGCCAGCAGGGACGGACACACACACACACAGCAGGGGGCAGCAGGAATGGACACACACAAGCACACACTTGCGCGTGTGCACAACCTGGGCCAGCAGGGATCGACACACACACAGCACAAGGGGCAGCAGAGATGGACACAAGCGTGCACACACAGCGCAAGGGGCAGCAGGGACAGAAGACACACACACACACAGAGCAGGGGACAGCAAGGATGGACACACAAGCGCGCGCACACACAGAGAGCAGGGGCAGCAGGGATGGACACAAGCACACACTTGCGCGCGCGCACACACACACACAGCATGGGCCAGCAGGGACGAACACACACAGCGCAGGGGGCAGCAGGGATGGACACAAGTGCGCGTGCACACAGAGCAGGGGGCAGCAGGGACAGAAGACAAACACACACAGAGTGCAGGGGACAGCAAGGATGGACACACAAGCGCACACACACACACACAGCAGGGGACAGCAGGAATGGACACACAAGCGCGCACACACACACACAGCAGGGGACAGCAGGGATGGACACACAAGCGCACACACACACAGCAGGGGGCAGCAGGGATGGACACAAGCACACACACACACACAGCAGGGGGCAGCAGGGATGGACACACAAGCGCACACACAGCAGGGGACAGCAGGGATGGACACACAAGCGCACACACACAGCAGGGGGCAGCAGGGATGGACACACAAGCACACACACACACAGCAGGGGGCAGCAGGGATGGACACAAGCACACACACACACACAGAGCAGGGGACAGCAGGGATGGACACACACGCACACACACACACAGAGCAGGGGGCAGCAGGGATGGACACACAAGCACACACTTGCGCGCACACACACAGAGCAGGGGGCAGCAGGGATGGACACACAAGCACACACTTGCGCGCGCACACACAGAGCAGGGGGCAGCAGGGACACATCCCCATGCCCATCCTGTGCCCCTCTAGCCTTAGCCCACATCTGGGATGTGTTGGCCCTGCTACACGAGCCTACCCTGTCATGAGACTTGGTGCCCTTCCCCCCTGCAGAGCCCCATAGCGCCTGGCTCCCCACTGGGTCGAGCATGCAGGCAATGCCATTCTGCAACCACTTCTCTCTTCTAGTTCATCACTCGCACCGTGACTGGCACAGAGGAGATGCCAATCATTTCTCTCTGCCACCCCGTCCCCTCACACAATAGAAACTGTCAGCACCACTGAGAGCTAGGACTCCTGGTTTTTCTGGGAGGGAGTGGGGGTTATTAGGTGAAAGAAAGAGGGGCTAGGAGCCAGGACTCCCAAGTCCCATTGGGAGTTAATGACAATGATACCTTGGGGTACTGCCCCACATCCAGCCCCCCTTTCTCAAGAATTTGGAGTAAAGAGGTTTCAATTCAGACACCAAGACATGTTGTTTAACCCTTTTAATGCCAGCATTGTACAGACACACACACACCCCACACACGGCTCCATAAAGCCCCCCAGAACTGTCGCCCACCCGCCTATCTCGATAGAGCCCCATTGTCATCCCACAGGTCTCATTTCTTAGCCATCAATCAATCAAAAGACTCCGATGTTAGCCACCCTCTTAGCTCTGGCTCAGGGGGACCCTTCTCCATGCCGGGCGGCCCCACAGGGGTCCCGGTGTGTGGCTTGGTGCTGTCTCAGGTTACACTGCTGGGTGAACCCCTTTCCACAAAGGTGACACATGTAAGGTTTCTCGCCTGTGTGGGATCTCCGATGCTGGAGAAGGTGGGACAGCCAATTAAATCCTTTGCCACATTCGGCACACCGGTGCGTCTTGATGCCAGTGTGCAGGGTGAGGTGCTGTGCCAGGTGCTTGCCATGCCGAAATTCCCGGCCGCAGCGGGGGCAAGGAAAGGGTCTTTCGCCCGTGTGGGTGCGCAGATGTTGCAGAAGATTTGAGCTGTCTCCAAATCGGCGTCCACATTTGGTGCAGCTGAAAGGTTTCTCTCCGGAGTGGACACGTCCGTGCTGGATAAGGTTAGAGTGCTGGGCAAAACCTTTCCCGCATTCCCGGCACCGAAAAGGTCTCTCGCCAGAGTGAGTGCGGCCATGTTGGGCCAGGTGAGCCTTGTGCCGGAAGCGGCGTGCACAGACGGGGCAGGAGAATGGTTTCTCCTCTGTGTGCGTCCGGAGGTGCTGGGCCAGATTGGAACTCTGGGCAAAGGTTTTCTCACACTCCGGACAATGGAAAGGGCGCTCTCCTGTGTGCGTGCGTTGGTGGCGGATCAGTAGAGTGCTGTGGGAGAAAGACTTGTGGCAATCGGGACAGAGAAAGGGACGCAGCTTTGCCTCCTCCTCTCCTGCTTGCCTGTGAGGCACCATCCCCTCCTCCTCCTCTGCCTGCTGGCAAGTCAGCCAGGAACCCCCAGCTTTGGCCTCCAGAGAGGTCTCTGTTCCATCCTGCTGACAACTGCCTTCTTTGTCATCCATCCGGGGACCTGTCAAAGAGAAGAGGAATTGATCTACAGTCAACCCAATGGACCCAGCATCCCAGGACAGCAGCCAGCACTGGATGCTTCAGGGGAAGCTATAGGACAATTCTGTCCCCTGAGGTTTAGCGGCACCCAGAACACGTGGTTGTGTCCCGCAACCATCCGCTGATGGCCCTGACCCTGAATGAATTTACTCCAAGGAACAAAGGACAGTAGGATGAGAGTAGAGTGGCTGCTTCATAGAAGCCCTCTTGGTACCATTGCGAGCCAGAGACCAAACTGGAGGTCCAGTTTTGTGTGTTCCCCCCCCCCCCCCAAAAAAAACCCTTCTCTCCTGAAAGGTCACACAGCCCCTCCCCTATCTTTGTGTACATCTGTTTGGATCTGTTCTCTTAGCTCCATTGTGACAGTTTTGCAGGGGCACAGGGACTCCCTTGTGCAGCAGGAAAGAGATGGGAGAACTCAAAATGCAGCTTGGCGACCTTCATTCTTGCTTTCTCGCTCCCCGTTTAATCCTCTCTTCCCTCCCAAGGAACCCACTAACTCCCAAGACTAGCTCAGTTCAGTTCCCAACCCCCCTGATCTAACTACTATCCACAACTGGTCTCCTAAAGAGAACCCAGGAGTCCTGGCTCCCAGCCCCCCCTGCTCTATCCCCAAATCCCCTCCTAAAGAAAACCCAGGACTCCTGGCTCCCAGCCCCTCTGCTCTAACTCACTATCCCCAATTCCCCTACTAAAGACAACCCAGGAGTCCTGGCTATCCCTACCACACACACTAACCTACTATCCCCCACTACCTGGCAATTTTCCACCCCCAAGTGAATCTGTCTGAAGACTCTTCCCCCTGTCCTCCACCCCATCAGCTCCTGTCCTAAAGTCACTTCTCTGGGGGACTCTGGGTATCAGGCACTGCTGGGTTGGGACCTCAGGGGACAATCAGTGCTGTGGCTGACACACACACACACACACAGACATCCCGTTTGAGAGAAGGGGCAACACACCGCTCTCCACAGCCCCCTCCCAGCCCCCAGTGGCAAGGGTAGGAGCCAGGGCTGATGCAACAGCTGCAGGGATGAGGGGGAGTTTCTGTTCTATTATTAAATTTTTATTATGATGATGATTATTATTATAAGCATTTGTATAGTGCCAGCTGTGTACCTGGTGCTTTACAGAACAGTAAGATAGACGCGGTCCCTGCCTACGGCTCACAATCTAATAGACACAGAGCGGGGAGACAAGGAGAGGGGACATAGGGGGAGACAAGGGATCAATAACATTCAAGTGGATGCGAAGTCTCAGGTGCACGTGCTTGGCTTGGTTGCAGTAAGTAAGGCAGGAATCTGTGGGGTGGGGGGGGCAGACAGTAAATATTGAGAGGAAAGTTCTATGGAGGGGGAGGTAGCCAGGGATTGTTCTATGGGGCTCTATGGAGGGGGTATGTTGTATGGGGCTGTGGGGGTTGTTCTATGGGGCTGCAAATGTGTGGGGGGAGTGTGTCGAATGGGGCTCTATGGAGTTTTGTGTGGGGCAGTGTCTGTTCCACAGGGCTCTATGAAGCTGTGCAGGGGGATCTGTTCTAGGACATTCTATGGAGAGATGTGGAGAGTGTCTGTTCTATGGGGCTCTGTTCTATAGGGCTCTCCAGATTCCTACAAAAACACACCCAAAACTTTCCTTTGAAGCTACATTCCTAACCCACCCCATCCCCAATTTTGGAAGAGACAAGTCTCCTCTTACTCAGTTGCCCCCAAATATGCTGGTATTTCTTTGGTAAATGCTTCCCCCGTCCTCCTGAAGAGCCTGTCTTTGCACCCCCTGATCAGCCAACCCCCCCCCCACCATATTCAAATGGGGGTCCCCTCGATCCCACTATTGGGGTGTGGGTGTGTCTCTTCTGCAGAATTCTCCCCGCATTCATCAGTGCCAATGAGACAAAGTTCTCCGGGTGGGCTCGCCCCCAAATCCACCTCTCTTGGTAACACCCACGGAGACCGCCTGGGCTCAACCTAACCCCCTCGGGGGTCCCCACGCCACCCCAGCTCACCCCAGGAGTCTGAAGGCTAGTGACTGAGTCTCCCCCGTTTGTTAGCTTCTCTGCCACGCCCCGGTGAGCTTGGCCAACGGTTGGGTATCATCGACGGCCGCTGTCTTCTCCGGGAAGAAATCCACAAACATCATCTTCACCATCGATCCCAACATTTGGGATATTCTTCTCCGCTCGGGATAACCCAATCATACCACAGGAAGGACACCGTGCGCCTTTCAATGCGCTCCCCTCTTGCCAATGGAGGACACTGGGAAATGAAGTCTTTTTGGGTTATCTGATCCTAGGGCAGTGCCCACATGCAGTGGACACACCCCTCCATCCCAGAGCACTTCAGGTTTGGTTCCAGCGAGAGATGCCTGATGCACCTGAAGGGATGCCCCTCGTATTTCAGACTCCGCAGCTGCACAGAGACTACTGGATACCCTTTATTCCTGACACACCACAGTTCCATTGAGCACCGTGGACAAGGCACCCTTTATTTCAGAACCCTATAGCCCCAAAGACAATAATGAACTCCTCTTACAGACACCTGACAACCCCCATAGAGCACCACAGAAGGCACTCCTTATTTCAGGGCCCACAACCCCATACACATAGATCACATAACCCAGTAGGTAGGGGCAGGGGCAGAGGGCTGAGATCCAGGACTCCTGGGTTCTCTGAGAGAAGAATAGGGAACAGTGGGTTAGAGCAGGAGGGGTGCACACTTTAACACCTGGGTTATCATGGGAAGTGAGGGCTAGTGGTTAGAGGGGTAGGAGCCAAGACTCTTGGGATGTCTGAGAAGGGTTCAAGTTTCATGAGTTAGTAGGGGACTGAATCATTAGACAGAAATTCAAAAATGCCCCTTATTCACTGGGGTCAATCCAGGAGCAGGTTAATCTGTAGCACAATGGCTGCTCTGTCATCTCTCCCCCAGAATCAGGCATGGTTTTTTCCTCCACATCTGATCACCAAATATTTTAAGAATCCTCCTCACACTTTCTCATGCTTGGGACACTGGAGGAGAAAGCAGCACTCTGTTCTTCAATCTCTCTTCTCTGGGCTGTGAGGCCTGGGCTTTCCACATCCAGTTGGAGGTCTGACTCCATCCTCGACAAGAACCTGCCTTCGATTTGCACATTTCACCAAAACAAGGTATTTTCCAAAGCAATAATCCTGCACTGGGAATCAAAGTAGCCTAGTTTGCAGAGACGAAATGGGACACAATGCAGGGGTAACACTAAGGGAAACTCTCACAATACTCTTTGCAAGTAGCTAGTATAGGGTGAAGGGGCAAAGAGTCTGCAAAGGGGTGAAGAAGGAGGTCGCAGACGATGCAAATTTATTCAAGATACTTGAATCATCCAAAGCAGACTACAAAAAGTTACAGAAGGATCTCACATGCTTGGGAGCCAGCCAAGAGGGCAGGTATGAGCAGGGGGCTCTGTGTGGACTGTGTGGTGAGATATTACGAACTGTAACCTTGTATGTAAGGTGGAGAAATATTGCACTGTGAATAAAAGGCCACTGAGCTAATTCCTGGTGTGGACCTGGCTACCTGGAGGTCTAATCTTGATGGGAACTACCCCGGCCAAGGCCCACACTGTTACAGTGTAACAGTAACAGTGTTACAATATACAATATAGGGAACAATATACATATAGGGGAAAAACATTCCTCATTCTTCATCCACAATGCTGGGTTCTAAATGAAGCGTTATCACTCAGGAAAAGGATCTTGGAGTCATTGTGGCTATTTTACTAGTAACATCAGCTCAGTGTGTTATAAGAAAAGGGATAAAAAATGTAAATATCCTAATGTCACTCTATAAATTCATGGTGCACCTGCACCTTGAATATTTTGTGCAGCTCTGGTCTCTTGTCTTCATCTCAACCCCCCCACCTCCACACACAGTTTTTACTAGAAAAGGTGCAGAGAAGAACAAAAAAGATTATCAAAGGCTTCCATTATAAAGAGAGGTTATAGCTCTTCAGTTTAGAGAAGAGATGACAGAGGTAAGAAATTATAGAAGTTTACAAAATCATGAATGGTGTGAAGCAACTAAACAGGGAGCTCTTATTTACCCCGTCTCAGATTACTAGAACTAAGGGTAAAACATCCTATGTGATAGTCTGTGAAATTAACCATCAGCAGATTTAAGACAAACAACAGAAAGTGCTTTTTCACTCAGCGTACAATTAACTTGTGAAACTCATTGGCAGATGTTGTGACGGCCAAGAAAAGACTGGATACGTTGTAAAAGGATAGAGCCCTCCACCCACAAACCCCCTTACTCCAGAGCAGCCTCACTGAAGCCCTATGGGAGTAAGTAGTTTGTGGATCATGGCCTTGGTTACTTAAAGCCTGAAGCCTCAGAAAGCAGATTTAAACCCCATGTATTTAAAATAAATAAATCACACAATTTTAAAGCTAATCTCAAGATTTTTAGCAGCCTAGATTCCTGACTGTTTGAACATTTATGGCTGGCAAGACCAGGTCTGACCATCATTCCTATGAGAGCCATGCAGGAAGCAACGAATAAAGATCAAAATTCAATGAAGAGAGGGCAGCGTGTATGGGAGCCTTGCTGAGAAAAATTAAAGGGTTCAGAATGTCTAACCCCAAGACTGATTCTAATTCTAATCCTAATACCAACACAAACTTCAGTCCCCATTCCAACCCTACCTCTAATTCTAATTCAACTCCAATTGTAATTACAAATTTGTTCCTAATCTCATCCCAGATACAAAACAAATCCTATTGCCAAACCTAATCCCAACTCCAGTTCCTAATTCTAAACCTGAATCCAGTACCAATTGTAATTAATTACAAATACAATTCTAACCTCATTCTCAATCTTAGCCCCAATACCAATTTTGGTTCCAAATTTATTCTCAATCCTAATAGTAGCCCCTATATCAATCCCAATTTTTGTATCATGCTCAGTGGGGAGAAGAAGATTCAGACATGGAATTCCTCAACATGCTACATTACCTTCCGGTCTCAGCAGCAAAGCTAATGGAAATCAGAGGTGACTGTAAAGGACACAATAGCAGGTTGGGCAGCAGACAAAGGACAAGCACTCCTAGGAACAGAGCTGTATTTTCAAATTGAGGATGAACTGAGCATACAGAATGGAATTATATTTTGTGGACAAAGAGCTGTTATTCCAGACTCTTTATAGTGAGAGATCATGCAAAGAACACACGCCTGGGCATTGACAGCTGTCTTAGATGGGCTTGGGAGTGTGTTTATTGAGACAGGCATAATCTACATGGAGGCTAAGGAGCTCCCCCCCCAAAGGGGGTGGCTCTGCTCCCTCCGGACAGCTGGGGAGGCTCTGCCTTTGTTGTTGTTCTGTTTGTGACCCTCCGCCCCCTCCCGAAAATGAAAACTACACACCCTACCGCCCACAAAAATAGAACCTGTTTCCCCATGAGCCGCTTGGCCAACCATGAGAAAAGGTGGGAGGGGCCTACTCACCTTCAAGGAAATCAGTACTTGATTACAGCAGGCCACTATTCAGACTTTGGGCGGTGGAGTCCCTGAAAGATACCAGAAGCAAGAAAGAGATTCTCAGATTGAAAGCCTCCTTCTCCCCTCCCCTAGATATGAGATCCCAGCCACGGTTTTCTCGGACAATGGGCCACAATTCTGACTCCAAAGAATTCAGAGGATTTTTGAGGAAGTGGGAATTTGAGCATAACACCTCCTCAGAGCGACAGATAGGAAGGCGGACTCTGCAGTGAAAAACAGCAATGGAGACAAGGTGGTTTGAACGATATCTTTTACTGGACCAACTGCTGTTGGTGTGACTGAGCAAGCCTTCAGGCCACACAGGGAGGAGAAAAGGAACAACGGGTAATGGCAAGCACAAAACAGAGCTATAAATGATGTACAAAGAGTTGCTCCTTTTCTCCTTCACCAATATTCATCTTATAGCTGTTTTCAAATATGTGGCATCTCTCCTAACCCTCCATCCAACCGTTGCCTTGTCCCACCCATTTCTGCTTCCTTATATGCAGTCCTAAATTTGCTCATCTTATAGATTTCGGACTGACTACACTACATGCCTGAGGAAGGGTCCTATGCGGTCCGCAAGCTGCTCCTTCTCACCAGCAGCAGTTGGCCCAATAAAAGAGATCATTAAAACCACCTTGTCTCCATCGCTGTCCCTTGGGACCAACCAACACAGCAACCACACAATTGCTCTGGAGTGAAAACACTGCAGCAAAGAATCTGCTATTGAAGGTTGTGGCTTTGGGGTCAGATCCGTTATTAGCATTTTTGGCAGCTAAGAATCCCCCTCCCCAGGGGGCCCAAACTAGCCCAGCACAAGCAAGTGTTGGGGGGAAGAAATGCTGACTGCTGGTAAACTTAAACAAACAGATCTTTAATATACATAGAGCACGTATCTGACATGCACCCTTCCCTCTTGCTGCTTCCTGCTGAGTATCCCGGATAACTCTTCCCCCCTAGGAAACAGCCCCTTCACCTCCACTCCCACTGATCATTATACAAGTCTCATCCCAAGAGCCACCCCAAATCCAATCCGAATTCTCAATTTGGGGTGGGGGAGAATGCTGACTCTCACCTAAACGCCTTCCCTGTAGCTCTAGAATGGGGGGGGGGGGGGAGAGAAAATGTGTGGGTGTGCCTCCTCCCAACCCCTAATCCAAACTCCACCTCTAATCTCAGTCCCAGCTCCAGTTTCTAATTCTAATGTCAAACTCTGCTCCAGTTGTAATCACAAATATAATTCCACAAAACCGAATCTAAATTGCAGTCTATCTACCAGTCCCAATTTGAATGTCAGGTCTCCTTTATATCCCAATTCTCTCGCCCTCAGCTAAGATGGCGCCCACTCAACGGCTTCACTACAGCCGTGCCCTTAGTCAAAATGGCGACTTCTATGTCACTTCCGTTTTGTTCCCTGACTCAAGAGGCCTGACACGTCCCTTTGCTCTGCACAGTGCCCTCACCTGAGATGGCGGCACTTCTCTTCCTAGCGTGGCCATTCGTGGCCCGTTTGCCTAATCCAAAGATGGCAGCGAAAAGTTGCTTCAGGTTCCTAGTTCGCCGAGTAAGGAGGCATGTGCCTATTGGCTGGTGTCTGGAGCAAGACTGGCTGCTATTGGCTGGAAGGGGCCCGGGCCCGGCCGGAAAAGGGCGAGGGAGGGACCAGGGTGGTAGTGGCTGCGGCGTCCAGAGCTGTAGGCGGGGGGCGCCGGTGAGATCCTCGGGGTGTGTGGTAGGCGGAGCAACACCGGGGGGGCAGAGACACAGAGAACGGAATGGGGCCCTGAGTCCCGGGTAGGGTTGCCCCCTAGGCAGAGGTTTAAGCAACACTTATGAAACATACACGCTGCGGGGCCGAAGGGGCCAGTGCGGGCCCGGTAACATGGATTTTTCGTAAGTGTTCCTTAAAAATCTGCCTAGGCGGCCGCCCTGGTCCAGACTGAGGCGAGAGACCGGGGGCAGCCCGGAAAGAGCAAGGGGGGAGACCAGGGGGATTATGGGTTGCGGAGGGGGAGCCTCCCGTGGGAGGATGTGGGGCTGGGGCGAGACCCTGGGAGCCGGGGGATCTGGGTGGGCGATTGGCAGAGGGGCTGGTGGGGTGAGGTGGGAGGGGATAACTGGGTTGGGAGGAAGGGGGGGGGTCTTTGGGGAGACTCACAAGCGTCTAGTGGGGGAGAGACCCAGGTGGGGATGGGCTGGTGGGGGAACCCAGGGGTTGGAGGTCGATGAGTTTGTCTGGGGGGAGGGGGCTCCAGGGGAGCAGGATGTGTATAAAGCTGCCTTGTTTCTAAGCTTGGCATCTCTCTCTCTCTCTTTCTCTGGTCCAAGGAGGATGGGGGTTGTTCTAGGATGTCCCCATAACCCCCGATCTTAGGGGATGGAGAGCTGGGGGGGGGCAGCCATGGCAGGTACCTCCCCTAGAAGCCCTCCACAGGGAGACTCCTGGCTCATCCCCTCCTATCTGCACGTACGGTGCCGCAGGCCCATTGCAGATCGGTGAGTGGGGTGCTGATTTGGGGAGGGGATGGGAAGTGGGGTGCATTTCTTAGAGGCTCAGCTCTGTCTCCCCTCTCTCTTGCAGGCCCACCCCGCTGGCGCAAGGCTCCCCCACCCCTTGCAGGGAACTGGAGCAGCTGCAGAGCGAGAGGCAGCAAATGCCTGAGAGAGAGGGTGAAGTGGGAGCAGGGAGGGACCCCTGGATCACAGCCTCCCCCATGGAGAAGGAGCAGCGGAGGGTGCTGGCTGTGAGCCTGTGGGATTGCACTGAGGCTAGGGGGCCGGTAAGGAGAGCTTCAGAGGGTGGGGAGCTGGGGCTGTTTCTCCATCCCCAGCCTGCCTGTACCAGGGGCGTAGCTATCATTTATCCCAGGGCCCAAGCTTGGTGGGGGCACAAATCTTGGCTTGATGCAGCACAGCCTGCCGAAGACTGAGCTGAGTGGAAGCAGAAGCATCTGCAGCACATGTGGGATCTGCCCAGTGGGCAGCACAGGGTGGAGCAAGCAGCAGCAGGGGTGGCAGTAGGAGGCAGGCAGCTCAGGCACAGCAAGCAGAGGGGGGGACAAAGGAGAGGATGGTGATGTGTGAGAGGGTGCAAGTCTGTTTCTCGTACCTGGGTCCATTCCAACCTAGCTACCCTCCTGGCCTGTAGCACACAGTCTGCCTATCTCCCCCGCCCCCCCCCCCGCCTGTGTCTCAATCCTTGTCCTGGATCCTCCTCTTCTATGGGGTGTCGGCTCTGTATTGGGACTGGCTGGTTCAGGGGAATGGGATCCAGGGCCTTTCACCTCTGTGGTGAGGGGTGCTGTCTCCAATCTGGGACTGGCTAGCTCAGGGGTGGGGTCGGGGAATGAGATCCGGAGCCTTTCCCCTTGTGGAAGCACCAGCTCGCGCTGCTCAGAGGTGTGGGGAATGGAGATTGGGACCAGTTGCTGGTGCTGTTTTAACCCCACGTGAGGTGGTGGTTTTCTCCTTCCCCAGGAGATCTCTCAAAGCTCCCTTCCCTCATGGGGTTCTGTCATCCACCTTCCTGAGACCCCCGTCTGTCGCAGAGCCCAAGAGGAAGGCGGGATCCACCAGATCTCTAAGGATCAGCGCATTGGGCGACGGAGGGTCATTGTGTACAAGTGAGCAAGAATCCTCAGTGGGGAATGGATATCCTGGTTCCCAGTCTCCCCTCCCTTCCCAGAGAACCCAGGAGTCCTGGCGCCCAGCCCCCCTTACTCTTAACCCGCTAGACCCTCCCTCTGCCAGAGAACCCAGACATCCTGGCTCCCAGCCCACCCTGCTCATAATGTCCCATGTCTTCCTTCCAGACCTTCCCCTGAAGACTCTTCTGAGAACGGCTCCTGTTCTTCGTGTTGGGGGCCGCTGGAGACGTCGCCTCATCTGTGTCAGGAGTCCACACGGCTACACTGCAAGCGGCAGCGGCTGCAGCAGGAAGGGGGGAAGCCCAGGCTGAGGGAGCCGGGACCCGCCCACTCCTGTAGGAGGGACCCACCAATGTCGCTCTTAGAGGAGGGTCAGCCTCAGGCCCCAGCTGCGAGCTTCGAGGACTGTGTTCCATGTGCAGTGCCGGTGAGTGATGGGCCATGGAAGGGAGGAGGCTGTTGTAGCCTGGGGGGTAAGAAGGGGTGTCAGTCGTGCGCATTCGTTCAGACATTCCCTCTCATCGGCAGAACCCTGGACTTGGAAGAAAAGATCTGGCATTATCACCGAATTCCAAACAGTGAGTGTTATAACCTCAGAATAGCGTGGGATCCAGGGCCTTTCCCCTCGAAGGGGCACTGAACTTGGACTGGCTGGCTTGACGGGAGGGAGGAGGCATCGGAGGAATTGGATCCAGGGCCTCGGATAAGTTCTTAGGGGACACTAATGGCGATTAGTCAAGCTAGTTGTGGGGATGAGACCTCTGCTGTTTGCTCTCGGCCTCCATAGTCAGGGAATGGATCACTCCGTTACGACCAGTTGGGCACTTTTCTCTGAAGCAACTGAAAGTGGCTGCTGCCAGGGTCAAACTGCTAGGCCGGATGGACCATTGGTCTGACCCAGCATGGCACTTGTATGCGCCCCTCTAGGGGGCACTGGCTCTGTTCCAGAACTGGCTGGCTCAGGTGGGTGTCGGGGAATGGGCATCTGGGTCTCTTCCCTTCTAGGGTGTTCTAGCTCTGATCCCTGGGACAGTGGAAGGGGGTGGGCGGGGGATCTGCCCCCAGCAGTTTACCTCCTGCTTTTGTCTCTGTTCTGCAGAACTGATCAGTTGACGGCACCTCTCCAATCGACCACCTCCCTTCCAGATCCAACGCCTTCCTCCTCCAGCCAGTGGGAACACTGTCCTCAAGCAGGTGGGCAGGAGCCTGACAGGAGGGGAGAGACGTGGGTGATGGAGCCACAGTCTCTGAAGGGGAAGCTGCTGGTACTCTCTGCCTGAGTTTCCCCATCCATAAAATTCTCATAGCCCCCCAGCAGACTCCCCTTGAGAGTATTTAAAGTGGGGCAAGCAGCGAAGCAGGGCTCTTAATGCAGTCCCAAGAGTTCCACCTTGGTAATTTGAACCCAAGGCACAGAAATAAGGTAAACACCCTTTCCATAAAATAAGGGATCTTAAACTGGGATCTCATGACCTAAGCCAGTCTCAAAATGTTCACGTAAGGTTGAACTTGACACCTAATCAGGGTGTATCCAAAAGGCAGTTTTTAGATTGTCTGACTACAGTCTTTTCCCAACTCTCCTGGTTGGGTTGAAAAGCTTGGAAAGTTTGTGCTGGAATTCTTGAATACAGATAAAAAGGGTCACACGTTTGAGTAGAAAAGCTTGCAAACTGTGTGCAGAAAGTTTGGAAAATAGATAAAGCAGATCTTAAGATCATGGAGACTGACTCTGGGATTGTAAGAGACCTATACTCCAGCACCTTTGGACATCTGAGATCGTAAATCCCAGGGCTCCTGCATGCTGGGAGTTATTTTTTCATGGCAGTGGCCATTAACCTGTGGAACTCATTGCACTGAGATGCAGGATAGGCCAATGGTATAACTGGGCTCATGAGAGGATAGGATAAGCTCATGCAGGATCGGGGGGCCCAGCATGAATTTTTGTGGGAGGCAGCCTCGCACTGAGGTATCTTTAAATGTCAAAGGGCAGATTGCTGCCTTGAAGTGTCTAGCAGCAGCCACTATTGGAGATGGGGCGCAGGCTGTGTCCACCTGTGCCCTCCTGTAACTCCACTCTTCTCCCTCCAGATCTGTCCCCAGAGAGCCCGGTACCAC
The DNA here is from genome assembly GCA_003113815.1 of Sphenodon punctatus. Lineage (NCBI taxonomy): Eukaryota > Metazoa > Chordata > Lepidosauria > Sphenodontia > Sphenodontidae > Sphenodon > Sphenodon punctatus. The sequence continues at coordinate 1,730,205 of QEPC01000157.1, read as the reverse complement.
CTCCTCCACGCCCCTCTTTCCGGCACTGGCGTATCGCTCCTGTCTTGCAGACAATGAAATCCAAACTCGAGGCTTTTGCTGATATCTTCCTGAGCCCTGCCAAGCCCCCTGAAATGCAGCCCCCTCCAGCGCCCCTCAGAGAGGAAAGCCGTGAGCTGGAGACCGCCCGCCCGCACCAGCGGATGAACATCGAAGTCAAGATTGCTATCTCGGAGCCCCGGCCGTGCAAACGGAGCTGCGAGGAGGAGGCGGAAGGGGGGACAAGCAGCATCGTGACAGGCCGGCCCCCCATCCGCCAATGGCGCCTTTCCCAGTCCTCCCCAGCCCCCCGTCTTGGCCGCAGTTACTCTTGTCCCAATATCTCGTGGACACTTCCCTGGCGAACATCTCCGCCAGCCCCCTCCCTTTCAGCGGCAGCGGTGGCTCAGCGGCGCAGGCGGCATACGGTATGCAGCATGGAGGTGGCACGGGAGCTAGGGGGGCGGTTGGCTCCCCCCTGCCTGAGGAAAGAGGTGTATCCCCTTGCGGCTCTCCCTGCACGGCTGCTCCTCACCCCCATCGTCCAGGTGTCCCGCTGCGATGAATCCTCCTCCCCTTCCCCCATGCCTTCCTCCTGCCTGGATCCTCACCCCACTTCTCCCAGGTAAAGTAGTTCCCCTCCCTGTCTCCAGTGGGTACCACACGGTGCTGGGAAGTGCAGAGAGGAGTGGGGTAGGATTGTAGAACTGCAGCCACCAGAGCTAGGAGATGCTGGGGGGTGGGGGGCTAGGAGGTAGTACTTTCAATCAGCCACCAAAGTGCTGTGTTGCAGAACTGGTGGGTGCTCTCCCCTTACAGTCAGTGCTGACCCCAGTGTGGCACTAGGGGGCGCTGTGCTGCAGGGAGCAGGGTGGGGGCTCAGTAGGGGGTGCTCTCCCCTCACAGTCAGTGCTGACCCCAGTGTGGCACTAGGGGGCGCTGTGCTGCAGGGTGGGGGCTCAGTAGGGGGCGCTCTCCCCTCACAGTCAGTGCTGACCCCAGTGTGTCACTAGTGGGCGCTGTGCTGCAGGGAGCAGGGTGGGGGCTCAGTAGGGGGCGCTCTCCCCTCACAGTCAGTGCTGACCCCAGTGTGGCACTAGGGGGCGCTGTGCTGCAGGGAGCAGGGTGGGGGCTCAGCGGTTCCCCTCGCAGTCAGTGCTGACCCCAGTGTGGCCCTAGGGGGTGCTGTGCTGCAGGGGAACACTGCTGGGCTGCCTGTTGGAAGACGTGGAAGCTATGAGCCAGGTCTCCTGGGTTGTCTGGGACGGAGTGACGGCTCGTAGCATAGGGGGAAAGGAATCTGGGAGCCAGGACCTCTGGGTTCTATCTGCAGACCCAGCCCTGAGCATCCTGACTCTTCGGTGTCTCCGTCCATATATTCCACCTCCATCCTTGGAGGCTGTTGCATAAGTGCTGTCCCCACTGCAGAGCTGGCAGTGTCTTGTTCCAAGGCTGGCATCTGGCAGCACTTGTGGAGGAGAGCACTGTTAAGGAAAGGGGCATGGAGATGGCAATGGACAGAGACTTCAGTGTGTGGGCTACTCTGCTCTACAGAAACACACTCCAGACTGCAGAGGCAGGGAAGAGAACTCGGGGGTCCCAACTGGGCACTGACAGCTCAGAGCTGCTTGACGCAGAAATGAAGGTGAGATGGACCCCAGTGTAGCACTCAGCAGTGCTGTGCTCCACAAAGTGGGGGGAGGCTCAGTAGGGGGTACTCTCCTCTGTGCTGATCCCCTTGTGGCACTAGGGGTGCTGTGCTGTAGATGATTTAGGGCTCAGCAGGGGGCACTCTCTCTCATCCAGACTTTGCAGTGCTCTCGGGACAGTACTGCTGGGAAAGTGTCCCGGTTCCGCATCCGAAAAACTCCGGCCAAGCAGCAAGCACATCTCACCCCCATGGGCCTGCCTCGGCCCGTCAGGTACAGAGGGGTGGATGATGGGTCCAGGACTCCTGGGTTCTCTGGGAGGGGAGCGGGGGGCTAGTGGGTTAGAGCAGGGGGGCCGGGAGCCAGGACTCCTGGGTTCTCGGGGAGGGGAGTTGGGGCTCGTTAGAGCAGGGGGGCTGGGAGCCAGGACTCTTGGCTTCTCTAGGGGAGAAGTAGGTTAGAGTACTGGGTGATGGACTCCGTTCCATAGGCACTGTAGCGCTGGCTGCTCCCCCAGCTGCTGTTCTCTTTTTGACTCAGGTTGAACAAAAAAACATTCAGCTTGGAAGAGATTTACACCAACAAGAATTACCAGACACCCACAGACAATAGGTGAGAGGGAACCTTCACCTCGTGGTTGTGGTGGCGGCTTCCTAAGATCCATGTCCCCCCTCCTGAGGAGGCTCCCTTGACTGGAGCAGAATGACTGTCCCTTCTCCCCACTGTCGTGGCTGGCACTTCTGCAGCTCTTGGCAGGGCCGGGAGCAGGACAAGAAAGGACTTGGGCGTCCAGGCTCCTAGCCAGCTGTGCTCATTCCTCTACAGAACGAGGAAGCAAAGGCCTGGGAATCCTAATGCTGGTGCTGTGGGGGTCATAGCCAGGCAGGGGGAGAAGGAGCCAGCTAGGTAGGGTCCTGGGTCCCCATTCTGCTCTTCAGGTAGCGTGGCGTGGACAGGATTCTCCAGTGTCTCTCTGACCCCGGCTGTTGGGAGTTCCATTTTGGAGAAGGTGGGATAGCAGTCCTGGAGGCCTGGCTCCCATCTCAGCCCTCCCCTCCCCCACAGGTCCCTGGAGACTATCTTCGAGGAGCCAGCGGAGCGGAACGGGACCCTGGTGTTGATAGGGCACCGCAAGCTCAAACGCTTCCTCCGCTTCCAGGATGATGGGCTGCCCCGCAAGCAGCGCCGGGGTAGGGGATGCCGGGGTAGGGGGCGCCGGGCCCCCCCTCAGCGCCCAGAGATGGAGGAGATGCTGCAGCAGCGGATGGCGGAGCTGGATGTCTTCATTGGAGACTGTGGGGAGGCTGGGCAGTAAACCCTGCCTGTTTAAAATGGATCCCCTTCCACTGTGGCACTCCAAAGTGCCTCTTAGCATGCCTGTTTCCCTATGGGGTTCCCAGTGCTCCTAGGCAGGCCAGACTCCCAGTGCCCACTGCTGCCAGGAGCCTTTGCCTTTCTCCCAGCTGCCTTTTTAAAGCATCCTCTGCAGCTGAGCACTGTGACCCCAGTATCCTGTGCTCCTTGGCTAATGCAGTTCACAAGAGCCTTAGCTGTCCTGGGTTCACCCAGCATCCTCTGCTCTCAGAAGGGTTTGCGTTTGAAGGCTTCAGTCTTCACCCAGCATCTTTTGCTGTCCAGGCTAGGGTTCCCTATAGCTACGTCAAGAGCCTTTTTCTTCCTACAATTTCGTGATTCCCTTTGTCTCTCAGCCACATCTTCCGCAGGGAATTCCCCTTTTCAGCCAATCGCCGAGATGCCTCCTACACCCCACCCCACCCCTCTTGCTCAGTGGGGGCAAATGAATGTCTCGTCTGCTGTCTGCGCACAAACCGCCCATAAGTCAGTCTGTCCGTCCAGGGTTGATCTGTCTGGGGACCAGTGTTAGCCGTGGCATCCATTAAAATCTGGGAGGGGAGTAGAACGGGGGGTGTAAGGGGACAGAAGGCTAAGGGATCAGGAATGATGAAGAAAAGGATTATGGGGGAAAGCACAAGAAGTTTACCTACAAGGCAAGAGTTGGGGATCAGATGGGCTACTTAAGGGAGGGGGAACACACACACCCCGTGTCTCTGTCCAGGCTTGGGCATCCTCAGTCAGACAAATTGGTGGTGGCTTCTGTTTTTTATTGATCTATATTTCTATTAAACTTGGCAAACTAAAATTTGACCTTTGCCTTTAATGCCTTATTATCCCCACCCCACCTTTGTGCATAGGGTGGGGGCTCAGTAGGGGTGCCCTCCGCTCACAGAGCTGATCCCAGTGTGGTGCTAGGCTGTGCTGGGCTGCAGGGAGTGGGCTGGGGGTCTCCAAGGGCAGAGTTCTCAAAATATGGGAGAGATGGGGTGTCCAATGACAAGAATGGACAGCATGTAGCAGGATTTGTTAATTTGTATTTATATCCTACCCTTCCCCCATTAGTTGATAACAGTTGAGTGAGGTGGTATTATTTATATAGCACCAGCAATGTACCTGACTAGTCATAGTTACAGGCAGGTCTCTACCCCAAAGAGCTTACAATCTGAGAGACAAGGAAGAGGAACATCAGGAGAGGCAAGGATACATTCAATGAGAAGGTGCAGGTGCTTAACTTAGTTACAGGGAAGAAATTCTGAGGGAGGAAAGGAGGAAGAAGTTGGCTTGTCAGGAGAGTGTTGAAAGTTGGGAGGGAGAAAGCAGAATTAATCTAGCTGGGTAGGGAGTTTGAGGCATTGGGGGCGGGGGGCAGCAAGAGAGAAGAGGCAAAGGTGTTTAGAGGGACAGGAGGTGCGAGCAGCTGAGGGTGGGGGCAGAGGAGAAACGAAGCTCCTGGGCAGGAATGAGGCAGGATACAAAAGCGGAGCGAGATGTGGGACCAAGGCCATGAAGACCCTTGAAGGTGAAGATCAGGCGCGTGTGCTGAACGCATTCCTGTAGAGGGAGCCAGTGTAGGTTGGAAAGAAGGGGCTGAACAAACGGTCAAAACGGCGGTCAAGGTGGATGATTTTGGCAGCAGCGCATTGAACGGATGAAATCAGAGCAGCGTGGACCAGTAAGGAGGAAGTTACAGTAGTCAAGGCAAGAGAGATTTAGAGCATAGACTAGGGTTTTTGCAGTGGCAACAACAAGGCAGGTCTGGATTTTAGCAATATACTGGGCAAAGCAACAAGATTTGATAACGTGGCTCTGAGGTGTAAAGGAGAGGGAGGAGTCCAAGATGATGGGCCTGGGGGGACAGACTGGATGATGACTCCCTCAATGGAAATAGGAGGGGAACATTTGGGGGGGAGATGAGTTCAGTCTTGGCTAGACTGAGCTTGAGTTGGCGACGATACAAGAGTGGATGGAGGAGGACAGTGGGAGTGGATAGAGTTGTGTGTAATCAGCATACAGGTGATACTGGAAGCCATGAGATTCAACAAGTTTACCCAGAGAAAGAGTGTAACGGGAGACGAGGGTCCAGGACAGAGCCTTGGGGGAAGCGACGGAGAGGAGGTACCAGCAAGAGAAACATTGAAGGAGCGGTTCAAGAGAGACGAGGAGAACCAGTCAAGAACCAAGTCCCAGAAACCAAGGGAGTGTAGCAAATCCAGGTGGCGGCCATGGTGGCTTGTTTCAAAGGTAGCAGAAAGAAGAGGACAAGAATGGAGTAGAGGCCCTTTAGGCTTAGGTAAGAGAAGGTCATCGGTGATTTGGCACAGTCAATGAAGCGGAGAGGGCAGAAGCCCAACTGAAGGAGGTCAAGAGAGGAATTAGAAGAGAAAATCAAGACCGTGCATGTAGACTGCCTGCTCCAGGATCTTGGAAAAGACGGGTGGGAGCAAAATTAACATGGTGGTGCGGTGGAGGCTCAAAGTAGCAATACAGTCTTATTCTAGCCCAGACTCTCATACCAGGGCTCCCAGCCCCCTTGCTTTACCCCCACTATTCCCCAATCTCCCAGGGAATTCAAGGATGCTAGTTCCCAGCCCCCTCGCCCTCCCTCCTGAAAACCCAGCAGGCTGGATCTCCAGCTGCTATTAAGGTGAATAGCTTTAGCTCCCAAGGCCCTGGTGCTGGGTGGGTGAGTAAATGAGAGGCAGAGGGCTGCTGCATTGCCTTCAAACCCAATATCCTGATGACACCCAGCTATACCTCTCTTTTTCAACAAACCCAGACCCCACGGTCTCCATGCTTACTTGGTGTCGGACGGCTGGGGGGGATTGGATGAGGGCTAATCGACTGAAGCTGAATCTCGCCAAGACGGAGGTGATGCTGGTGGGGAAGGCGGTGGAGTTAACAGCCCCCATCATTGATGGGGTCTGTCCTCCATTGGTTCCCCAGGTGCGGCGTCTAGGGGTACTCGATGCACAGCGCCGCCTGGATGCTCAGGTGGAGGCTGTGGCGAGGGGTGCCTTTCACCAACTACATCTGGTCCATTGGCTTAGGCTGTAAGTTTTGGACTCCAACCTGGCCACCATCATCCATGCTTTCATCACCTCAAGCCTAGACTATGGTAATGCACTTTACGTGGGGCTACCCATGGTGACAGCCCAGAAGCTGCAGCTGGCGCAGAATGAGGCAGCCCATCTTTTGGTGGGACCGGGCCGCCGGGAGCACATTACACCAGTGCTTCCTTCTCTGCGCTGGCTGACGATAGTCTTCCGAGCCCGATTCAAGGTGTTGGTTTTAACCTATAAAGCCCTAAACGGTCTGGGCCCTGCCTATGTGCAGGACCACCTCACCCGCCGGGTACTGGACCAGCCCCTGTGGCCATCGGGGGATACCCTTGTCCCCTGAGCCTTCCGGTGGGCCACGCAGGGGAGGGCATTCGCGGTGGCCGCACCGAGGCTGTGGAACTCCCTTCCGGTGGGGATGCGTCTGGCCCCGGATCTTCCCTCCTTTCGAAAAAGCTGTAAGACTTGGCTGTTCCTTCAGGCGGGGTGGGGGAGATATGTTTTTATAATTTTCTGGTTTTATATTTATTGATCTTTGTTGTTGTGAGCTGCCTGTGACGAGGGGTGGGATATGAAATCTTTTCATAAATTAATAAATAAAAATGCAGGGAGGCCATGGCTGGTGGATTATGGCCAGGTTGGGGGTGTCTAGGGTTAGGTGTGAGTTTACACTGTCATTGAGATTTGTTTTCAAGCACCCCAGGCTGTCCTGGTACCCAGGATGAGAAAGATGGCTTTATCACCAGTTCCAAGTAGATTTCCCAGTTCCCCAGACTGGTCCCCAAATTCCTTTAGGACCACTATAGTTAATATCCTTCCTGCTCACTTTCACAGGCAGCCCAAAACTGAGCCCTTCCTCCCCCATTACAGCCACTAGCCCCACTCCACTCCCAGAGAACCCAGGAATCCTGGGTCCTGTGGAGTGCTGTGACCTTGGTGTCCAGCTAGTTCAAACCTCTGCTCCAGGCACGATGCGTGATACGACAGCATCGCAGACAAATATGCTTATCCAGTCAGGCTGAATGATGGTGGTTCCACAATCTCTTTTGGCGACCAATTTAATTGCCCAACAACAGTCCTTTGTAGTTTGCTAATACTGAGTGGAAATCCTGCTTGCAATTGAAATCCATTTCCTCATGGCCCGTTGTTTGTGGCCGTGGAGAACTTGTTCCTATCTTCTCTGGGGACAACCTATTTGAGAACAGCTTTCATGCCCCACCTTTGTCATCTTTTGTCTAGGCTAACCCTGATTCCTTCAGCCTCTTAGACAACTTGTGTTCCTGCCACTTTCTCATCTTCCCAATCCTCTCATGGATTGATTTGATTAAAATCCCCTGACTTTTAATGCTGCTCTTGTGATTGCCAGGATGTGATTTGTTCAGCAGTGATGAGGTGTCTTGGGCTGGGGCACAGCAAGGGGGATGGCTTAGGCCATGCTGCGGTGACCTGCCTCTCTGACATGATGAAAAGGAATTGCTATGTTGTGTTCTGTGGGACTGTGACATCACACTTGTATTATTACCACATAATATTCTGTAGCACTATGACATGGGGTGTGTCACGGGTTTGGGGGTCCGTACCCCCACTTTACCAGGTTTGAGTGACTTAGTTTCCCTTGCGCACAGTTCTCTTGAATCAGTTTCTCTCCTTGGCTAATTCAAGTGTGCCACAATGAAACTCCTTTGTCACACAAGGGCCTGATCCTTCCCCTTTACAGACTCTTTACTCTCTGGGTTCGCAAGAGCTTGAGGGCTCTTGTAGCTCACTTGTGTTCCAATATTAGACACTGACCACTTCTTCATAAAATAAGAAGTAAGTTTATTGATTACATAAACAAGATAGTTAAACAGAGTGGTAACTAGAAATAAAAGGTAAATATACCGCATTCCTAACTTATACTGGTTGAGTTCCTAAGTTATTCATCTTACCCTAGCGAGTCCAAAAGTTCTGGTTTCTCAGCCATAAGGTGACTGGCTGGGCTCTTTGGCTTAGAGAGCGGAATCTGTCTCTCACTTCATGCTGTCCCCAGCCTGCTGTGGTCAGGCTGCTCATTCGTATGTAGATGTCCTCTCGAAGCAGCTTTGCAAGCCAAAGTCTTTTCCCCTCTGGGATCTCTCTCCTTATATCTCCTGGAGGAAACTCCTATTAAGTTCTCCAGGCTTCTAGAATTCCCTTTGTTCTCTCATCAGGTTTCCCTGTCTTTCTGCACGTAGTCAATGTCGGGTAAACATGGAAGTCAATCTACATATCAAGAGGCCGTCTATCAAGTGTTCCTCCAAAACACATCTTGCTATCTCTTGTAGTTCCTGTAGACTGGTGACGTGTGAGAGGCCTAATTTGAGTTCTACAGTTCTCATTTTCAACCTTACAAACATGTGGAACCTTTGACATTACATAGTGTGCATGTATAGTAACATTACATACATGTGAGACCCTTGGCACCACACATTTACCAAACATGTAGTCCCATGTTACATGTGTGAACCCATGTTTCTCCGTGACAGGGTGTATGCATTTGGGCTGTGACATCACAGCTAGGTATTCTTGTCCTGTTACTCTGCAGGGTTGGGAGGATAGCCTCTGGTTTTGTTGTGTGGCACTCGGACATCACCATGCAGCATAACTGGGGGAACTCGTGGTACCCATCATGATGATGGGTGGGGTGTGATTGCAGTGTCCCCTTTGTAAGGCATTTTCTTCTAATGAAGGAATTGTATCATGGCATCCTGCTCTGGCATCACAATGCTGGTTTGTGTGATGTCCTCATCCCCCACTGGGGTGAGAAACCCCATTGTAGGGGGAAGGACTGTGGCAGAATATGCTGCTGTGATATCCCATTGGTGTGACATACCCCATCAGGTTGCACTATCCCATTGTAGACAGGGAGATGACCTCTCCACATGGAGGCATGACATCATGACTGGGCTGTGATGTGATTGCATGCCATTATTCTGTGGCTGGGGTGAGCAGTGACACCTTTGTGTGTCACACTCTGCTGTGGAGAGCCATTTTAGGGACACTAAGCAATGACAACGCAAACCTGGCAACAGTAGTTGGTGATGACATCGTGGCTGGGGTTGTGGTGACAACACTGAAGGGGTATGTGGGGGGAGTATCAACCACCCTTACAGGAGATGAATTTTGAGAGGTGACATCACAAAGCTGGCCAATGGCATCATAAAATCGGCTGATATAACAGCTGTTGGTGACATCCCCATGTGAATGCCCCCCATACAGCAGGGCTGTAGCAAGGCATGGCCAAATGAGGCATGGTCTGGGGCCCCATGTTCTGGAGGGGCTTCCAAATAGCTTTGGCCTAGATTTATTTAATTATAACTATACATGCATGAAACGAAGTGTTCTAATAACTAATTTAACTTCTAGTCCTTGCTGCGCTTGGTTTCTTTAAGAACATAATGCTTCATGATCCATCAGGCCCAGTATCCTGTCTTCTGACAGTGGCAGCTTCGGTTGCCTCAAAGAAGTGCATGACAGGTCATAATGAATCGATCCATCTCCTGCCATTCAGTCCCGGCCTTTACCAGTCGGGGGTCTTGTACCCTGACCAACAAGGGCTGAACCCCTACGGACTGGATCAATTCTTACAGAATGACAAAAGGGGTTGGAAGACAAGTCATATGAGGAAAGGTTAAAATAATTGGGTCTGTTTAGCCTGGACAGGAGACAAGCCACGGGGTACATAATAGCAATTTTCAAATATCTAGAAGGAGGCCACAAAAAAGATGGCGGACATCTGTGCTCTGCTGTCCTAGAAGATAGGACAGAACGAATGGGCTTGGATAGTGTAGCAGGGGCTGCCTTGCTGTTGTTGAGTGTTGACAGGATTATCCCCACATCATGCAGTCAGCTATGGAAGTGGCATAATCACCAATTTATTCTCTTATAACACAGTCTATCATAGTTCCCAATTTATACAACAGTATCATAAATCCAAGCCTGGCTAGGTAGCATAAATCCAAGCCTGGCTATCCTCTCTCTGGTTACTCCAACTCACACTCGTATCCAGGGTTAACAGTCCATAGCCTCCTTTCTTCCAGGCAGCTTCTAATAGAGATGTGCTGTCTTCAGTGTTCTGGATGCTTCTATTTATATGCAGACTGAGACATTAGGAGTACATACTCCCCTTTGGTTTGTATTTTGAAGTAACTGTTCCTGTGAATGCGTATCAGGGTGAGGGTAGTGACCTCAGGTCAGTGATAACTACATCTCAGTTAGGAAGGAAATAGATGCAGTACTACTCGGGTTTACATTGCTTGCCTGAATGCTACTGAAGGGGAGTAATTACTTCAATTTAATTAGAGCAAATTATCCAGGGTAGTGCCTGGATAGTTAAGGCGTCTCACACTCCATTATAACGCATGGACATTCTATTGCTTATCAAATCAAGATGATTTATGCTATCATTGTAAAATTTTGCATAGAGGGTCTCTTGGGTGAGAGGCTGAAGCTATGAAATTTCAGGCAAATCTGATGAAAAATGGCTAAGATACAGCAGTTTAGAGATTGCAGGCTGGGGAGCAGTTTTTTTTGTCAGTTTCCAAACGTCTTGAACTGAAAAGCCTTGGAGGTTTTAAAGTTATGTAGAGAAACTGACATCAGCCTTTCAGAAACTCAAACCTGTGGGCCAGGGGTGCCTTTGCTTATTTTTATTTTAAAATCAGAGTAGTTTTAAAGGTATAAGCTGATGAAATCTCCAATTTAGGCTACAGGAAGGAAAGTTATGCAATGCATGCGTGGTTGGTGGTGGCGAGAGCCGAGTGGGGAGGAAGGAGGACTTTCTCCTCCCCATCTCTCTCCTCGGTGGGGCTTGCGTCAATTGTCCCCTGGAGTTTTGGGATGTTGCACACACATGCCCCGTCGCCACTATCTCTTGTCACCACTACTGCGCTAGTGGTGCAGCCTGTGTCAGTGTCCCCACCGAGATCCTGAGCCCTGCAGGCAGGGAGGGTTTACTGAGCAGCCCACGAGCTGATGGGGGAAGGAGGTGAGCCCTCTTGGTAGCAGAGGGGGAGTGGGAGGGTTTTGTACCTTGCGCTCACCTGCCTGCATGTCCACTTGCCTGGTGCTGTTGACGCTGCAGTCCCAGTCTCACACACGTACACTGCTGTGTGATGTTTTCAAAGGTCCCACTCTGGGGCACACACTGGGGCTGCCGTTTTCTTTCTTTGCCATGCTGGGAAATGTAGCCCTAGCATGTTAGAGAAGGAAAATGGCAGCCCCCAGCATATGCTCCAGAGCGGCGCATTTGAAAACATCACACAGCTTTGAGTGTGGTGGTGGTGGCACCAGCAGGAGAGTGGGTGGACACGCCACTCCTCAGACACTCTCTCCTGTTCCCTGAATGCTTCCCCCAGCCCCTCTGCAACCCCTTAGCCCCCATGTTCCCCCTTACCCCTCCCAGCAAGCACCTCCTCTAGCCCCCCAGTGCTGCCCCCAGCCTCTCCCAGTGAGCCCATCCCAGTCCCTCCTAGTCCTGCAATCCTGCCCTTCCCAGCAAGCCCTGCCCAGTTGGCAGTGTTCCAAGAAAACTAGAAAAGTAGTGTTAAGGTAAGTTTAAAAAGTTATTTTTTCATATAGCTTACTACTGTCTACGCACATAAAAATACACACGCAAAACAACCCATGATCAAATAAGCAGTCCACTTATAACTGGAACCTGAATCTCAAGTGTGGGGTTTTACACCCTATTACAAGTTTGGTTAAGTGACAGAAGGTTTCATGTAATATTGTAAGCTTCCGATTATCAAAAATACGTCATGAATGACATAAAAAGCACATTACTGTAGTTCTAAAATGCATCTTTGTACACCATTGATATTTGGAGTCATTTTAATCCTTGTGACAGACAACAATGGATGTCTTTAGACATAGCCAAGATTGGGTGTCAAACCCCCTAAGCACATGTTTGGCTGTTATGTGTAAGCTCCATATCAATCCTAACCTAACACCAATTTGGCCACCCATTGAACACACAATGTGAACACCATTGCATCACAAGGACAATTTGCGTGTTCTGGCTGAACACATGGCCAACTCTATGTCTAATGATTTTGCGTGGCATATTAGCAGGTACAACATGGGGAATGAGGTGGCAGTGTCTGAGTGCTGAGATTGGGTGGCGAGCAAAACACCAATTTGCCCCAAGATGGGCTGAGTGTCTAAACAGCGCCACATGGGGAACACAGGGCCCAATCAGTGTTCGTAGCAAGGTCAAAACCCACATTCAGACACCCGTTGACGTTATGTCTAAAGACACCCATAGATATACAAATAATCAGAATAACATTTATAAACTAGAAGTTATGAGTGGTGAGCCTTTGAAAATCAGAAATTTTACTGTTATGCTAGTCAACATTCCTAATGCGCCAGTAGGAGGAATTTTTCTGTATTGCAAATTCTCTTTTAAAAACTATAAAATTCCATAATAAAAAAATCTCCAGTTTAGAATAATAGTTAAGGCATGCACATGAATAATAGTTAAGGCATGCAAATTCAAACATGCACTAAAAAGCATGGAAATTCCAAGTTAAGGCTCCTGCCTTAACTTGCGAGCTATGTAAGCAGTAAAGACGTTGTATAGTCTCATATACTGTGCTTGATTCCAACTTAGGCTCCATGCACCCATACTCTGTATTGGTCTTTCATTCCCAATCCTCTTTCTCTGGAGGTTGGGGGCAAGACTGAAGCTGGGGAATGGAGGGGAAGTGACAGAACTGGGGGGAGACTGAGGCTGGGGCAGCAGGGGCTGCGGGTGGGGATTGAGGGGTAGTGGGAGAGCGGTGCGGAGCACAGAGCTGGAAGACAAGGGGGTGCAGATGTGGACTGAAGGACAGCGGTAGAGCTGGGGAGGGATCTTAGGGCTGGGAGAGGTTACAGGTGGGGATGATGGGGGAGCAGGAGAGCTGTAAGGACCTCGGAGCTGGGGGTGGGGCTTGAGGGACAGTGGCAGGGCTGGAGGAGCAGGGGCTGCGGGTGAGAATTGAATGGAAGAGGGAGAGCTGCAGGGCCTGCGGGCGAGGACTGAGGGGCAGCAGCAGAGCTGGGGGGAAGAGTTAAGAGAAGCAGGGGCTATGGGTGTGGATTGAGATGCAGCAGCACAGCTTGGGGGGAGCTCAGGGCTAGGGGTATGGATTGAGGGGCAGTGGCAGAGCTGTGAGGTGCTCAGGTGGATGAGGAGCAGGGGTGTAGTGGAGGTGGAGCTCACCAGAGCTCCACTGTGGGACTTCTGCATTAGGGGGAATACACCGGCGTGCATTGCCCTGCCTCTCAGTGGCTTAGCTATGGGTGCGCTGGTTCTTCACCACCGCCCCCAGCCGCTGCAGGGGTTGAGGTCCAGGAGGGGACTCTTCAGAGCGGGTTGAGGGTGGGGCTTATGGTATGCGCCGGGGCGGACCCAGGCAGTGGGGGAAAGTGCCTGGCTGGCCTGGACGCTGCACCATGTCTCCCCTCCCTCTCATTGGTGCTTCTGCTGCTTGAGGAGCAGCCAGGCTGGCTCTGAGCACCGCAGCTCGCCCTCTCCTGCTGCTGCCTGCTCTAACTTGGCTGCGATGAGTGCGACTGTGACCTACTCTCCTGAGTGAGCCTGGGGGCCCTGCCTTGCCTGAGCGAGCGGTGAGCGGAGGAGCTGCCTGCGAGCTGACGTTGACTCGCTCCCTCCCAGTCCTCCTGAGTCCGAGCCAGGCTGGGGCCAGGGGGCTGCCCCAGGGAGAGGCAGCCGCTGAGCGAGGGGGGCGGAGGCCACCCCACCCACCTCCACACTCCCCCACAGACCATTCAAGACAAGGTGGAGGGAGGAGGTTTCAGGTTTGCAGCAGCAGCCCCGTTCCCTGCCCCCCTCCCAAATTGCCCTTTCGGAAAATGTTATTGACGAATAAGCGCTTTTCCAGTCATTTTTTAAAAAACCTTACGTTTCCCCGGCATTTGATGCAAATCCACCTTTGCTCATTTTACAAGAAAATAGCAAAATAGTATGTTTATAAAAAGACTAGTAACAGTGCTTGTAAACTTGACTTTACCCCTAGCACGTTGGACATGCACACTGTACTAATCCGGTGTCGAGGTTAAACAGACCCCAATTAAGCCATAAATGTTAAAAACGGGGTTAATTTGAAAAGGACAACCGCTGTCTAGAAAAGAAATTCACACTGTATCAAGATGGGGGGTGGGGGGAGAGGATCAGAATAAAACAAAAGGCAGCAGGGGTTGGTAATACCCCACAATGTTAACACTAGCAACTACACAGGAACAGCAGCTGAGTTTTCCACTGGGGTGCCACGTGTTTACCAGCAATTAGTGATTCTATCTAATTATTTTTGTATTCCTCTGAGATGGTTCCATGAAGTCTGATATCTGCCTTGAGATAGCAACCTTACTGCAAAAAAGTCCATTTAATGTTAATGTCGACTCTTACTGACAAAAGGGTCACTTAGCAAGTAAATGAAGGGGTCATTAGTACACTTTGAATTCCTCTGAGATGGTTCCACAAAGTCTCCTGATCTGCCTTTAGATAACCACCTTACTGCAAACAGGTTTTAATGTTAACCCTTACTGACCAAAAGGATAAGTTAGCAAGTAAATGGAGGGGTCCAAATGACCCCATATAGCTGATTGGTAAGTATTTTTCAAAATGAACTCTGCAAACGGCTATGATGAAAAAAAGTGTTGAAGGTTCACATCAGTAAGGTTATAACTGCAAAAAAATATACAACTCAATTCATGTTTGTAAAGTGGTTCTTTAGCTTGGGGTATAATAGACCCCCAAAAGTGTTTGCAGTGATATTTTTGTACACACAAACATGTAATTAAAGAAAACAGACACAATGCTATATTTCTTTCTATTTCCATTTGTTGTGAGAAAAGAAGGAAAGAACAGGTTCTGGTTTAAGCATTTAAAGAAATAATAAACATTTATTTATTTTTAACAGCATTTTAGGGGTCTATATTACCCCAGCACCGCTAGGCGCATAGTACTTTCAGTTTCCCAAGCACTTCAATTGGGGTAAAACTGACCCACAGCAGTGTTAGAATAAAAACCTTAAATAAAGTTTTTTTTAAAGGGGGTGGGCATGAAACACCGCAGGGCAATTGAGCGCATTATGGTTGAGAAAGTAATGGGGAGTATGGAATAGTAGAAGTTTGCTTTTAAAAGTTTTATTAACTCTTTTGTACTCCTCTCGGGTCAGTTAGACCCCCACCTATCGGCCTAGGGTTAAAAAAAAAAAAGTGACACTTCTGCAGTGGTCTAGCAAAAAGGCAAATGAGAAGTCTGCTGCTGATGGGCAGCTTTGTGATTGCATTGATTTCCCCCCCCCCCCCCCATTTTTATTACACACACCATTGCAAAAATAAATAAGAGATCAGCCATGCTCAGTATATGGGCTCGGGAGCCTAGCTCTCCAGATGTGCAGTAAAAGAAAAATAGAAATAAATGAAAATTAAAATATGAAGGAGAAGGGATGGGGTTCAAGAGTCTAGATGGGAAAGAGTGAGTAAAATAAAACGTTATTTTCATATACTGTATGTCTAGGAGCCTCAGTCCATCCCATACTGAAAAGAGTCTTTTATAGCTACGGAACCAAAATGTAAGAAGTTCATTATAGCAGGATGTTCACTAGAAGGCCACCTAAGTTCAGCCAAGAACAGCTAATTCCATCCTGGTGCCAAGTGCAAAAAGCCCCAGCCCCACAGGGAGTTTTTTTCAGTGGCTGCCCCACAGCCCTGGAACTCCCTTTCCTTGGAAATTCACCAAAGCCCAACCCTCTTCTGAGGACAGTGTAAGCCCTTCCTATTGGGCCTGGAATTTAGTAAGCAGAGAGAGGATTGGGGTAGGGGATACCGGGTTTGGGTTATTTTTTGTAACTTGCCCTGAGCCCTCAGTATAAATTAGAATAGAAATCTAAAGAAAAGAAAATGCACAATGTTTTGGCAATATGCAATTGATAGAAATGGTTCATGAAGTTAGGATAATTATAAATGGGATTTATTGGGATGCAGTTGGCTTTTTAGGAGACTTTTGTATTGGATATGTATTTATGCACTTTATTTCAGACTAATTTTTTACATGTTTTTATGTGTCATTGGAAGGGACCGGTGTTCACTGTGTCTTCCTCCCTGGCAGCAATGGGGGAAACCCAGTGAATGAACACAGGGCCCTGGTCATTATTCATGGCCCCTATCCCCTGCCCACAGCACCCCCATGGTGTGCTTCTCTGGAGCTGCTGGGGTGTCTGTTCCATGGGGCTGTGGGTATCTGGTACATGGTGTTCTGTGAAGTTGATGTTGGCTTTATGGGGCTCTGTGAAGTTGGGGAGATTTCTGTTCTATGGGGTATGCAGCTGGAGTGTCCGATAGGGCTCTGCAGAGTGTTCGGCAGGGGCACAGCTAGCGGGGGCAGCCTGGGGGGCCCAGATGCATGTAAAGTGGATGTAAAAGAACCCCAGGAGAAGTTTGAGCTTGTGGAGGGTCTGTGAGCTCCAGGATTAAAGTAAGAGGAGGGCCTGTGAGCCCATGAGAATACTTAAACTGTGAATATTGTAAATAAAAATTAGGGTGGCACATCGGAAGAAAAGAGGGTAATCGTGCATGAAATGTACATATGTTAATTTTATACTAATTTATGCAAATTTTGTGGGGCAGAGGGCAGGGCCAGAAGTGGGCAAAGCCAAGCCAATGGTAGGGGGGCCAATGGTAGGCGGAGCCAACCAAACAGTTACACCAGTGGTGTGGCTTAACCCAGCAGCAAGGAGTTCCTAGAGTTAACATTGGAGGGAGATTACATTAGTTAACCCTGTGAACTTCTTGCTGCTGCGTGAAGCCCTGCCACTGGGGATACAGAGCCTTCTTACTAAGGTCCCATGCAAGGTCTTTCTTCCACTAGTCCCATTTCTCCCTAGCAGTGGGAAAAAATAGAGCCCAGGTTCGCTGTGAGGAGAAACTGATGTTTTAAGTGTCTCATCAAGCCAGTAATAACTACCAGTGATTCTCTACCATTTCAACCAATTTTCATTTTTCCATTTGTCTTTTGGTTTTTGTTTCCTTTTTTTATGGGGAATAACACCAAAGTCAACCTCAGAAACCTTTGAGCAGCATTGCACATAAGGACATTGGGGGTAACACACTCGTTACCCTGCAAAACCTTTGAACAAGTTTGCACATAAAAACATTGGGGGTAAGGTAACACACCCACGTCATCCTGAGAAACCTTTAAATAATTATATATATCTCTCACACACATACACACACATTCTCTCACACACACTCGCACACACACAGTCTCTCGCACACACGTTCTCTCACACAGACACTCTCCCCCTCACACACACTCAGATTCTCACACACTCTCTAGCTCTGTCACACACACACACACACACACTTCTTCGAGTGGATCCAACCATTCTCACAACACCCAGTGCTGTGGTGAGAATGATCACAGCTATCTCAAAGAACCTTGTTTACAAGGTAGCAACCTTCTGCTCCACACGAGGTCGGGCAGGGCTGCCACTGCAGGGATCTCATCTGACCAGGACTCAGGAGAGGTAGGTAGGGGCAGCTCAGGACACCCTGGCAGGTGGGTGGAGGGGGCGGTGGAAGTTCCTCCCGCTCCACCCCCACTCAGGCTGCTTCTGAGGGGGCGGGGGCAGGGGGGCCCTCGGGAACTTACCTGTGCCGGAGTCACACCGGGCCTCTGCTCAGCGCTGGCTTTTGACCTCTCCTCCTGGCCCTGGCCCAACTCCTCCTCAGCTCAGCCTGCAGCGGCGGCAGCAGCTCCCCCTTCCCCAGTGGGGCTGTGGGAAGAGGTGGCCTGCTGCAGATTGCCTCTCCCCACAGTAGCCCTGCGCAGCCGGGGAGCGGGAAGGAGGAGCTGCCGCCGCAGGCTCAACTGAAAAGGAAGGAAGGAGTCGGGCTGTCAGGGCTGAGCGGGAGAGGTGAATCTGCTGCACAGCAGCCTTCTCTCCTCTGCCGGCGTGGGGGCCGTGCACCAAAAAAACCAGCCGGCTGGCCGCAGCTACACTCTCTACACTTCCACCCACGGAGTCCATGGGTAGAAGTGCAAAGAGCGCAGCTGCAGCCAGCTAGGGGTGAGAGACCCGGGATGGAAGGAGAATTCCGGACAGCTCTATGGTCCGGTTCCCCTTCCATCCGGGACAGCACAAGCTGTCAGAAATACCAGGCGGTCTGGGCCAAATCAGGATGTCTGGCCACCCTAATCAAAATAGATAGGGATAATGAGTCACGCCTGTCGTCCAGGGGCGTAGCTAGCTTGGGACGGGCCATGGGGCAAAAAATGTCTGTGGCCCCACCCCCCTTTTTCCCCCTGCTGGTGGTGAAGCTGCCAGCCGGCCTAGGGGCGCTGGGCTGCTGGTGCTTGGGACTTACTTGCTCTCTGCAGAGTCTGCGCCGTGCTACTGCTGAGCTGCTGCTGGACCCATCTGTCTTCTGGTCCGGCAGCAAGCTGGTCCCAGGGGCACTCTGTCCCTCACGGCTCGCTGGCCGCATGCTGGGGCCAAGTGTGGCCAGCAGTAGCAGTGCCATTGCTGCCCTGGCCCACCCAACCAACCCTGGAGGCCGGGGGCTGGTCGAGCTGGCCAGGGCAGGTGTGTCGGCTCGATGTGGGGATCACTGAAGCGGGAAGGTGTCTGGCTCCGGTTCAACTCAGTGGAGCCGTCAGCGAGCACCTTCCCATTTGGGCTGGACCTCCCTCGAGCCAGTCCTTCCCGGACTGGGTCCAGACGGGGGGGGAGGACTCCTCCATGATGCAGCACCAGAGGGGTAAGCTGATCCGCGAGGCTTATGAGTGTGACCTGGCTGGAAGCAGACTGCTGCATGGGGTCCCTCCCTGCCCATGGTTGCAACATTGGGTAATTTCAGATGTTACGCGCTCCCAGGTCACCACAGTGGATTCCCAACTGTGGTGAGCTGGCTAACCCCCTCCTGTGGTCCAGGAAAGCACTGAACAGACGTGACGGGAGCGGGACCGCAGCAAGGAAATGGACGGTCGGAGCACAGTCCAGGGCAGCACAACAGACGTTACGCCGATTCCGGACCAGGGTCAGAACACCCAGAAGACATCGGGGCGGGGCAGGAGGCAGACATGGCCGACTGAGAGCAAACGAAGCCAAGTGCCAAAAGGCAATGCCCACACAAGGGAAACAGGAAGGGAGGGGGAGGAGGGAGACGAGCTGCAGAGGCAGCACACACAACAGGCACAGGGAAGCCATGGACACAGCGGAATACAAACCACACACGCATGCCCAGGCACAAACACACCCGAACAGGGAAGGGAGGAGCATCCCGGGAAGGCCGACACACACAGCACCATGGACATGGGGGGGGGGAGCCAAGCAGAGGGGACCGGGCCGGGGACAGTCCAGGACACGGTGAAAGGCACCCAGAACCCCACTGACAGCACAGGGAGCACGGGACACCCAACAGCAACACA
The DNA here is from genome assembly GCA_003113815.1 of Sphenodon punctatus. Classification (NCBI taxonomy): domain Eukaryota; kingdom Metazoa; phylum Chordata; class Lepidosauria; order Sphenodontia; family Sphenodontidae; genus Sphenodon; species Sphenodon punctatus. The sequence continues at coordinate 1,710,667 of QEPC01000157.1, read as the reverse complement.
AGCAGCCCAGGTCACAGGGATTCCCACAGGGACAGATCAGGGTCCTAGGGGGAGGGCAACCAAGCCGGGGAAGGCACCGGAGCGGTCCGAGGCAGGTCCATACGGCAGGGAGCCCCCGCGAACTGGAACCAGCGTGCAGCACATGCAGCCCCACCACCACCCCAGAGGAAGCCGGGAGGCGCTGTCCAAGGGCCCCAGACCCGCACAGTCACGAAGGCATCCAGGGGTTGGGGGGACGCAGGTCACAGACACAGGTGAGTGGGGATGACAACCCCACGGGGAGAGCCAGTAGCGGTGTCAGCAGCAGAAACCAGCCAAAGGGGGGGGAGGCATGGAGAGGAACACCACAGGCAGCGAAGGCCAGGGGGTGCCTGTGGAGGGGGCACAGTGACAGGTGAGTGGAATGGAGGCAACCGACCCAACCAGAACAGGCGCGAGGCCGGGACAGCAAGGAGCGAGCGGCCAGTGCCCCGAGCCAGCACGGAGGTGCAGGGAGCACACGGTGGAGCCGTCAGCCATGACACCGAAGACACAGGGGGCCTCACAGCCAGCTGCACGGGGTCACGAAGGGGGCTGGGACCAGTTGGCCCACCAGATGCACGTAATGGGGCTACTGAAGCATGCCCCAGCGGTAGCCCAGCCCTGCCATGTGGTGGGCAACGAGGTAGTAGGCCTCAAATGGAGGAACTGAGCGCGCAGACAGTACAGCTCTCACTGATAACAGGGAGGTGATGACAACAGGCAACCAGCTGCAGACCCCACGGACAGGCGGGTGCAAGGGTGGGGCACGGAGCAGGGGCGGGCCCGGGAGATGGGCAGGAGAGCCGTGCGCTGGACCGCACCATGGGCACTGTCCGTCATGGACGCGGGCCAGAGGGGCGCAAGTTGGCCGCACCTGGGCCTATGTACGGAGTGGTACCAGGCGCACACCGACCTCCTGTGGCTCTCCACGGACCTGCTCCACCTGGGCGCCTGCATCCAGGGGTTCCTGGCCAGGAGTGCTGTGGCCGCCTGGCACACCCACTATGGGCACCGGCACTCCCTGGCCAGGCTCAGGGCCCAGCGGGCGTCTGGGGCGTACCAGTGGGCCCTGCGCCTCACACCAATGGGCCCTGCATCTGCTCTTCGGGAGGCAGCCAGGCGACACCACTGGCTGCCATGCGAAGCACTGCCATGCTCGCCATGCCCACTCAAAGGCAGCTCTGAGTCATGGACCAGGCACAGAAATGGTGGGCCGGGGCCCTGGCACGGTGCGACAATGCAGTGTGGAGGGCACACTTCCGCATGGACAGGAGGTGCCTCCTGCGCCTCGCTGAGCTGTTGGCGCCCTGGCTGGAGCAGCTGCGCACCCCTATGCACACCGCCATACCCGCGGTCCAGCACGTGGTCATAGCTGTCTGGGCACTGGCAACACCAGATTCCTGCCGGTCTGTGGCGCAGCACTTCGGTGTGGGACTGAGCACACGGGCATCCTCCGTGACTTCTGCAAGGCCGTAGAGGGCGTGCTCCTGGACCGCGCGATCCAGCTCCTGGACCAGGAGGCCATGCTGGCTGGCGGGTTCCCCAACTGTCTGGGCACTGTGGATGGCACTCACATCGAGATCCTCCGCCCCACCAATGGGGATGCTGGCGAATACATCAACCGGCATGGGTACCAGTCCCTGCAGCTCCAGGCAGTTGTGGACCACCGGGGCCTGTTCACGGACATCTTCACTGGCCACTATGGCCGCAGCCATGATGCCTGGATCCTCGCCATATCACCCCTCTATGCACAGATGTACCAGGGGGGACTTTGCTGACATGAGGATGTCCAGGATCGAGGGGGTGCTGATGCCCCCCTGCATCCTGGGGGACCCGGCCTATCCCCTCCTCCGCTGGCTCATGAAGGCAAATCTGGTCCCCAGGAACCCTGTGGAGGCGCTGTTCAACACCCGGCTATGCGCTTTGAGGACCATGGCCGAGAGGGCCTTCGGTGCCCTCAAGCAGCGCTGGAGGTGCCTTGCTGGTCAGATGGACTTCGCTGTGGAGACCTCGGCCCTCGTGATCAGTGCCTGCTGTGTCCTGCACAACATCTGTGAGACCGATGGGGCTGCCTTGGCGTTCCTCATGCCCCAGCGACCACCAGGACCCGTGCTGCTCTATGTGAATGCTGAGAACCTGTGGGAATACTGCTATGCCACTCGGCTGGTGGGAGTGCTGCTGGTTGCCCTGTTGCGGAGCCAATTGGAGACCATTACTCAGGCTCAGTCGCGTGCCACCTGTCCCGGAGTGGTGTTGGGGGAGGTTGTTCCTCCCCCCCCCACCGGCTCGTGGCGGGCTCAGTCCTCCCCCTTGGTGCCCCCCTGTGCCCTGCCCATCCCCCCTCTCACACTCCACCATGATACCTCACCTTGGTCCACCGGCTGCTGCTGCAATTGTTCCATGCTGTCCCCATCACCTGTTGGTCCCATATGCTGGGGCATGTGTGCACCTGTTGGGGAATGGATGTGGGGGGTTGCATTACCCTTGCATGGGCTTGATCCCAATCCCACCATTCCCTCCAGTTGCTGGCACCAGGTACCAGTGCCCCCTGGTCAGTAGCACCTGTCCCCCCTGTTCCATGCCCGGGTGGGCCCCCATGCACCCCAACCTCCTTCCCATATTCCCCGGTTTTGGGGGGCCACAGGGACATCCACATTCCCTGTGGTTCTTGGGGGCTGTGGGGACATCCACATTCCCCCCACCTCTGGGTGATCCCCCTATGGTCCGCTTGCTGTCCCAACCACTTGCTTACCCTCTATGTCTGTCTTGGAAACCTC
>QEPC01000157.1:1637896-1693559 GCA_003113815.1 Sphenodon punctatus | reverse complement strand
CCCCCACTCCTCTCCCAAGCATCCCTGAGTGCGTCTCCGTGCCCTGCCTCCCGTGATCTCTCACCTTCCTTCCACCCCCTAGACTCCAGCTCCTCAGTCTTTGGGCAGAAAGAGAGCCCTGGAGCTGCCTCCTACACCAGCCCTCACGACCCCTGGAACCAGCTGCACCGCACGCCCCCCTCCTTCCCCACCGCCCCTGCCTGGCCCAAAGGGGGTGCCGGCGATGTAGCAGAGCGTGGAGGTCACCATGACAAAGACCCTGACAAGCAGGAAGCCCCTGTCATCAAGGATGAGAAGGACAGGTGAGCACAGCTGGCGGGGACAGGATCAGGCGGGGCTTGGCTTGGAGACGGGGCTTGGCTCGGCTGAGCCTTTTGGGGTGTGGCTCAAAGTGGGGTGTGGCTAACCTGGACTGAACGTTTGAGGGTGTGGCTGGCGTTATAGCTGCTCTGGCCTGATGGGGGTGCTGGTGGGTGGGCTCTATGTCTGGCTTTCGATCACCGACCCCACTTCTTCCCCTTTTCTTTCTCTATTTCAGGGACACCATGTTCTCCCGGCTCCCCCTCCGTGGTGCCTCCCCTGCCACTCCCACTTCCAAGCACCCTTCGCTGGCACATGAGGAACCCCGTCCTCATGGCCCTGATCACCACCGCTACAGCAGCCCTGCCACCCGCTCCCCCTTCCTCCCCGAGCCCCCCATCAAGAAGGAGGTGAAGGTGAAAGAGGAGCCAGAGCTGGCAGGCTTTGAGGGAGCTTTGCGGCCAGGGGGGCCTTTCCACAGCCCCCTGCACCCTCTGGGGGCCCTGGCTGTCTTTGATAGACCCCAGGCGGGCACCGGAGGGGGGGTCTCCCCTTATCTGGTGGCTGCTCCCCCCTCCTATGCCCCCTTGGAGGCCTGGCGGGAGCCCTATCACCGCGCCTTGGATCTGCACTCTCTGCAGCGCCTGCCCCGGTTTCTGGACCCCGCTGGAGCCTCCCCAGGCAGCGAGGACTTCGAAAGAGCTCGGATGTATGGCTTAGCCCCTCCACCTCACCCCAGCCTCCTGGCCTACCCACGGCACCAGAACGGGCTGCTGGGGAAAGCCACCCCGGCGGCGGCGGCTGTGGGGCTACTGAGCGCCCCTCCACCTCTCATTCCCACCTCTGGCACCCGGCCTGGCTCCCCACGGCGTCCACCGGACATCCGCGAACTGGCGGCTGTCTACAAGGAGCGCGAGTCAAGATAATGGATTGGAGCCCCCTGGACCTCCGCTTGGGGCATAGGGGTTCCTAAGATTTTCTCCGTGTGGGGCAAGGACTGGAGTGGGGGGAGGAGAAAGCAGGGCTCAGATCCTGGGACAGGGGAATCCCAGCTTCCCTCAAACCTCTATCTGGTGTGCAGTGACTTCAACTTTCAGTGTGGAAGGAATGTTCTCCCAGAGGCAAGGCTATGGGACCCTGGAGGTCCCCATATCTCAGATTGAGGGGTCCCAGTTCTCAAAAGGGGGGCAAAGACAGACCCCCCACAGGGATGTGAAACAGGACAGCAGGCGATCGTGATCCGACGATCGTGGGGAGAAAGTTGCCAGGCCTGTGAACCTTGGACTCTCTGAGGGGCAAATTGTGAGGTGGGATGCTCCTGTCTGGGAAGAGAGCTGCCCACCCCATTCCAGTCATGGTCAGTCAGGTATGCTCATTGAGCACCTTCTCCAAGAAGTGGCCTGCTCAAGGCCTGGTTAGTTTGGGGGATCAGGGGGCTTCCTGGTCTACAGTTTGGGGATCCCTGGCAGGAGATCTGGGGACTGGGTTTAGGGGTCCCCCTAGAATAAGGCTGCTTTCTCCTTTGAGGCTACATTTTGGAGTTGTGTTCCCCCCCCAAATCATGAGAAAAGGGAAGTTCTTGCTGTCTTTGAGGTTTGTCTCGGGGTCCCCTTGAATCACAGAAGAATGGGGTGCTCTCTCTTAATGGCTGTATATTCGTGTGCTCCTAGGTGACAAGAATTCTGCCTCTAGTCTACTTGAGAATACAGGATGGGGCTTACATTTTGGGGTTTTCCTGGATCACAGAAAGATGGGGCGCTCTCCTGGTTGGATATTGGGGTGCGCCTAAATCACAAGAATAGGGTGGTTCTCTCTCTAGCATCCTCAAGATCATGGGTCTTGGGAATCCCCTGGATCACAGGGTTGGGGGGCCCTGCAGTGTATATATTTATATATTCTCTCCTCCGTGTGAGCTGGAGGGGAGCAGTTTTGTACATTTATAAGAGGTTTGCGATTGTGATTTTCAAAGCCCACCCCTTCTCCCCACTCCTCTGTTTTTAAATGTATCATTCTTTTTTTCTAGTCCCCTGACCCCACTTCAGATGCTGCCCTCCTCCCCTTGATTTAATTAAACCCCAAATTGGTGCTTCTGGATTCTTTCTGGTTTATTTGGGGAGGATGGGGTGTTGTGGATGAATTTGCTCCTTGTCATAGATTCTAAATTAGCCTTCACTGCTCAAGAAAGACTCTGGGAGTGTTCCCATACATTTGCTAGGTGCAGGGGTGTTACTCTGGATTAGCTACTTTATAATTGGGGGTCACTAGGGGTTCAGTAGCTTCCCCTGTTGGTGGGAGGTGGAATTACAAGCAACCAGTGAAGGGGAGAGATGCTGGAGAAGACAAAGGAGAACACGCTGAAGGCTACTGGGACAATAGAGGACTGAAAAAATACGGGTGAGTCCGTTCCCCCCTCCCCCCCAAAATGGTGCACAAGGATGCATGTCAAAGTAACAGCTTCCAATCCCAATTTAACTGGAGAAGTCACTGCCTGCCTTCTTTGGAGTTTGTGCAAACGTGCTGTTCTAGAGGGAGCCTTATCCTCTGCAAGGGTCACCGCAATGTGCAGCTACTGCTGAAAAGGCAGAACAGGAAAGCGAAATCTCTTGGCACTCCGCTCAAGCCACGGGGCGTCCCTGCATTGGTTGCAGGGTGCAGTTCTGGGCACCCTGCCTCAAAACGGAAGTGAGCAGAACTGGGAAATGGCAGCAAAGGGTAGCAAAGCTGAAGGGGCTGTGGGGTCAGGAACCTCTTCTGTTTGACGTGAGGCTCAAAATATTGGGGCTTAGGAGATCTCAAAGGGGGAAGCAGAGAGGGTTAAATGGTGAAGCTGGGATTGACTGCACTTGGCTAGAGCGTGTGCAATAGGATGAACAGGCAGCAAGGGCAAAACCAAAGGGAGTGGGGCTTTTTCACACAAGGTTCCATTAACCTGTGGGACGGGTGAGATACTGTGGGGGGCAATCGTATAACAGGCTCCAAAGGGTGGGGTCAGAGTTCATGGAGAATCGGGGATGGGGTAGTAATCCAAGATGATGTAGCCATGGCCCAAATATTTAATGAATACTAATGAGGAGGAGGAGGGAGCCCCGGGTTATCAAGATAGGATAGTTGACTGTGGTGATGGAAATTATCGCAGCACAAGTGGAGGCAAAAGTCAAAGCACTCAATGTATTCAAATCAAAAGGGCCAGATCATCTTCATCCAAGAGTGTTGCAGGTGCTGCACATGAAATGGCAGGTTCATGAACAGATTTGTTGATTATGGGATGGTACCTACTGATTGGAGTGTGTCTGTTATATTTAAAGCAGAGCATTAAAACGTTCCAGGCAATTCTAGAACTGTTAGCCCAACTTCAGAGGTGTGCAAGGAGTTAGGGTAAATACTAGGAGAGAGAATGAATGAATAGTGACGTCTCAAGGGGGTAATGTGATGAAATGTAACTTGGGTTCACAAAGGGCAGATCGTTCACACCAGACCAATCTTATATCTCTTGAAAAGATTTTCGGATTAGGGGGATGCAGTAGACGTAGTGTTTTTGTGGGGTTTAGTAAAGCAGTTGGTCCTATGCCACGTGGCAAGCTACTGCATAAACTGGAGAAGATGCAAATTAATAAATACCTAGTCAGATGGGAATGGAAAACAGAGTTGTGCTAAGAGGTGGAGGGATTGCTAGTGGAGTCCCAAAATCCTCACAAGTCTTGTTTAATAGATTGGTAACTGGCCTTGGTGAGATTACTTCTCACCAAGTGTGCTAATGAATTTGCTGATGATACCAAGTTGGAAAGTATTGTCAATACAAAGGAGTATTAATCGGAATTGGATGGCCTCATGGACTGAAGTGTTAGAAATGGGGTGAAATTTAATAGCGCAAAGTTATGTATTGGGGATTAATAAACATTTTAGTTACCAGGTAGGAACTCCTTTTAGAATCTTAAGAGTTGGAAGGGAACTCGAGGGTCATCTAGTCCAAGAAGCTGCTTCAATGCAGGATGCCGACGACATCTGTTGGAAATGAGAGAAGGAGAAGGACTTGAGGATTTTAACTGACCATAAACTGATTGAGATGTCAATGTAATGCAGCTGTGAAAAGACCAATGCTATCCTGGGTTTTATTAAGCATGGTATTACCAGTAGGGATAGGGAGGTGTTGCTTCTGGGAGGGCTCTGGTAAGACTGCATCTGGAGTACTGTGTTCAGTTCTGGTCACGAATATTCAAGAAGGGTGAAGTTAAGCTGGAACAAGTGCAATGAAGAGCTCCCACGATGATCAGAAGAATGGAGATCCTACTTTACAAGTTGAGACTAAAAGAGCTTGACTTGTTTAGCCTAAGAAAAAGACTCGGAGGAGATATCACATTATACAATACATAGTTAATAGGAGAGGAAGATTTGTTCAAAGGTGACTGGGTAAAAGAAACAATTGGCATTTTTACACACACCTTAAAGTTCTATATATTTCAATCTTCTCGGTTTACAAGCCCATAAGTAAGTACTGGATGCGTTTTTCACACACAAACACTGCCCTGAGGCAGCCTAAAGTAGCCGCAGCTGTAGACGTGACAGGCTGCCATGGAAACCAAGTGACCACAGCTGCCTGGAGCAAAGCAGTTTACCAGGAGAACTTTTTACACACAAAGGTTCTGGGAGAAGTTCTACGCAGAAGTTCAAAGAGCCGGATGTTTAAGATCTGGGTGAGTGATTTAGACACACAGAAAGTTCCGGATGTAACAGCAAACATGCAGGAGAAATGTGTGTAAAAAAATCAAACACCCAATGGGTGCAATCCTGCTGCCAGTTTATGCCGACAGCAGGCACACAATACAACTGGGCAGCACTTGCTCAGGTGCATATGTGCCCCACGTGTGGCAACAGCGTGACACACACCCGAGCCCAGGGGATGGAGCAGGAGCCATGCCTACTCCATCCCCCCAGGCTGTGGTGTGTGTGGGCTTGGGGTAGGGGGGTTGCATCGCAGGAGGGGTGTCATGGGATTGATGCTCACTACCCCACTCTAGGCTGTCATGACTCCGTTTCCCTGGCTTGCAGCTCTCACTGGATCAGCTCTCTCTCTAGAACTGATTGAGCCTGCAACAGGGGAACCTTCTTGTCACTTTTTCAGCCACAGAGTTTCCCAGCACAGACTCGTTCTCTCTAGGTTCATCTGTGTCTGTAAATGCAGAATTAACCCCAAACTGTGTGTCTCCAATGTTAGGATCAGCAATTCCACTGAACCATACGAAGTTCAGTAAAAGGAAGTTTAATGAATAAATCATGAATAAGCATGCAGTACAAGATTATACTTGAGTGCAGAAATCATACATACATATAATTTATTGTTGGCCGTAGCCATCACAAATAAATACAACACAAGTACAAAAACCAACACCATCACCACCACATCCTAAAAGTACAACGTACTCTACATATAACCTCACAAAACCCCAACAATGGCATATAGAAGCAAATCGAACACTATAACAATACAGAGTACTACAAGTAAAGTTATGCGCTAGGGAAGGAGCCCAGACAAGAAAGAAGGGATTGTCTTAGCAACGAGGCCGCCATGCAAAAAGTTGCCGCAGCCCTCGTAGCCCCTGAGTCAGATGGGCTAAGGAAACATCGCAACAAGAAAGGGATCCGCCAAGCGGGGATGTTATCAATATCAGAATTGAAGGCAGGATCAAAATCATGGTCAATCTTCAGGTATTTTTTCCTTAATTTGCCATATTCAGGGCAGCAAAAAAAAACATGGTCAACAGAATCGACTTCCCTGAGGTCACATACCAAGCAAAACCTAAGATTTCTTGGGACCCTAGAATATCTTCCCTCTAAAAGAGCAGAGGGAAAGACATTACACCTATATCTAGTAAAGGTCTGCCTTTTGTTAGCATCCACCCATGTATTCAAATAGCAAAGGGGGTCCCTTGGAATATAATCAGGAGCAACCTTCTGATCAAAAAGGAGCATATTTTCGTGCTGTAGCTCTTGGTCTGCAATCCTCCTCTTAATAAGGGCCACTGCTCCTTCCAAGCCCAAGGGCCTCAGCATATCTCCTGAAAATCCCAAATTTAAGGCTTCCAATTCCACTGATCCTGGACCATGTCAAGTGAAGGCCATTTGTGATAGCCAGGTTTAAGAGAGAATTAGCTGGTAAGGGGAGCACACAAATTTTTAACCAAAACTTCAAAAGGAGCTGGAGAGCGAGTGACCAAATTGTAGGGGAGAAGAGAGAGTGCTCCCAGAATGACCTGGGGCATGCCCCTAGGGACCCCCAAGATTGAACGTAGGAATCCATTCTGCAAGAGTTCCAATTTATTAAGAAAATGGATACCCCAAAGCGGGAGCGCATAAAGGGCTTGGTTAACAACTTTAGCCCTAAAAAGGCAGAGAGCTGGGGTTTACCAGCTTCCCCCCTTGGCTAAGGTAAAAATGAATTATCGCCGCTTATGACCTTTTGGCCTGATCCACGACTGTCTTCATGTGGAGATTCCAGTTCAAGGAGGAAGAAAAAGTAATCCCCAGATATTGGAAAGCATTGACCTGCTCTATGGGGTTACCTCCAATAACCCAGCGGTGATGTTGTCTAGAAGCCCCTTATCCCGAACACCATTGTTTTGGTCTTAGAATAGTTGATAACCAAGTTCTCCCTAGTACAATAGTCGCCAAAAGGTTGCATGGTTCTCCGAAGGCCAACTAGAGACTGTGAGATCAAAATGGTGTCGTCTGTAAAAAGAAGGGCCAGGATCCTCTGGTCACCAACCAAGGGAGCATGCGTGTCAGACTGTTTCAACAAAGGAAGCAGGTCGTTCAAAAAGATGTTAAAAAGAGGCAGGGCCAGAATGCGACACCACAGAGCACCTTCACTTTCCTAGATGGTGGTTGAGAAGGGGCATACCTAACTTGCGCACGTAATTTGACCCAGAACCATTCCCTATTAACAGAGTCAAATGCCATTTTTAGATCCACAAAAGAGAGATGCAATTTCCTCTGATGGGAGGCATATTTTCCGGCCAACAGGGAAAGAACGAATATTTGATCGAGGGTTGACTTCCCATTTTGGAAGCCCACCTTTTCCAATTTGATGATATTAACATCCAGCCAATCTTGTAATTTCCTCAAAAGGAACTTGGCATATAACTTCCCTATTATATTTAATAAACTAATAGGATGATAATTACTAGGCTGCCTAAATCACCTTTTTTTATAAATCTGAACCACAATGCTGTTGAGCCAAGTTCTAGGAATTTCCCCAGTATTGTTGATATATGTGAAGAGGGGAGTCAACATAGTGGCCTACCATAGTGAATCGTGCTTCAGGAGCTCTGGTGAAACAAAATCATCCCCAGCGGCCTTACCTATTTTAAGTTGGGAAATGAGGTCCATAATTTCCTCCACTAATACTGGATTCCATACTGGAAATCTATCCTTCAAAGGGATAGTAATTGCAACAGCTGGTGATAATGGTTTAGAAAAACTGCCCTCATAGAATTCCACCCAGATCTCTGGGGATATAGTTTCAGCATCACCCTCACCCCATTTGACTGAACATATAAGGTTCCAGAATCGTTTTGAATCCTTTGAGTTAGCTGCTTCTAACAACTGGGCCCAGCTTTTTTTTTTTTTTTTTAATTCCCTTTTCTTACTTGTTAACAGTTGTCGATACCGCTTCCTAGTCCTTGAAATGCTTCTCTAAGGGTGCTAGAAGGCATCCTTTTTAGTTCCCTGGTAATACGACAAAGGTCAGCCCTGCTTAATCGGCACTCCTGGTCAAACCAGGAAGGAGCCTTAAGCCGCCAGCCACAAGCTGGTTTCATGCATGTCAGCAATGGAAGCAAGAGGGCAAGGAGCCTGTCAAACAAGATAGAATTCACGGTGTCTTTGTCCACAAGTTGGGCATATAACTCCTCAATCCCCCCCTGCTGCTTGAAATGGCAAAAAGCTAGTCTAAGCTCCTCTGACGACTTAACCCATGCAAAGAAGGAGTCTATCCTCCCTGGGTAGGACACCTCAATTTTTATTTTTTTATTTATTTATTTTATTTTTGCTTGGACACCTCAATTTGACCTTTAGGCTCACTCCTGCTATAAGGATCCCTCACAGCAAGTGCCAGCGGGAACTGATTAGACACCCCACCCCACCCCCGGTCTTTGGCAAAATGCGCATCTCCAAAACACTAAGCAAGAAACTTCCTGAAATTAAGCAGTAGTCAATAATACTAGAACCCAAGGAAGAGTGGAAGGTAAAGTCCCCCTCCTGATCCCCCTTAGTCCGTCCATTAAGAACCACCAACTCGAGTTCAGCCAACAAGGTCTCCAGTCGCCAAGCCCCAGCACTGATTGATCACTTTATCTTTGGAAGACCGTGAATACATAGGAATATCATCTGGGTAAACACCAGGGGCAGCCAAAATCCTCGTATTAGTCATATCGCCTATTCTAGTGTTGAAGTCACCCCCGATCAATAACCAAGCTGAAGGGAACAATCTACGTGCAGATTGGGATTGAATAGTAATTTCCTTCCATAAATCACTAGAATAGTACAGTGAGGAAGGGGGTGGGAGATACACATTGTCAACTAAAAGCTCTAACCCTGAAGGAAAAACACAATGGTATAAGGCAAAATATGATTTGCAGGAGCTAATGTATTTAACCTTAATGCCAAGGGATGAAGCAACCAAAAAAGCAAGACCTCCACCTGATCATAATGAAGGAGTAGCGTTCAAACAATACACATCAAAGGTTTTGCAAGTAAGGTCAACCAATGTCCAAGTTTCCTGCAGTAGTATATCAAATTTATTCAAAAAATAATAAAAATCACCATCCAACTGACAAGAATTCCAACCAGAAATGTTCCAACTAGCGCAGGTAAAGAAAGGTAGACCCCTAAAATTATGTCATTTGGCAGCTGTAAAGGGAGAAAGGGAGGAAGGTCTGAAAAAAGTATTGCAGTCTGCCTTATGAGGGGTAGGGAGAGCCTCAGCAGCTTCAACTGGGCAGTTAGCCTTTTTTGGGGGTGACGGCAACTTAATCAAAAGGGGGTGATCCTTGCCAATATCAGCCCTGTCTCCTACAGCTAATACTGTCTCTAAGAGTACACGTCCCCCAAAAACTTTGGGGGAGGAGGTGCATCCAACCAATTTGGCCACCCCATCTTGGTTAATTCCTACCCTGCATAGTACTTCGGTCGGATAGGATACTAGCCCCCCATCCGCATCGTCACTCATTCCACAACTAGCTCCCACTATGGGGGAAAGTAGTGGAGAATGGGGAAGTGAAGTCTGATAAATTTTATTGCGCGTATCCGAAGCCTTAGCCTATTAAAAATAACATAAAATAAAAGTATAATACATACTATTAATACAGCAATTGGAAGCCCCAAACTTAACAATGTTTCTGGGAGGTCAAGGATTGAAAGTTATCATGTGGCAAAAATTAGATAACTGACAGAACTGAATATTAAAATAATTTCAACAAGAAGAGCAAAGTTGACTAGAACTATTTTTGAAAGCCAGGAAGTTTTCCCTGGCTTGGATCATACAAGTCAAAAAAGTAGCCATGGTTTTAATGATGTTAATATCTGAACTGTTTAGCAAGATTGAGAGGATCTGCAACTCAGAACGTCCCGGGAATTTCTCTAAATGTTCCTTCAAATACAGATGTCTTAGATTGTCGTAAAGGTGACAGTGGAGCACCATATGGCCAACTGACTCCACTGCCTGCCTTTCAAAAGGACAAAGCCTTGCGGCAAAGGGAATGCCCGCTATCCGCTCCTCCATAACCTGGGAGGGTAAAGCATTACAGCGAGCAGCTAAAATGAAATGTTTCCCTCGAGCTGGAATCTGTGCCTGCAAGTAATCAGCCATCTGGCCCAAATCAGGAATCAAGAAGGAATACATTAACATAGGTGGAGAATCAGCGATTCAGATTGTCTATATATATATCCTGGAACCCGGTTTTGATCTCTTTCACTATCGCGGACAGGGGCTTGTGGGCAAGATACTCGTGAAAGCCCCATATGGGACAAGACATTCTGGATGCTGACCTGCCAGGGATTTAGGTATCCATCCTTCCCTATAGCATGCCAAAGCACCGGGGAATTAGGATCTAACACTCCGCACCACAGACCAAAGGCATGATCCATTGCGGTTTGCTGCCAGCTAAGCTGGCCGCATTCAGCTCTCACTGCTGAGAGCGTATGGTGTGCACGAGGGGCCGTAAAAATCCCACCTGGACCGCATTGAGGTTTGGACTCTGAAAAGGGACCCAAAGATCCGCCCCATAGAGGACTTGTGCCTGGACTTTTGCATTATGTGTCTTAATGGCAGGCATAACCGCCGTCCTTCCTGCACGCACAAAAAAGCCCAATAAAGCTCTTGAGGGGCCTTTTGAGGACAATCTAGCATGCTGGGCGTGAGCCTTCCATAGGGACGATTGATGGAACAGGAGGCCCAAATAACGATAACGGGGAGCCTGCTGGAACTCTTCCCCTTTAATAACCCAGCTATATTTACGCTTCTTGGATGTAAAGACCACAACCCCTGATTTATGGGTATCGATAGTTCATTTCATGGCCTTGCAGAATGACATGAAAGCTGCTATCTGGCGTTTTAGGCCTATTTGTGTTTGGGACAGCAGAACCACGTCATCAGCATATAGGAGACACCCTATAGTTTTGTCCGCTATCTTAGGGGGAAAGTGCCTGGAATCAGCCATTAAAGATGCCACGTCGTTGATGTAAAAGTTGAATAGTGCTGTTGCTAGGACGCAGCCCTGGCGGACACCCCCTAGTGGTGACTATTGGTGGCGTCAGATGAGCCTGGCGATTTATTTTGACTGAGCAAGAGGCTTGGTTGTGTAAGGAGCGGATAAGGAGTAATAAGCGACTATCTATAGTAGAGCCTGTCAGTTTCTCCCAAAGTAAGGTCCTATTGATAGAGTAAAATGCGGCCTTTAGATCTAAAAAGGCCGCAAAAAAAGGACCCATTCCGAGCCTTATACTTACAAATTATATGGTAAAGCACCAAGCACAACTCAATCGTTGATTGTCCCCGCTGGAACCCAGCCTGCTCTATTGCTATGATGTTATCACGTTCCAGACAGGATGTAAATCTGTGCAGCAATAACTTGGCATAAATGTTTGCAACTATACATAAAAGGCTAATGGGCCTATAATTAGCTGGGTCACTATTTGATCCTTTTTTAAATATGTGGATGACAATTGCCCTTCCCCAGTTCTGTGGAATAACCCCTACCTTATTAATAGCTGTAAACAAGGCAGCTAGTACAGGGAACCACCATTCCCTATGGGTCTTCAAACATTCGACATGAATCAGGTCACAACCTGTTGCCTTCCCATCTTTAAAGGAGTTCACCAATTGTTCTACTTCTTCTATAGTAATTGGTGACCAATGAGGTCCCAAATCAACATCAATTGGAACGACCTTACTGGGGTCATTACCCAAAGGGGGATTAAATAGACCCTGAAAATGCACAATCCAAGAATTTGGTGAAATTGGGGATGATGTTACTATCAGTGAGCGAGTTATGCCAGCATTTAACAGTTGCCAGAAAACTTTATTATTATTCTGCTCTGCCACGACCAAGAGTCTACCCCAACGATCCAGGTCGTATGCCGCCGCCTTCTTTTCTTTAATAAGGTTCTTATATTTTATCGTGCTGGTATAATATAGAGGTGGAAGCTTGGATATAAACAACCTCCTATACTCCCCATACAGAATAGCCATTTTCCTCTTGGCTACCCTACATTCTTTATCAAACCAGCCCTTGTTGTGTATACTATTGGGCTGGGTAAATTGGCCAGAAGTTTTAGGGTGTAGGGTTTCTAACATTGAGCCACAATTAACAATGAGCTGATTATAGAGCTCTATTGTGCTCCTGCCTTGTTGAGAAGCAAGAAGAGAATCCCGCAATTGCTGAATATTGGAATCAAAAACTATAGACTCAAGGACACCGGTGGGTACCCTGTCCCATTTAGTCGATAAATGGGTGTCCGAGGTGTTTGAGACCACGTGATTGCCCACTAACGCACATGGTGGAGTAGATGTGGGAGTTACACTCACAACAATTTCCAAGGGAACATGGTTGCTGATCAGAACAGACCCTACCTCGAAGTGCAAAAGATGGAAAATAGCTGGGGAGGAGACCAAAGCTAAATCAATTGTGCTGGACCCCTGACAGCCCAGATAAGTGTATTCTCCCTCTACGTCACCAAAACAGGAACTATTAAGTACATGTAAGTTGCAAGATATCGCAAAGTTGACTAGTCTGATTCCGGAAGAGTTTAAACCAGAATCCTTCGAAGATCTAAGGGATCATTTCCCATAAGGGTCCTGCGGGTCACAATAACGTGAGAGCTCAGCATCATTAGTCCCTAACCTGGCATTAAAGTCGCCCATTAACATCAATAGTCCACTGGGGTATTTGTTCAAGAGGGAGTCCACCAGAACCTCCAATCTGGATCAACTAGTGGCCCTGAAGGAACCTGCATTACACGGGGGAATATAAACTATGGCTATCCAAATAGATTTTCCAAGAGAAAAAACCAAAACCAAAGCCAAAGCCAAGGCTGACTCCTTAACAACCTCTATTTCCTGATAGACGAGGGTATTGGAGACAAGGAGAGCAATGCCACCACATGGGCGGCCCCTTATATTATATCTAGTGGCTGGAAGAGAATAAACCGTAAAGCCCTCTAGGTCAGGCGAAGACAACGACCAGGTTTCCTGGATGCCAATAATATGAAACTTCCCTAGATACTCTAAGACGTCTGGGTCCCCTCTATACCTGTCCCATCCTGCCAAATTCCATGAACATAAGTTTAACCTACCCGTCAGGGGATTAGGGTCTAGTCAGGTTGAGCCAGAAGAGGGAGCCCCTCCTTCAAATACAGGCAAGCATGGAGTGCTCTTGGAGGAGTGAAGCAATGTCCTTCCATGGGCCTGGGATAAACTAGCAGTTCCTGGCAGATTCCCAAATTCATTTGACCCGCCTACTACCTTAGTAGTCATAAGGCTACTTCCCAAGTCAGATGGGGTACCCTCGGGTATTCCTTGAGTAGGGGCAGTAGATGCGCCCACGTCCAAATTGTGTAAGTTGGCAATGCCCTTAGGTCGTGGAGCGAAAAAAGACCTTGTCTTGGGATGTGATAAATCCTTTCTTGAATGCAGACAATGATTGGAAATGTCCCTAGTTTGAGGCAAGGAGATGGGCATGTCCTTGGTCACTAGATAACTACCCATCCCAGCGTCTGAATTAATATTGGAGGATGGAGCCCGTAGCTGGGCTTCCCCATTTACTGACCCCCTGTTAGTATCCTCCAATAAGGGAGACTGCTGTTGGGGGCCCGACCGGGGCTAATACCATCCCCCTGATCGATTTTGGAAATTACCCTCTCGCCCAATGGTAAACCCTGGGGAGTAAATACTGTCCTAGGGGGCCAATGGAAAGAGGGGTATTCTCAGGGGATTACGATAAAGCCTAGAAAGATGAATCCCATGGCCAGTAAGGGTTTGGCCGTGATGACATAACTCATTGACTAGTGAAGATGAGGAGAAATAAATCACGAGTCGATAAAAATATGAAGCAGGTGGTAATGAATAAAAGTCAAGTATGGAGTTCAAGCCAAAGGAAAGGCCTGTTAACTTAGTTAAATGGCTCCTTATGGTAGACTTGGATAGCCAGTAGGGCAAATACCCTGAAGGAGGTGGAGTGATTTTGAGCACCAACTCCCGTGGATCCAAATGAATAGGAGAACGATAGATTGAACGAGATGGTAAGTCTGAAGCAGTTGGTGCTTGCTTCCAATAACATCCCTTCCGGCATCCACCCGAGATCGCACAAGGCATTGTCGCAGCTTATTATAGGCACGTATTTCCCCTAATTGTTTATGTAGGCAATCAAGCTTGCCCAGTAAGGCCATATCCGTATCAAGTGGATTTGCGGCCGCCCCATGGGAAATCTGCCTCTTAATAGTACGAGACCCCTCCCTCCCCCTCCCCAAATCAATCATGCTCTGTTCCCTCAAAAGTACTCTTAAATTGCCAGTCTCAGCTGGACCCACAGGATAATCGCAGGAGGCAGTTTGAACTACCATGTTACTTGCCATTGGGATTTCTATAGGATGGGGAATACAGGAAGTTTTAGGAGGCTCAACCCTAGTCGTAAAACCAAATAAAAGTGGCTCCTTGCTTTTAGTACAAATCCCATCTGCATCGTTTTGATAGACTTTTGAAATGAAAATTGCTCTGTTGTTTAACAGCTTCTCTTTGGCCAGAATTTTCCCGACCAGATTAAGTGAACTAAAAAGGATATTAATCATCCACCGGTCCTTTACATCGACCAAGTGGTCAATAGATTTGATATTGTGTCTGGTAACAGTGATGCCTAGAAGCACCCTAAGGTGTTCGGCAACGTCCAGGGTGCTGTTCCAAAAAGGTAAACCCCCTCCCGGCTGGGGCAAGACTACAAATATCAAATTTTTAGAAAGGACCCTGAAGGATCTAGCATTCCCATCCGATGATGGTCCCAAAAAAGACTCCGATGGTTGTGCAGCTGGTATCAATCCCTTCGCTATGGCAAAGGCAGACCCAACAAGCTGCTCCCCACATAGGGGGACATGCTGTGGGAAGTCCCTAAGTAAATTATCTTCCCGTGAAGCCGCCTTAACAAAAAAGCTCTCCAATTTCCTCTGCTTGGATGTTTTATTAACAGGAGGAGAGTTAGCGGCTGCCTCAGCCCGGGACCGCTTCTTGTTTGCCATAGTTAGTGAGATTCAATAGTAAGACAAAGAAAGAAAAAGAATTTATAAAAATAAAATAAAAAATAAAATATATAGCCTGGCATGCCTGGCCACTTGCCTAAGGCCGCGCGCACAAAGGCACACTGCCCGCAGCGCGCTCCCGCAGCGCAGGCGCGTTCTGGCAGCAGTTTTAAAGGGTTAACCCGGGAAACCTGTGCTCTCACACAGCCCTGGGCTCAGGACTCGGCCCCCGTCCACCCCGCCCGGCTGCTGTTCCAACGCCACTCGAGGTAAAGCACGGCTCCAACACATGAATCACTCCCACTGCTGCTACATGTAGCTGAGCAAAACCTCTGGTCCAACTCAGTCTCTCCGATCGTACCCCTTACCCAAGGGATTATTCCTACCACTGTCTATCTGTTGGCCACATCTTTATGTTGATCCAGGTTGGTGAAAGTAGCTTTACTTAGGCTAGTCCAGAGTATTCCTTGGCAGCCTGGCTTGGAGACTAGACCTAGCTCCCTGAGTGCAGAAATCAAAATAACATAACCAATAACGCATTCCTATCTGTACTTGGATTCTCCTGATTTAGGCGTACCCTAATCAAGATCCAAGAGTATTTCAGTTCATGTCACAGCCAGCGATGGAAAGCTTGGCCGGGTATCAGTCTTAATTTCCAAAAGGCCTTACTTCATAGTTCCTTTGGCGCAGCCCTTCTCTGGCTGGTAAGATATGATGATGCAGAGGAAGCTCAACAAGCTGATCTCAACCAACTGAGAGAGATAGACGGAACCTCCCTTCGTCTTGTCTCCCCCCTTAAGTACCTTTCCAGGGTCCTTTGTTTGATTTTCCTGCCAGGTGACTCTGTGCTTTCAGTCACGTCCACAGGAAGAAATCCATTTGCAACTCAATGGTCTAAGACTAGTGTCTGCAGAGGTGTTTAGGCTTTTCCTGAATACACATTCGGCATGACTGCATTTCTCCATTGCATGAAGTGAGTTTCCAGTTCTCAGCTTTCACATTACATACATGTTTAACCTTTACCTTTACATATTTGTTAGACCTGTAGTCTACAGGTAGCCCAGTATCTCCTTGTGACAGGGTGCGTCATTGCCCTGTGCCACTTGCTGCACACACGGGGCACATGCACCTGAGCAAATACGTTCACTACTGGCGGTGCAAGCACGGGCCAGCGTAAGTGGCCGATAGAATTGCACCCATGGGTATAAGCTGATTATAAATAAATTTAGACTGGAAGTTAGAAGAAGGTTTTTAATTCTCAGAGTAGTGAAGTACCAGAATAAACTCCCAGGTGCAGTTGTGGGAGCAGAGAACCTGAATAGTTTTAAAATAGAGTTGGACAACTGTATGATGCATAATGTGAGGCGTCTTCTATTTGAAGCTACAGGAGCAGATATCTCTCCTCCCCCCCCTGCCTTTCATCCTGAAGCATAAAGTTGTCCACAACCTGAGATGGGGCTGACTGAGAATTCTGATACCTGGGTGCTCTAATTATAGCCAGGTGCTTGTCTGGTGGGACGTGCACTCATGCTCAGGGTCTGACTGTTCACCATATTCATCAGGAAGGAATTTTCCCTCCGGGCAAATTGGCAATGACTCAGAGAGCTTCTCGCCTTCCCCTGCAGCCTGATATCTCAAACAGATCACCTGCTTGAGATATCTGGATGGATCTCTCTTTCTAAAATTGTTCCTTGTTGTTTCAGGGATTGGTGTGCTCTGGTTGAGACTGCTCTCTACTTGTGTCAGGTTTTTTAATGGCCCCAGTTTCTTGATGGATCATTTTTTCCACGTGTGCATTGTTTGTATGTGGTGAATCCTGCATTGGCGCAAGGGGCTGGATTAGGGGACCCTTGTAGTCCCTTCCAGCATGCTTTCCAGAGGGGGAGGGATCACGCCAGAGTTGCACTGTGGCTTCCCCTGAAGCATCTAATACTGGCCACTGTTGGAGACAGGGCACTATCCCCCACTCCTCTCCTAGTGACAGCACCATGCTGAGGGGGAAGAGAAGGCAGCTAGTTGCAGATGGTGTCAGGTAGGTGGGACAGAACAGTGAAAGGTGGCTCCTCATGTGGTCAAGACTCTTCAGGACTTAAGATCACCATCCCTTCCTGTTCATCCACATGGGAATAAATGCTACTGCCAGGCATGAAGCTGAGTGTATCCGATGTCTCTACATGGTTCGGGCTGGGAAGAGGGCACAGGTGGTGGTCTTGTCAATCCTTCCTGTTGAAGGTAGAGTCCCAGGATTCTGAAAGAGAACCACCTTGTACTTGAGTTCCATGGCTGGTACGTGCCAACAGCACAGCTGTGCCTCTGCACTTCCTATTGCCATTCCTAGACTCAGCTAGCCTGCGAATGACAGCAGGAAAAAGCAGCTGGCTGGCCTGGGAGTGTCCATAGGAATGCACAGGGAATGGAAAGGGTTTGAGATAGCCCCGGCTGAAAGGTGGGGACCCCAGGAGAGAAAGTACGCCGTCGCGGCGGAGGGGCAGGGGAGCTGGCTGGACCAGAGGAAAACAGAGTGACTGTGGGAACTGTTTTAAAGGCTTTATTGAACATTTTGAAAGGCTTTGTTGATGCTCAGTAAAGTGTCACTTAAGGTTGGATGTTTGTGTTACCAAAGCGGTTTATACGGCGGCACCAGGCGTCCTGGATCTCTCCAGCTCTGCTCCACTCTTTTCAGGTGGTCCTGGAACAGCACTGGCTTGCTGCAGCTAACTCGGGGGGTGGGGGACGTGTCTCCTGTGTAGCCCTGCTGATCTCACCGATGTGGAGAACAGCAGGGGAGCGGTCCCCAGCTGGAAACAGACCGGGTGCTGCTGAGCTGCCTGTTGAAGGACCTTTTGCTTCGAGCTTCAGGCAGCAGCGCTGTATGCCTTCATGAGCCAGGGCTTCAGGGAGTAGGCTGGGTCCCCAAGAACAATAGGCCTCATGAGCACCTGAAGATCTGCATGTTTCTGTGGAAGGTCCAAAGTCTCCAGTGTACATGCCACCAAAGAAGGCAGCGTGATGGAAGATGCGGGCATTGTGGTTCTTCCTGGACTACCCTGCCAGCACATCCATTAACCAGGCGTGGCGACCCACTATGGCCTGGAGAATCACCGAGAAGAAACCCTTGCTGTTCAAGTAGTTGTCTTTTGCTAGGGGGTGGGCAGATGATGGCGATATGGCTCCCACCAAGCGTCCCTATACAGCTTGGAAATTCCTCCCTCCGAAAGCCCTCCGTCACCTCCGCAGGGTCAGCCACCGGCACCACCCAGACTGGCAGCACTTCCACTATTGCTGTGCATACCTTGATGAGGCTGGTGCCCACAGTGGATGCCAAATTGCTGAGTGACTGAGCAGCAGGAGTCTGTAGTGGCAAGAGTCCAGATGGCAATGGTCACACGCTCCTCCACCAGAGTGGGCAGCTGCTTCTCTGTGCAACGTTTCCCCAGTTTTGCCAGAGGATCTCTGCTATCTGCAGGATGAGGTGATGGGGCATCTTGAAATTAGAGATCCACTCAGCTTCTCCCCAAGAGACAAGCCCGGACTTAGGGCAAGGCTCACCAGGCTTGGGCGTAGGGGCGGCACTTTGTGAGAGGCAGCAGAATTGGAGCCATATGATCCCAGTTTTGCTGCCCCAGCCAGATGGGGTCTGACCAGCACACAATAGAGCGGAACTATTACTACTTGTGACCTGGAAACTATGCTTCTATTAAAATGGCATTAGCCTTTTTTGTAGCTGCATCACCCTGCTGACCTCCTCTCCAGTTGATGGTCCATGTGGCTCCGCTCAGGAGCAAGAGAAGCTGAGTTGCCATTTCCACCACTGTTACTGCCAGAGCCTCCTGGGGCCATGGGAGCAGGGGCAGTGTGCCCTGAACCATTATTGCTGCTGCCTGAACCTGCCAGACTGCCTGGGAGCTAGAGCTTTGGCAAAGAGGGATGACGTTAGGGGGTAGCCATGCTACCCCGTCCCCAGGATTGAGGGAAACTGACAACCAATGTAAAATGTCATGTGGCTCTTGGTGATATGAAAATGTTGGTATGCAGCTGTTGGGTTTGGGAACTTGGCCCACCCCTGCTATAGGTGTTCATAACTACATTTATAACAAAATGCTTTCAAGTGCGTGTATTAATGTTCTTCTTCTCTGCATTTCTGGTTGTACATACTATTATCATACCATAGAGCTGCAAGAGACAGATTTCTGGGATGATCTAGCTCTGGCAAATCTTGCACCAAGCAGGGGGCTGGACTCAATGACTCCGACTGCCCTTACAGTCAGGAGTTTTTGCCTGATGATCAGACTTAGACCACTTTCAGACATGCCCCCCCCCTCACACGCATATTTGGGCTGCAAGGGGGGATATGCAGCCCGAATATGCACGGGGATTGGCTGGTCTGAAAGCCCGCCCCCCCCACATGGCTTTGCTGGCAGACGTGTGCAGGGAGCTCTGCATTCCATGTCTTTCTGCCAGTAAAGCTGCATGGGGAGCCTTTACAATCAGCCGATCCCTGCGCATATTCGGGCTGCGCATTCCCCCCCGCAGCCCAAATATGTGCCGGGGTGGGGGGGCATGTCTGAAAGTAGCCCAAGTCTCTGTTACTGCGGCTTGTACTTATTACTGCTTGTCCTGCCCTCCAGAGGAATGAAGAACAGTTGTTTTCCATCTTCTTTATGTAGCCGTTCAAATATTTGTAGGCTGGTCTTATTGCCCCCCCCCCTTCTCTCTTCTCCAAGCTGAACATACTCAAATCCCTCAGCCTCTCCTCATATGATTTGTGTTCCATCCAAACCTTTTCTCATCTTTGTTACTCTCCTCTGCACCTTCTCCAACTTTTTTGTGCCCTTCTTAAAATGGAGTGCCCCAAACTGAATGCAGTCCACCAGCGGGGTCCTGACCAGAATTGAACAGCATGCTGGTACAATGACTACGGGAAGTTGTGCACAGTGCTTCTGTTGATGCATCCGAAAATGGCATTGACTTTCTTTGCAAATAGCATCATACTGCTGGCTCATGTTCAGTTGATGATCCACAACTACTCTAAAGATCTTCGTTTGCCATGTTACTACCGATCCAGCCATAACTGGAATGAGGCTCTGTTTGGGGGCACAACGTGCGCCATCTCAGTACCTTCCAACTGCCACACCAATCAGTAGCAAGGGACGACCTCTGGGAAATAAAATAGGCTGCTTGGTTGTTCTCAGATTAGTTTACTTAGGTAGATGTAGGTTCTCCATGTATTGGAAAGTTCTTCACCTCTTCTTCAGGGACCCAGCCCCTCAGGCTGCTACGATGGCAATGCCAACAGAACAGTGCAGATTTGCAAAAGACTGCACATTTTGTCCAACATCAATGCCGGCAGCAGGTGCTCATGACAAGTGTTCAGCCTGTCTGGGTGAGGAACATATCTCTAAAAATGGGATGTCTTGTGCAGGTGTGACAAAGATTGTAGGGGTTCACCAACACCTTGCATGTCTCCAGACCAGTCATGACTCCATTTACACCCCTGCAGTAACTGCTCACCATTGCTCAGTCCAGAGTGTGCCTCTCTACAAGCGTAAACCCGATGTGAACTGTATCTTGGAGGTACTCGGTTGCATAGATATGAATGGGTCAGTGTCGCCTCTGGGAGCTAGGGGCACCCCAGAGGTATTGGGGGGATTAGCGAGACCCTAGTGCACAAGTATTAATTGATACCTTAACACTAATGTCCTAATCCTGACTGAGGTAAATTGTTCCTATTATTAGAAACACTTAAGTAATGTAAAGAAAGTAATAGATATTATACACCATGTCAAGAGTGGCAGGTGTCCAGCAGCAATAATTTCTCTCAACGCGGAGAAAGCGTTTGATATGGTGGAACATGAGTATCAGTTTGAAACAATGAAACAAATGGGAATGGGTGGTAGTTTTTTAGAATGGATTATGTTAATCTATAAGAATCCAACAGCAAAAATAATAATGGACGGGAATTTAACTAGGGACATAAGATTGACGAGGGGCACCCGTCAGGGATGCCCAATATCACCACTGTTATTCAATATACCTATAAAGCCTCTCACTATAGTTATAAGAAATATGCAACAGATTCAAGGGATAAAAATTGGGGGTAAAGAATACAAAGTAGCAATGTATGCTGACGATATGATGGTGTTTTTAACAGACTTGCCCAAGTCGGCTCCTAATCTAGTAGAAATTATACAAAAAAACTGGGATAGTTTCAGGCTATAAAGTAAATGTTGAAAAGTCACAAATGTTACTCTTTAATGAGGATAAATTATAATATATATTTTTTACAAAAATCAGTACCTTTCACAGTACAACAGAAAGGGATGAAATAACAAAAAATTGGAAAGAGCTTTATAAAGCAAACTTTGTACCTTTGATGGAAGAGCTAAAAAACAGGGAAGAAGCATGGAAGAAACTCCAAGTATCATGGATTGGGAGAACCAACCTCATAAAGATGGTGATTCTGCCAAAATTTTTATATACCTCCTTCGCATTGCCTATAAAACTACCTAGTGAATATCTAGGTACAATAAATAAAACAATATCTAGAATAATATGGAATAGAAAAAAAACACAGGTTAGAATAGTAATCTTATATACACAAAAAGAAAAGGGAGGAATTAATTTGCCAGATTTTAAATTTTATCATTGGTCATCCGCATTACGAGGTATTAAAGTCTGGTACCATAACAGTATTCCAGATTGGACTGAGACTGAAAAAGTTTATTGCAGGACCAAAAAATTTAAAGATCCACTCACAGACAAGGTAGAGTTTAAATTACCTAAAGGTGAAGAACATCCATTTATAAATATGTCACTGCAAATATGGGAAATCTGTCTTAAAAAGGCTGAAATAATAAAAGAAAAAAACCGTATACACCAGTATTTGGACAATGGACTTAAAAGGCAGGGATCCTGGATAAAATTTAAAAGATTTGGGAAAAGAAAGAGATACGTCTTGCCTCTCACCTGTTTGTAGAAAAGGAGCTGTTGACATTGGATACAATAAAACAAAAAAATGGAAGTGATCTGGGGCTCCTCGTCTATGCAAAAATTTAAAGCAAATTCAATTATAAGCAAATAAACCATTATATACAAGAAATGTTACTGAATTAGATAAAGTTTTATATGGAGACTCTTTACAGAAACATATACTATCACAATTGTATAAAGTATTACAAAATTTGTTTAATTTACCTGATGCTGGATACATATCTGCGTGGGCGGATGACTTATAAACCAAAATTGATTAAAAAAAAGATGCATCAAATCTGGAAAATTATGCAGACTGCTTTAAGACTGTGACTGATTCAAGATTGCTTGCAGTGAAAGAACCACAAATAAAGACTACATATAGAATGTATTTAACTCCCAAGCGATTGCATGCAATGAACAAAGATTACCCTGAGGAATGCTGGCAGGGTTGTAAAGAAATAGGAACAATGATACATTGTTGGTGGCAGTTCCCGTATGTATATAAATGACTTTTGGAAACAAATTTGGTAGCACATGAATAAAACAGCGCAAGCGGAAATCCCTTTCCATCCTATGTTCGTGTTCTTAGGAATATTCCCTGAGGTACAAATTACAAAGGAAAGAAGATTGGCATGTCAGCAGATGAGACTGGCAGCAATATATACAATTGTTTGCAACTGGAAATCTGTACAAAAACCATCAATTGATAGATGGATACAAAGACTGTGGTTTACATTGTCAATGTAACATGTACAAGCTGACTTACATCAGGACTTGCAAGGATTCTATGCAATTTGGAACAATAAATACAACAACAAAGAAACAAGGAATTCATGCAACAATATGCCTCACCAAAATATAAGAGTGTAGCAGATTTAGATAGATTGATAA
Source organism: Sphenodon punctatus (assembly GCA_003113815.1). NCBI lineage: Eukaryota > Metazoa > Chordata > Lepidosauria > Sphenodontia > Sphenodontidae > Sphenodon > Sphenodon punctatus. The sequence goes on along the minus strand of QEPC01000157.1, from coordinate 1,670,618 downwards.
ATGTGGTAGTAAGGGACCGACGCTGTAAGGGAATTTTCCCAAATCGGTCCGCACTGAAGTTAAATAACAATGTAAAAACAAATATGTAACTAAACTGGAAAAACTCAAAACCTATAAATATATATATATATTTTAATGTAAAAATAACTTTCTGTATAAAATAATTCCATTATAATGTATGCTTACCATTTCTATGGCATTTTTCAGTGTTGTGTATTTTATATCTTTTTATATATAAATCTGTGTGTGTATATATGTGTGTGTGTGCAAGTAATGCGTGTGTGTGTGTGTGTGTATGTATATATGTGTGTGTGTGTGTGTATGTATATATAGTAGACTGATAAACAGAGGTAGATGGAAAGATAAAAAGCTGATGTTGAAGCTGGAGCTAGACATTTCGGCTTCCGCCTTCATCAGTAACGCGCTGGGTTTCAAATGGTGCCCGGAGAGAGGTGACCGTTCGAGGCATTCCTCGTTAATTACAGACAGGGTCCCTGCCCCACTGGGCTTGCAATCTAGAAGAGACGAGGGAGGGGAGAGGGACATCAAGTTACCGTCTGTTTATGAAGCTGCAGGTGCCAATACGTAGCTTAGTTACAGCAAGGGGCCGTGAGTAAATTGGGGAGCAGCCTACGGGGATGAGGCACTAGGGAAAGCCTGATGAAAGAAGTAGGTTTTCAGGGGGGCTTTGAAGGTGGCGAGGGAGGGAGCAGGATTCATGTATTTGGAGGAAATTCCAGGCCTGGGGGCAGCAAGGCAGAAGGGGCAGATGTTTCAAGGAGCAGGCGAGGAGGGGGGGAGAGGAGGAGTGGAGCTCCCGGACAGGAGGAAACAAGCGCAGAGAGAGAGGCGAGGGCAAAGCCCCAAAGGGCCTTGAAGGTAAGAGCAGCTTGTTGTGCTGAATGGGTCCAGGTAGAGGGGGAGGGACTGGACGTGATGGAAGCAGCAGGTGAGCTGGATGACCTTGGCTGCAGAGCTTTGAACAGAAGCGAGGGGGTGGGGGGGTGAGATGAAAGAAGGGGAGGCCAGTAAAGAGGTTAATAGTCAAAGCGAGGGATGACTAGAGTACAGGTGAGTTCTGACAGCTGAGACTGTAAAGATATCACTCTTTCTAGGTACAGATAGTTAGATAAGAGGGAGTACGACTAGTTGGGCTAGTTTTATTTGTGCGCGGTGTATGTGATTATGTATTGATCATACTTAGCATGGTTACAACATTTGATGAGTTTGTCTGTATTATCCACTCCCCCCATGTATCATTCCCATATAGTCCATCTGTCTGTCTAGGGTTTCTGTTTATCCATCCCCACCGTCCTTTTTCTCGCTGTCTGTTTGTCTGTAGTTTCCTTCCCTGTACACCAGGGGTGCGGAAACGTTTCCCTCTCGGTGACCACTTTGACAATTGCTACAAGCTCTGAGGGCCGTATAGAAATTGGCCCTCAGCTCTGCTCCCTTCCCCTGATCTCAGTCTTTTAGGACTTTGGGGTAGAAACTGAATCCAGGAACTAGATCTGGGAGGGGGGGTCAACTAAAAACTAGCCGTGGGTTGCATTTGTTCCCCACTTCTGCTATATATTTCATCCCATCCATCTATCCATCCATCCACAGTCCGAACCAGAGGATCAGTGACTCAGACCTGAACCAAGTCAGAAGCCACAGAGAGAGTGGGACGACGCAGGGAATCACACGCAAGAGCGGAGACAGCGTACGGATTGATCGCTAGGGAAGCTGGAGGATTTAGCCACCCAGAAGATGCAGGGACATGGTGGTGTGGTCGGGGGCAGGCAGGCTGCAGTGCCAAGGCTCCTGCCCTAAACATGGGTTTGAAACTAGTTGGTCCTTATAAGATGTAGGCAACAAATGACCTCTATCTCTGGAGGTCCACACAGCTTCCCATTCTCCTCCCAAGTCAACTACACAACCCGCCATCTTTGCTACGCTGCTGCCTGCCATCATCTTTTGGTTGCCTCCCCTCAACTGCCATCTTCCCCGGTCAGCTGGTTTAACCAAGAACTGGGGTTCTTTGGTTGGCACCTGCAGGAGTCTGTACATGGGACTGGTCTGTGGGCTGTCCCTTGAGCTACCTATGGGTGGGGAGAGGCAGAACTGAAGCAAATAGTAGATTTTGTATTCACTGATACCTACATTTTTGGATATTATTATTGTATTTTTATTTATATAGCACCAGCAGCGTACCTGGCCCCGTACAATCAATAGTTAAAGACAGGTCCCTGCCCCAGGGAGCTTACAATCAAAGAGAGACAAGGGAGAGGTGAACATAGGGAGAGACAAGGATACATTCATGAGGTTGAGAAGTTGCAGGTGCATGGGCTTCGCTTAGTTACAGGGAATTAGATTCTGAGTGAGTGGGGAGGATGTCCAAGCTAGGGAAGGCCTTACGGAAGAGGTAGGTTTTCAGGAGGGATCTGAAAGTTGGGAGGAAAGGAGCAAAGAAAGTGAACGTATCCAGGAAGGGAGTTCCAGGTGTCGAGGGCAGCAAGAGAGAAGGGGTGAAGATGTTTAGAGGAGATGGGGAGTCGTGAGCAGGCTGGGGTGGGGGCAGAGGAGGCACAAAGCTCCCAGGCAGGAGCGTGGCAGGATACAACAGTGGAGAGAGATTGATTGATTTTTTTATTTAAATGTTTACCCCACCCTTCCCAGATGGCTCAGGGCAGCTGTGGAAGCAAGGCCATAAAGAGCCTGCCCTTGAAGGTGAAGATCAGGAGCTTGTGCTGAATGCGTTCCCATAGAGGCAGCCAGTGCAAGGTGGAGAGGAGGGGCTGAACGTGGTCAAAGCGATGGGTAAGGGGGATGACTTTGGCAGCAGAACGTTGAACAGAGCTGAGAGGGGTGAGATTGGAGCAGGGGAGGAAGTTACAGTAGTCAAGGCGAGAGATGACTAGAGCATGGACTAGGGTTTTTGCAGCAGCAACAGTAAGGCAGGTCTGAATTTTAACAATATTATACGGGGCAAAGCAACAAGATTTGTTAACAGCCTGAATCTGAGACTGTTCTGGAGAGAGAGGAGTCAAAGATTAATCCCAGGCTACGCGATTGACACCCTGAATGAAAACTGAGAGGGAAGTAGAAGGGGAACGTTTTTTGGGGGAAGATGAGCGGCGAGACAGCCCAGCCAGAGATGACTGAGAGTCAGTCAGCAGTACGAGACTGGAGGGAGGAGGAGAGTGTGGGAGTGGAGAGAGAGAGTTGTGTGTTATCAGCATACAGCTGATACTGGAAGCCGTGAGATTCAATGAGTTTACCGAGAGAAAGAGTGTAAAGAGAGAAGAGAAGAGGGCCCAGGGACAGAGTCTTGGCAGAGGGGAAGCAATGTGGAGGAGGTACCAGCAAGAGAAACACTGAAGGAGTGGTTCAAGAGATACGAAGAGAACAAGTTGAGAACAAGGGAATGTAGCAAATCCGGGAGACCATGATCGACAGTGTCAAAGGCGGCAGAAAGATAGATGAGGACAAGAACGGAGCAGAAGCCCTTTGACTTAGCTAAGAGAAGGTCACTGGTGATTTTAGCAGTCTCAGTCAAATGGAGAGGGCGGATGCCCAATTGAAGGGGGACAAGGGGGGAATTTGAAGAGAGGAAATCAAGGCAAGCGTGCTCCAGGAGCTTGGAAGTGGAGGGTAGGAGTGAAATGGGGCAATAGTTGGAAGAGTCAGAGGGGTCGAGTGGCCTTAAGGATAGGGGAGACCATGGGTGATTTCAGACGTTACGGGCACCCGGTTCACCACAGTGGATTCCCGGCAAGGATGAACCGAACAACCACCCCCCGTGGTCAATTAAAGCCCCAAACAGACGGGACGGGACCGGGACCATGGCAGGGAATCGGGCCACTGGATCACGGGCCGGGGCAACGCAACAGACGTGATGCCGATTCCCGGCCGTGGTCAAAACACCCACAAGGCACCGGGCAGGGGCGGGACACAGACATGGCCGCCTGAGGGCAAACGAAGCCACAAGGGACAAAAGGGAACACCTACACAAGGGAAATGGGAAGGGAGGGGGGAGAGGGAGACGAGCCGGCCAGGTACCACACACAACAGGCACCCAGACAATGGGGGCACAGTGGAACACACAGCACAAGCACACGCCCGGGCACACACACACACACACACACACACACACACAGAAGGGAAAGGAAGGGAAGGGGGGACACTGGCGCCCGGACAGCACACAAGGCACACTGGGCACAGGGTGGGTGGGTTGCGGAACAGGGAAGAGGGGGGGACACAGCACAGGGGCAGGGCAGGACACAGGCACCAGCAAACACAACCGCCACAGCAGAACAGTCCACATGGGCACCCCCACAGCAACACAGGCAGTCCCGGAATGGGGGGCCCCAGGAGCTCGGGGCAAGAGCACAGCGAGAGCCCACACGGAACAGGGAGCGGTCCAGGACCCGTCCAGAGGGCACACACGGACCCCTCATGCTGGTGAGGGGGCGAGGGAGGGCAGGTAGGAGAGCCGGTGCAATGCAGCAGGTCCAAAGTCACACACACACACCCGGGGAGGAGGCGGGAGGGGCAGTTTGGGGGTGCCGGGACCCCGCAGTCACACAGGCACCCAAGTGGGGGTGCTGGAGGGAGCGCAGGCAGGCAAGGACAGGCAGCTGGACCCAGGGGGGCCAGGGAGGCTGAGCAGAGAGCCGGACCCAGGCGGCGGAGAGGGCAACCATGGAGGGGTCCAGCGGGTGCAGAGGCGGGCGGGGGGGGCGGAGCCACAGGCAGGGGCAGCAGCACCCTGGGATGCAGGCAGTACAGCAGCATGTCAGGGACATCAAGGAGGGTGCAGGCAGTGGAACACGACCCCAGGGCAGGGGTGGGAGCCCGCACGGGGGCATGAGGCCGGGGGGCACAGGGGAACTCAAGGCCAGCTGCTAGGGGCCACAAAGGGGACAGGGGCTGGGTGCCCCGCCCGGTGAACGAGGTGGGGCCAATGGATCATGCTCCGGTGGTACCCCAACAAGAACATGTGGTGGGCGATCAGGGAGTAAGCCTTGAAAGAATCCTGCATGGACAAGGCCAGTTGCACATCCGAACAGGACCACACGCCGGACAGCACCGACAGCTCCGCCACAGTAGGCTCAGACATGCAGAAGTCAGCAGCAGGGGGTCATGGAAGCTGACCCAGCTCCAACAGCCGGTGATACACCACCCCACGAGAGCGCTGGTACCCATGGGCCCCGTGGACACAGCCAAAGTACGACATGGCCAAGGCAGGACCCCCCCTCCGCAAGGCAGACCATGTAGGTGGCCAGGCTGCACACAGACAGTGCAGACACCACCTCAGCCGTGAACCAGGCTACATGCGAGCACCTCCTCTCCGGGATGCGCCCATCCGGGAAGGGAACCAGCCCCAGCATCTCAGCATGCAGCCGGCAATCACGGGTGCTCGCCTCATAGCCGAAGTAAAGAAGTCCAGAGCTCAGGCTTGCATAAGCACCCAACTGGCTGTCCGGGCAGCCCAGGAGCAACTGCACGGCTGGGGTATGCCACAGGTCACACAGGGACATGGTCTCACGGAAGGTCCAGCTATGGGGGGCCCCATGGGGGTGTGGAAGTGGGAGCCCCCTGGAAGCACAACCAGCCATGGTCCAGCAAGACAGGGAGAATAACACCACGGACAGGGGGGCACACATTCCCTCCAGGGCTGGGGGGGCTCCAGGGGGGCCCCAAGGACAAGTGAGGCAGTCACAGGCCCCAACATTGTATAGCAACAGTGCGAGGTGTGGGCTGCGGGCCCGGCACAGCTACAGGAAACAAGTGCCCAGTCAGGACAGCCGAGACTCTAATCAGGCCACCAAGAGACACGGTGTAGCAAACAGGGAGAGGCGGGGGGTGATGGCTGAAGGCACGCAGCTGCAACAGGAACACCCGGGCGCGTGCTTGTCTGCACGCTAGGCCCTATGCAGGAGCAGCAGGCACACCCAACAGCGCACCCGTGCTGCCCAGGCCCTCCCACCCTGCCGGGGAAGGCCCTGTCAGCTGGGGGTGGGGCACCGGCCGACCTCTGCCAGGACCAGTCAGGATGGCACCCCCCCCAACCCCTGGGGCTGCCACCTCCATGGAGGGGGACAGGGCGGCCACCTACTGGATGCACCTAGCGCTCGCAGCCGAGTGGTTTTGCGCCCACACCAACCAGCTGCGCATCTTTACCACAGAGGTGCACCTGGGCGCCCGCCTGTGGGTTACCGCTGCCTGGGGCGGCGCAGGGGCGTGAAGGGCCCACCACAGCCGTAGATGTGCCCTGACCCGGCTCAGGAATCAGAGGCTGTCCGGGGTGGACCAGCAGGCTGTGATGCGGGGCCGGAGCAGGACAGCGGTGATCCGAGAGGCAGCTGGGTGCCTCCGTTGGCAGAGGGAGACTGCGCGCCAGGCTGCCCTGCTCGCTCTGCCCATTGACAGGCGGCTGTGGGTCGCAGAGCGGGCACAGGGGTGGTGGGCCAGGGTGCTGCACCAGTGGGACGAGGCGGAGTGAAGGGCCCACTTTAGGATGGACAAGCTCACCTTGCTGCGGCTCGCGGAGCTCCTCACGCCCTGGCTGGAGCGCCAGCACACCCCCATGAGGACCCCCATCCCCATGGTCCAGTGGGTGGCCATTGGGGTCTGGGCCCTAGCAACGCCCGACTCCTGCCAGTCTGTGTCAGGGCTGGGTCTTGAACCCCCCAGCCGTGCAGGATTGAAGAGCACCACCTTAAAGGCTAGTGTTATCTCAGGCTGTGTTAACAGCCCACTATTCTTTCCTGTGTCTTCCTTCGTGTCTCCACCCCGTGTTGCCACGCCCTTCCCCAGCTGTGCCCTTTCCCCCCTAGCCTTGCCTCCCAGCTTCCTGATTGGCCACAAGGTAGCATTTAAACCATAGTGTGGCCACAGGAAGCTGTGGGAGCAACTGCTCTTACCCCCTGAGTACACATTGGTGTGGGACACTTGTGCACTCTACCTTTCCCCTGCCTTGTGTCTAGGGGGTCCCTCATTTTCCCTCTCCCTCCCCTTGTGTATTTGCTGGGTATCTGTTGTATGTGTGACCCCTATGGACCCTGCAGCTCCTTCCTTTCTTGTTCTCTGTGTTATAATTATAGTTCTTGTCGTCCTTTGTGTGTAACCTGTTAAGTGTCCTGTTATGGTTGAATGTTGTCTCCCCTGTTGTCCGTGTTGCTGTCTGGTTAACTCTGTGTTCCCTCGTTTCCCTGTTTGGTCTCACTTCCCCCATAGCTTTGTTCCCCTATACCCGTGTATTGTTTCCCTGTAGTCTTGTGTTCGTTGTTGCCCCGTTTGGTCTCACTTCCCCTATAGCCGTGCATTGTCTTCCTGCAGTCCTGTGTTCCTGGTTGCCCCATTTGGCTTCACCCTCCCCATTGCCTTGTTCCCCTATAGCCCTGCTTGGTCTTGTTTCCCCCCAGGGCCTTGCCGTCCCCGGCAGCCTCCGTGCTTGGCGTTCCCCCTGTAGCCCTGTCTTACCTTATTCCTCTTTAGCTTGTGTTCCCTCTGTGTCTCACTTCCCTCTTGCCCTGTCCCCTGCCTCCCTCCTTCTATCCGGTATTCCCTCTTGTGGCTCCTCAGAACTTCTCTTCCCTCTTTCACTCCTGGAGTTTCTCTCTCACTCTCTCTTGTTTCTGTAACCTCAGTGATGAGCCGTGCATTCTGAAGTTGGGTTCCCCAGCTGATAAGGACGAGAGCAGTCTCAAAACACCACGAGACCGGCTGAGAGGTTTTTTCCTATCGGCGTACCCTGGGCCTTTTCTATGGTTGTCCCATGGTTATAGGTTCCCTCACCTCTACTTCCCTGACAGATCCCTGGTTATAGGTTCCCTCACCCCTACTCCCCTGACAGTCTGTCTCCCAGCACTTCAGGGTTGGGCTGAGCACCCTTGCCTGCATCCTCCAGGATGTCTGTAAGGCTGGACAGGACGATCCAGCTAGTCGATCAGAGAGCTGTGATGGCCGACTTCGCGGCCGGAGGCTTCCCCAACTGCATGGGTGCCGTGGACGGCACCCACATAGAGATCCTCTGCCGGGGAGGCCGGGGAGTATGTCAACAGGCACGGGTATTACTCCCTGAAGCTGCAGGTGGTTGTGAACACCGGGGCATATTCATAGACATCTGCATGGACCACTCCGGCCACAGTCACGATGCCTGGATCATGACAATCTCCCCCTTCTATGCCCGGATGTTCCGGGGTGACTTTGCAGACGTGGGGATGACCAGGATCGATGGGGTGCTCATGCCCCCCTGTATCCTGGGGGACCCGGCCTATCCCCTCACCCGGTGGCTGATGAAGGTGTACCTTGTCGCCTGCAACCCTGTGGAGGTGCTGTACAATTCCCGCCTGTGTTCGAGCCGGACTGTGGTGGAGTGGGCGTTCGGGGCCCTCAAGCAGCACTGGAGGAGCCTTGCCGGCTGGCTGGCCTACACTCTGGAAACCTCCACCCTGGTGATAGGTGCCTACTGTGTGCTGCACAACATGTGCAAGACCAAGGGGGCAGCCCTGGAGTACCCCAAGCCACATTGCCCCCCTGGCCCAGTGCCCCTTTACGTAAATGCAGACAACCCGAGGGAGTACCGTTATGCTAAGCGCATCCGGGCTGCCCTGGCCAGGCATATCAGCCGGGAGGCCGAGGCATGAGGGTGCGCCCTGCCCACTCCTCCCCGGAGGTTCCCCCAGGGTCCTGGGCCCTGCCTGGAACAGCCCACTGGGGCCCTGTAACTGACACCATGCATCTGGAGAGCATGCAGCACATTTATTCATCCACCCATGACAACCCGCGCCCCACACATCCCCACCTCCCTCCACCACCACCACCCATGCATGGTGCCCCCCCATCACACAGCCCTCCTCCTTCCCCCCCATCCCCCGCGTGCCCAGGGCTGGCCCCTCGGTCGCCCAGTGGGCGCTGCCGAGCTCTGGGAGCTCACTACCCTCCCCACTGTCACTGTCCCCAGCTGTGTCCTGTGCGGTCTCGTAGCCTGGAAGGGCAGGCGGTGGTAGGAGGGAGGGAGGAGCCAGGACCGGAGGGGCCCCCCGCAGTGGCTGGACCCTCCTGAGGCCTGGGGGGACCGGGGGTCAAATGCGTGGCCCCTGCTGGGGTGGAGGTGGCTGGGGTGGTTGGGGTGGGGGAGGGGGTGCTCGGGTTGCTCTGTAGGGTAAACGGAGATGGGTAAAGCGGGGTCCAGGGTGCCCATCCCCAGCCAGGGCATGGACCCCCAGGGTCCGTGTCCCCCCTGGGTCTGCCCTGGGGCCTGGTCGCCCTGCCCGGACCCCTCCTTCCCACTCCCTGTGTCCCAGGTCCCCCTCCCTGGCCCCCGGGTGCACCCCCACCCTATCCGTGTGCCTCACCCGGGTCCTCCGCCTGCTGACTGGGCACCTCCACTCCAGCCTCCTCGTCCACCTGCCCCTGCTGCTGTACTGTCCTGTGCCCTGTGGGGGGTAGTGGGTGGGTGTTAGTGGTGGGCGGTCTGGGGGGCCGGCCGCCCCTCCTGCCCTCCAGCATGCCTGGGGGGCCCGGGGCGGCCCCCGGCCCATGCTTCCCCCACCCTCCATCACCCCCCTTGCCCCGGCTGCGCCTCCCCTTGCGGCTGCCCGCTTTCCCTCTATGTCGGTCTCAGACCCCTCGGTGTGGTTGGGGTCCCCCTGGGACCACTGGCTGAGGGTGATGAGGGTGCCAGCCTTGGACTCCGCTTCTCCGGCCAGGGGTGGGGGGCTTTCCGGGCTGCTGTCCGGTGGGGGGGGGGCTGCTGGTGCCGGAGGTCCTGGGGTGTTCCTCCTGGGTCTGGGGCCCAGGAGCGGGTGCCTTCCTGGGGGGTGGCGAGTGGAGGGGGTACCTCAACCTGTTCCCTGCCCTGGACCACGGCGCTCCCCACGAGGCGTGGGGCCACGATGGAGGGCTTCATATGAAGGATGCGGTCCAGGGCATCGTAGTATGGGGTGGTCCGGGCTCCATGCCCGGACCGCCTATTGTTGTCCTGGATGGCCTTGTACCCCCTCTTTAGCTCCTTGGCCTTGGAGCGGCACTGGACCATGGTCCGGTGATGTCCTGCCACCCCCATGTTCTGCACTATGTCCCAGAACACATGCTCATTCCTCTGATTGAGGGCGAGCTCCAGCTGGTGCTCCAGGGTCCCCCAGATCCTGATCAAGTCCTGGGTCTCCTGGAACCCCCACTGCCCCCCCCATGGTAGGGCCTTCTCCCCCTTCGGGTCCTCCCTGCCTCCTCCTCCACCCGTGCTGGGCCTGTCTCCTCCGGTGGCTTGGCCTCCCGGGCCTGTTTCCGTGTCTGCGGGACATGGGGGGGTTATGGTCTGGTCCCGTTGTACCCCTGTCCCGCAGGCCCCCTCCCCCCCACATACCGGGTGCCCGGCCGGGCCCCCTCCACCCGGTGGTGCCCTGTGCCGACTGCTCCACTCCCCTTGGTTCCCCTTACCCTTTTCCAGGGTGCCTCCTCCCCCGGTCCGGCCGAGGTCCCCGGGTTGGCTTGCCCCGGCTGCGGCTGCTGCAGCTGCTGCGGTTGTCCCTCCACCTCCTCCATCTGCAGCACGACCACCACCTCCTCCTCCTCTTCCTCCTGCGCTTCCTCTACCTCCTCCTCCACCTCCTCCTGCCTCGCTCTCTCGCCCACCGCCTTCCTCCTCCCTCCTTGCTCCATCCCGCCACGTTTCCCTGTTGCTGACTGCCCTTTAAATCTCCCTCCGGTGGCTGTGTTGTTGCTGGTTGCCTGGCAGTGATGCTGCGTGCTTTGTCCCTGCTTGAAATCATTTCCTTTGTTTCCGGCCAGTGGTTGCCGTCCAGACATTACTTTTTTTTGTTTCCCGTCGGGAATCTCTTTGACCACGCTTTCGGAGATGGTCTGGGGGGGTGGAGCTCCAGAAGCATGGTTGATTTTGACCCCATGTGGGTATTGACTGTGGTGAACATTTGTCACGCGCGTAACAGATGTTCAGGGTGCTTTGGCCCCGCCACGGGATTGACCGTGGTTCACTGTGGTTGAGCGTGATCTCGTAACGTCTGAAAATACCCAATGGCGTGTTTGAAGGTCAATGGAAATGACCCAGTAGAGAGGGAGAGATTAATGATGTGCAACAGAGAAGGCGCAGGGGTGGGGGCAATCGCCGTTAGGAGGCAAGAGGGGATGGGGCCGAGGGGTTGGATGAAGAAATGAAGGAAGGAGATACCTCATCAATGGAAGCCAGGGAGAAGGAGAAAACACAGGCATGAGGGGGAATAGCAGAGAAGGAAATGGGGGAGGGAGAGGTTTGAGAATAGAAAGGTGGAGTTTATCAATCCTGTTGAAAAAGGAGACGATCCTGCGCAGAGAGAGAGAGATGAAGGCGGGAGAGGACAGGGAGGCTTCAGAAGGGAAACAAGTGCTGAGAAGAGACAGAGGGGGCTGTGGGAGTGAGACTCAATGAATGAGGAGTAATAGCAGTCTTTGGCCGGGGAAAGGGCATTGCTAAATACAGATAGAGCAAACTTAAAGTGGAGGAAGTCAGCAAAATCATGAGACTTGGCCAGAGGTGCTCAGCATCAGCAGTTCAAGAGCAGGATAGTATGTGTGAGCCAAAGGACAGGGGTTTATGTGATGGATAGGACGGCTTGAGAGAAGACCAAGGGAGTCAAGGCTGGAGTGTCAAATTGGTGGAGTTATTTCAAATAAGTGAAATAGCTAAAGTGGCTTTCCCCGGCCAAGCAGCACTGAATGTCGGCTTTGTCGGATCCGAATCAGAATGAGCAGATTCGCCAGATACCGTATTCACAGCGTTCATTAGTTCCGGCTTTAACAAGAGGGTTTCTCTGCCACAGTCCAGGACACATCTCCAGCTCATCTGATTAGCCAGCTTGCAATACTTGGGAGCGGTGTGTCTACAATGTGGACATTATGCTTGTTTTTGTTTCCAGTTGTTACTTAGAATAAGGTCCTTGCCCGAGGGGTTCCGGGGTGGGGGCGGGGAGAGGGACGTTTACAAACTCGGATAGACAAGGACCAGGAAATAGGAAGAAGGGGAAACAGAGGGAAGGACAGTGGAAATCACAGGTGCAGGTTCTTCGTTTAGTTATACATAATAGAGATAATTACCTACATTGTACAGTATATTTAATGAAAAAAAAAACCTTTGGTTTAAGGGGCTACTTAAGATATGCAAACTTGAACTCAAAAAACAATGGAAATTCCAGCTTAAAGTTGCAGCCTCAGTTCACGCACCAGGTGAGCAGTAAAGATTGTTTGAGTCTCGTGTATTGTGCTCCCCTACAATTTATTTATTTATTTATTTATTTATTTAATAGATTTCTATACCGCCCCATCCTGCACAGCAGCTCGGGGCGGTTAACAACAATAAAACAATTTAAAACGCTTTTAAAATACAAATATAAAACATATTAATAAGACAAGGTGGTATAAATAAATATATAGGTGGGGGATTAAAAATCACCCCCCCTCCCCTCCCTCCCAAAGGCCTGGGCAAACAGCCAGGTCTTACAGTTCCGCCGAAATATCAAAAGGCTTGGGGCCAGGCGAGCTTCCTCCGGAAGGGAGTTCCACAGCCGCGGCCCTACCACCGAGAATGCCCGCTCCATCGTGGCCCCCCGCTTAACACGGGGGACCTCCAGTAGGGCACCCCCGGCAGACCGCAGGAGTCGTTCCGGGGCGCGAAGGACGAGGCGGTCCCTAAGGTAAGAGGGGCCAAGGCCGTATAGGGCTTTATAGATCATTACTAGGACCTTGAACTTGGCCCGGCACACTATCGGCAGCCAGTGCAGCGCTCGGAGCACCGGTGTAATGTGCTCCCGGCGACCCGTCCCCGTAAGAAGACGGGCCGCCGCATTCTGCACCAGCTGCAGCCTCCGGGCCAAGAACAAGGGAAGCCCCACGTAGAGCGCGTTACAGTAGTCGAGCCGCGAGGTGACGAAGGCATGGATGAGGGAGGCCAGGTCCGGGCCAGAGACATACGGACGCAGCCTACGTACCAGATAAAGCTGGCGGAAGGCAGCCTTAGCGACTGCCTCCACCTGCCGCTCCAGCCGCAGGTCTGCGTCCAATATGACCCCCAGACTCCGGACCTGCTGAGCTACAGGGGGGCAAACCCCCCCAATCAGGGGGGCCACCACCCCCTTCGCCCTCCCCACAACCATAACCTCCATCTTATCTGGGTTGAGTTTCAGTCTGCTCCGCCGCATCCAATCCGCCACGGCCTCCAAATTTAGTCTCCATGCACCCACCCTTTGCCTTGGCTTTTCAGGCGCAGCTCCCTTGTTTCTCCCACTCGGGGTTAGTGCATGTGGCGGGTACAGGGGCATTGTGCGTGGGGGCTTTAGGCAGGACGGCCATTGCTGGGGCCGATCACAGCCTGTCCATTCTGGAGTCCATCCTGCTGGGGCTGAAACTGCAGCAGCAACTAGCTCCTCTCTGGCTCCTAACCCAGGGATTGCAGGAGGCGATTTTTTGCCATTTCCCTCCAACGTCTGTAACCTTTGGTCCTTTCTCTGACCTCCTTGGTCCTTTCTGTGACTCTTCAGAACTCCTTCCGTCAGAGATCTGTGACACAGCCCTAAAGCGGCATCAGAAGTTCAGACCCCAGCGAAAGATGCACATCTCAGAGATGCCTATGGGAAACATCCATCCTACCGACAACTTCTACTTCCAAGGTCTAAATGAAACCAAGTGTCCCAAAAGGTGAGGGGAGTGGCCAGGCACCAAGTTTTATTTGTAAGTACTCTTCCCTGTACTGGTTATGTGAGTCGAACATTTTTTACCAGCCCCACCCCTTCAGACCCTCCTGAAATTTCAACCCCCTGCGTGGGGTTGAAATTTCACAGGCATGATCTCCGTGACAATACGTCCAAATTTCATACTCATACTTTATATCGTTTTGATTTTATAAGGAGAAGGATTGTTCAGTTTTATATTTTATAATATATACTATTTTATAGTGTATTAATCATATGATGTAACTAGAAACCTATTGCATTAGTATTAATCATATTCCATATTATTTATTTATTTAATTTACATTTCTACCCCACCCTTCTCCGAGACTCAGGGAAGCTTACAATATCAGAAACGCAAAATACAATAAGATACAATTAAGATCCCTTAAAACACCAACAGCATCCCAAACACTCGCCCACCCCAGCCTCTATCCCCATAGAGGTGTGAGTGTGCCTCTATAGTTAAGGCAAGTTGTACTCTGTTAAAATCACTAATATTCTACTTGTTATAAAACTGAGATGATTTATCCTATCAGTGTGACATCTTGTAGGGTGGCTTGCTTGAGTGAGGGGTAAACTCTGTCCAAATTTCATGGAAATTCAATTAAAAGCAAAAAGTGTACAAATGTCTTAAACATTGGAGCTAGATGTGTTTTGTGTTTTTCCCTTTTGTGATAGGTTTTTGTTGATCAAGAAAAGTGTGGTTTTAATTGTCTGTGTGGAGGCGTATACTGTAGCACAGCAGCTATGGCCAACTCTGCTCCAGGCTGCTCTCTTTTAAATTGTTGACCAGAGCCAGGGGAAAGTGCGCACAGGGGCGTGGGCTGCAGAAGGTAGTTAAATCAGGCCGGCTGAAAGCGGCTCGCGAGACAGGGCAGGGAGAGACAAGCTCTGGGCGACAGAAAGCTGGACTGAGCGTCTATTAGGGTTAGGAAGAGGTTCGAGGGATTCGAGGGGTCACAGTCAGCCACACTCCAAACACAAGGGCAACACTGGTTGGGGGAAAGGTCCCTCAGGGTCTTATAGCGGCGTTGGGAATAAGCTGCAAGAGCTGTCCCTCGCCGAAGCTCCTCCCAGGGACTGGCGAACAGAGCGATGCCCACTCCATGAATCTCACGCACCCACGTGTACAGGAACGAGGGTGGGGGGGGGTAGGTTCAGTGGTGGTTCAGAGGGGGAAACGGGGCCCTAGGGAACCAGGAACACCGGCCAGGGGAGTATAGGACTCGCACACTAGAGCCAAAGGGGAACTGGGGTTAAGGGAAAGGAGGACTCACTCACTCACCACACACAACTCCTCCTACCGCTCACGCCACACACTCTCGCACTGTCCAGTTCGCTCTCTCTGCTGCAACTCCACACAAACGCTCGGGGCCGGTCTCATGGCACAAGTCCGATCACCAGCAATGCACCACCGCCTCCGTGGAGTTTATATAGGGTTCCGTTTCGTTTGTGGTTGCAGGCGCGCGGAGCGTCGGGGCTTCGCTTCCGGGTTAGGGCCGCGCATGCGCACAGCCTCCTGGGTTGCCGAGACACCCAAGGACGCTGCATCGTTCTGTCTCTGCCCACCCGGTCAGCACTGGTGGGGAGGCGGCGTGCCGCGCCCGCATCATGCCCCGCCGGAGCCTGCAAGCCCCGAAATGGAACCGCCGGTGCGCCCTCATCCCTCCACCTCCCCAGGACCTGACAGCGTGCTTGGTGGGAACAGAACTCCCTGAGAATGGGAGCCGGGAACCCCAGAGGTCCAGGGCAAACCCAAGCACAACCTAAATGCTGAGAGCCAGTGTAGTGGAGAAGGTGCTGGACTTGGACCTAGGAAGCCAGGGTTGAAATCCTATCCTAGTCATGAACTCATTGAGTGGCCTTGGGAAGTCACAATCTCTGAGCCTCAGTTTCTCATCTGTAAAATGGGAATGTGCATGTGTCTGTCTCTCTCCCTGTGTTCCCCTCACCCCTGTCCATCTTAGATTGTAAGCCCACTGGGGCAGGGACCTGTCTTTGAAACTCTGTGACTGTAAAGCACTGCATACACCTAATAGCACCATAGAAATATAGTAAAGGCTGCAGAGATAAAAGGGAAGCCAGACTGAGCTGGGAAAAAGTGGTGACAGCTCCCCGCTTTGATATTAACAAGCCACAAGTGAAACTAACCAGGCAGTAACACTGTAGCTACTGGAAATTAAGCAGGACAGGAGACTGCAAACTGAGACCGGTGCTGGGACCCTGTTTGGCAAGAGCATCCCGATCGAGAAACGTGAGAGACGATTGAGGACTATAGAGCCAGGAGAGCCCAGACCGAGCGTTCGCTCCTACTTTCTGTTGCGGGAGCGTGGACCAGCCGGCGTGGACACCAAGAGGCAAACCGTTGCTATGGATCTAGGTGGGAGAAATGGGAGGCCTGTTGCAAACTTACAGGTACTTTGGGATGTGGGGTCAGTTGCAAGGCTGACAAGGGCTAGGCATGGCACCCTACTACGTATCCCTCTTAGAAAATGTAAATGTGCTTTCGGGTGGTTATTGTTAGATTTTCGATTTTTTTAAATGTGTGCTGTATTTTTTAAGTGATGTGGTTTGGAAGTTCCAATGTTCTGTGGGGAGAGAGTGATAGTGAACTTACATCACGCATGCGCAGAAGGCTGGGGAGGTTTTGAGGGCATCCTGGCTCCTTTATCCAGGAGGACTGCAAGGATATTTGTCAATGGAGGACACCCGAGGGAGGTGAGGGTCCCCCTCCCCTCCATGAAGCCTAGGAGTGGGCTGATGGAGGGAGGAGCCGTCTTTAAAAGTTGTGATTTAACATGAAAATTCACAATTTGTCCTGAAAACTAATGGAAATTCATGAAATAACGGAAGTTCACAAAAATAAATGAACACCGCTGAAACTGCCAGACAATCCCAAAGTACACAAAAAATTCTCGAACTGTGTGAGAAATAGGGGTGTGCAATTAGTTTTTGTTTTTTGAGTTACTAAAATGAATGAAGCCCCATTAATGTTAGTAACTAAAGACGCAAACATGAATGAATAAGCAAGCGACATTAGTTTGCTTTCTTTTGTTTTCGTATACAAAATCCTGTTTAAAAATTTAAAAAATCGAGGAGGGACTGAGCATGTGCGAGTGAGAGCAGCAGGGCAAAGCGAGTGCTCCTCCAAACTGTGACTGAAAGAGGCCTCAAAAGAACTGTTAAAGAAAACAAACCTCCAGAAAAGTAAGAGAAATGGCAGGGGGAAGCAAGGGGGAGAAAAAAAAGACAGTAAAAGAAACCCCGCTGGAGAGATACTGCAGACAGAGCCTGAGGCCTGGTGAAAGGGCTAGAGGGGAGGCCTCATCAAAAGAGAGGGAAAAGATGGCGGCGGGTGCTGTAACAGAGGGGGAGGAAACCCCAGATGAGACTGAGCCTGAGGAGGAAGCAGAGGGGAAAACAATAAAGGCGCTCCTCCTTGAAATGAAAAGGGATTTCAAAAGGGATATGAACAAATTGAGAGACTCAGTGGAAGCTGGAAATAAAAAGCTGGAAAGGCTGGGGCATAGAATTGACACAGTAGAGGAGAGAGTCTCCTCCTTGGAAGACCAGGCAGTGAATACTGTGGAGCAGGCCACAAACCTCCAGGAGAAGGTGCAGATCTTGATGCTAAAAACTGAGGACCTAGAGAATAGGTCACGAAGGGACAACTTAAGATTTGTGGGCTTCCCTGAAGGGGCTGAAACTCAGGATGTAAAAAAGCTGCTGTGGGACTTCCTAAAGGAACAATTCCCAGACAATCAGCAACTGCAAAATCCAGAAATCATCAGGGCCCATAGAACAGGGAGACAGCCCAATAAAAACTTTCCAAGACCCAGAACCATCATAGCCAAGTTCATGAGTTATAGTGTGAAGGAGGAGCTACTGAAAAAAGCCAGGATGAAAAAGGAAATGAAATTCAGGGAGGAGACCATAAAGATCTTCCCTGATTATGCTATGGAAACTATGGCTAAAAGAAGAAAGTGGGGAAAATACTTTCCTGAACTAAATGAAAGAGGATGGAAGCCGGTTTTGAAGTTCCCAGCAAGAATGGTCTTGAACGTGAACGGGAAACATAAATCATTTATGGATACAGAAGATCTAGAGGCCTTTCTACACTTACCTCCTACTGGACATGACTGACTTGTCTATAAGAAGGGGAGGAAAGATGAAAGACTATGAAACCGAAAAACTGGGGTCAAAAATGTAAAATGAGTCTCAATTGAGACTCTAACTGTGAAAGGTTTGGAGGGGGTAAAGTTCTCGCGTTAAAGTTGTAAGTTCTTTTTGTTCTCTCTTGGGAGAAGAAGAAGCACAATGCTCTGTGGATGTGCAAGGGGGGGGAAGGGGGGGAGAGGGGAGAGTAAGGGGAACAGATTAGGAGGGGGGAGGGAGATGGGGAGTAGGTGGGGGAGGGAGGGGCGTAAGGGCCTTTATGTTGGGATGAGGAAGGTTAGTAGGGGGATTATAAGTAAGGCATGTGTACCAAAGTTCACTAGAGTTTGTGGTGATCAAGCAGCAGTAAAGAGTAAATGGAGACAAAAGCATAAAGAGGGAGTCAAAGATTATGGCTAGCCTAAACATGTTATCCCTCAATGTGAGGGGCCTTAACTCACCAGTCAAAAGGAAAAGAGTGAGGGAACTGCTAAAGGAGAATAAGATAGATGTATTCTGTCTGCAGGAAACTCATTTACTAGAAAAAGAGGTGCACAGATTTGCGAACAAAAGCATGGGACTATTGGAAGCCTCCTGTGCCAACAAGAAAAAAGCTGGTGTTATAATAGGCATGAATAAAAGATGTGAATTCAAACTGGAGAACAGTATAAAAGACACAGAGGGTAGATTTTTGCTAATAAC
Source organism: Sphenodon punctatus (assembly GCA_003113815.1). Classification (NCBI taxonomy): domain Eukaryota; kingdom Metazoa; phylum Chordata; class Lepidosauria; order Sphenodontia; family Sphenodontidae; genus Sphenodon; species Sphenodon punctatus. The sequence goes on along the minus strand of QEPC01000157.1, from coordinate 1,652,049 downwards.
AGGACAAATACAAAGCATATGGCTCACTATTGTAAATATGTATGGTCCCAACAAAGACCAATTAAGCTACTACAAGAAATATATACCACTTATAATTCAGAACACCAAGGGGACACTAATCATCATGGGAGACCTGAATACTCCCCTAACAAGCCTAGATCTTTCAAAGACCATTCCTATGAATAATAAGCAAAGGTATATAAGAGAGATATTGGATTCACAAGGCATATTAGACATATGGAGGCATAAAAATAAAAAAAGTAGAGAGTACACCTATTATTCTCAAGTACATAACTCATACTCCAAAATTGACCATGTACTCATGTATAAAAATGACGTAGGGAAGTGTCTGGCAGCATATATAATACCCTTAGTATTTACTGATCATAACGCAATAGGGATCAAAGTGAGGTTGAATAGCAAGGCTCAGTGGGATAAACCGCAGTGGGGTTTTGATAGGTCTCTGCTTAAGAATCCTGAAGCCAGAATAAAAATTGGGGAAGAAATTAAAGAATACATAGACCTAAATAAGGGATCAGTACCACAAGACTCCATGTTCTGGGAGGCAGCTAAAGCCACTCTGAGAGGCAAAGTAATAGCTCTGAGAGCGCACATACAAAGGAAAAAAAGAGAAGCAAGGGCAGAGATATATGCAGAACTTAAAAGATGGGAAGCTATAAATAAACATACCCCCTCAAAAGTAGTAGCAGGGAAACTGCAGAAAATAAAGGAAAGAATAAACACGCTAGAACTAGAAAAAACCACAAAACAATTGAAATGGGTGAAATTTTATTATTTTAATAATAGCAACAAAGCAGGGAAAGCGCTGGCACAATTGGTAAAAGCACAGCAACAGAAAAACATCATTACTAGTATTATGACAAAGGATGGCTCGGAAGTACACAGTCAAGAAGCAATACAGGAGACCTTCTTGGAGTTCTATAGGAACCTATATAAGTCGGTTGAGCCGGACCCTGAGGAAATAAAACAATTTATTAGTGAATTAGAAATGCCCAGGTTAAATAGAGCGCAGCTTAGCTTCCTTAATTCCTTAATCTCAATAGAAGAGGTTTCAGATGCAATTAAAAGTATGAAAGCCAATAAAGCCTGTGGGCCAGATGGGTTCCCAGCAGAATTTTACAAAACTTTTTGCAAGGAGGTAGCCCCACACCTGGCGGCAGTATACAATGAAATTTTACAGACAGGGAAAATGCCACCTACTTTTTATGATGCACAGATTACACTAGTGCTCAAACCAGGAAGGCCAGCGAATGAATGCGGTAGCTATAGGCCAATTTCCCTCCTGAATAATGACTTTAAAATATTTGCAAAAATTCTGGCCATTAGATTGGCAGCCATAGCAGGGGAGTTCATACATTCTGATCAAGCTGGATTTATTCCCCGCAGACAGGGATCTGACAATATTAGAAAAGTAATAAATTTGGTTCACTCCCAGGAAATAAGGAATACTACCTCAAGCTCCATGATTATCTCCGCTGATGCAGAAAAAGCGTTTGATTATGTACAACATAAATTTCTCTTTGAAATGCTAAAAAAGGTGGGAATAGGGGGCAACTTTTTAAAATGGGTAATAGCAATCTACGCCCATCCCAGATCTCAGCTTAAAATCAATGGGAAAATAACAAAAACCTTTGAGATTCAGAGGGGCACAAGACAAGGGTGCCCACTGTCGCCCCTACTATTTGATATGGCTATTGAAGGGTTGGCGGTGGCAATTCGTCAAAATAAAAATATTAAGGGAATGGTGGTAGGCCAGAAAGAGTATAAGCTATCCCTATTTGCAGATGATTTAATTTTGTACATTAGTGAACCCGTGGAAACGTTGCCACATCTTATGCAAACTATTGATAGTTTTGGAAGGGTGTCGGGGTATAAAATTAATAATGAAAAGTCACAAGCACTTATATTTGCTCAATCAGAGGAAGGACTGAAGGAAATTAAGGAAGTCAGTCCATTCCCGGAAAAGCCTAATGGGATTAAATACCTGGGGGTAACAATAACACAAAAGTGCAAGGACCTCTATAAGGCCAACTTCCCTGTAATACTGGAACAGGTTAAAAGGGAATTTGAAAATTGGAAAAAGGTGGAGTGTTCCTGGCTTGGGAGAATAAACTTATTTAAGATGATTGGACTGCCCAAGTTCTTATACAAATTCCTGGCCCTCCCCATAAAATTACCCAAATCTTTTTTTAAGCAAGTAGATGAAATGGTTAAGGAACTAATCTGGAGGGGAAAGAAACCAAGAATCAAAAAAGACACAATGTTCACTGCTAAGGAGAAAGGAGGATTAGACACACCAGATATAAAACTTTATTATAAGGCTGCAATCCTGAGAGCGATACAGTATTGGTACCATTGCCCACAACAACCGGAATGGTGTGAGATAGAAAGGGAAATAATTCAACCAACTTCCCTGGCAGAATTGTTGGTAGATGAGGGCAAATTGACTGGAGAGGGAGTCAGAGAGCACCCATTTGCGAAGCCACTACTCATAACATGGAAAGGAGTGATGAGGAAATTAGGTATAAAGGGTACAGCAACACCATACTCACCAATAAGACGAGTAGCGATGAGGGAATCACAGATAGCCCATGACCTACTTAAACAGTTAGAAAAGAAGGAAGTTAAAAGGGCAACACAATTATTCAACAAAGGTAAATTTAAAACATTAGAAGAAATAGAGAAAATAACGCAGACAAAAGTGAACACATTTCAATACCTGCAGCTGAGAAGTGTATTCAGGCAACCATGTTTAAAAGAAGCCTTTGCTAGGGAACCTACGGAAATAGAAAAGACCTTATTTAGCCTAACGGGAAGCAAGGGCAAACTCTCTAAGATTTATCAAGACCTGAAATCTATAATATACCCCCCCAAGCACCCATATTTATCAAGATGGGAAAAAGACCTCAATAAGCAGTTCACAGAAAAGGATAAAGAAATTATATGGGGGCATATGAGCACCTGTGCGTCTGCTCTGGAAGTCAGAGACACACAACTGAAGGTCACCACTAGGTTTTACCTGACCCCGGTACAGCTCAGGTATGGGGGGGACAGATATGGGAGGGGTGTATGCTGGAAGGGCTGTGGCTTACAGGCGGATCTACTGCATTGTCTATGGGAATGTGTTTATGTAAAGGCCTTCTGGAGTAAAATATGGAAAATTATGAACAAAGTAAACAAGGGGGTGGTACCTTTCAGACCAGAAATTGGTATTCTAGGTCTCTACCCTGATAATAAATCACTAAAACCACATCAGGAGGCATTGAGAACTCTGTGCTTGGCTGGAGTAAATATAATAGCAAGACATTGGAAGACAGAGGGCCCCTTACCTTTTCAAGAATGGATCTGTCGAATATGGTACTTATTTACAATGGACAAGATGATGGTAAACCTGCAGGACAAGAAGCTAGAAGAAGAGGAGAAAAATGAAAAAGCAAGGGAAAAGAAAAAAAATAACTATGAGGCAAAGTGGCTTAATATATTAGGAGCCATTGAAGGAAATGAACTACCAAAGAGTGACTGGACGCTGTTGTTTGACCGATACATTTGAACTGGCAAGCTCGGGTACCACCTTGTATGGGTAATAGAACAAACTGTTATTGTAAAGTTGACGAAAATACTATGTACAATGCCACTGAATATAAATAAAAGAGTTTATTATGGGGGGGAAAATAAATAAATAAATAAATAAATAAATAAATTTTAAAAATCACTGCACATGTGTAAATGACTGCTGGACCCTTCTGCGCATACGCTCCCTTTTCCCAAATGTCAGTGGCAGCGTTGCCGCCATTTTGGAAAAGGGCAGTCAGTGCATGCGCAAAATGGCTACTTCACATGTGCAGACTGGCTGCCCTTTTCCAAGATGGTGCCGACACAGATGCTGCCATTTTGGAAAAGAGGGTGCATGCATGGAAAGGTTCGGTGGCCATTGTCCATGTGTCCTGGGGAATTATGAACCCAGCAATGATGTACGTTGGGAAATCTGCACGTGAAACATGGGGAAGGTCATGATGTCAAAGAAGTGTCTATTAACCATTGACTGTATGAGCCAGAGAAAGATGTTTGTATTTACCATTCATTGTATGAGCCAGAGGGAAATCTATTGTATGGGGAGTTTAAAGATAGATGAAGGACCTTAGTGAGGAAATTAGCATTGTAAAACTTCAAAAGCCAGGACAATCAACCTGCATAGGTAATAGAGGCCATCTGGGTAAACTTAGGTTAAGGCTACACATTGCTGAATGATCAACATTGGGGGTTAATAAAAAACTCAACGCAAGGCTATTTAGAGTTAAAAAGTGGTGCTTAAGACAAGACAAAGAGGCTATTGACACTATATTTATACGTGAAGATCACAGCTCCCAACTAAGATGCAGTGTGCCTGTCTGCAAACATCCGAGACAAGACTTCAACCCTCTTGAACAGGGGATAGAGAGGGAACCTAATCAGTTAAGCTAGCATTGTACACTCTCTTGATTTCATTTCATCAAGCACCTTCTGTATTTACTCTGAACCAATATTATCTGTCTTCATTCTTATATAAAACGTGCTCATTATAAAGTGTGTGGTTTTGGTGCCTTTCCACCCTGAAGATGAAAAATTTAAATATCTAGGCATATGGATCCCTCAAAAAATGAAAGTCCTCTATCGGTTTAATTACTTACCAACGCTAAAACTGATCACCCATGAAAATGACACCTGAGGAAGGCTGACGTTCTCTTGGTTGGGCCGCCTGAACCTTTTCAAAATGACCATCCTACCCAAAATCTTATACATTGTGACTGCCATCCCGATAGTTACCTTCCGGTTTCTTCGAGAGACTGCAGTTTTTAAGTTTCTGTGGAGGGGGAAATCACCCAGGAGAAGCAAAACTACGTTATGGACAGCTAAAGATCGAGGTGGACTAAATTGCCCACACATGAGGTATTACCACCATGCTGCTGTCTTCGTGTGTGCGTGAGAGAGAAACTATGGTATAAAAATAGAAAAGCTATACAGTGGATTGAAATGGAAAGAAACTTATTAAATATGCCAGACTTCGAAGCACTCATTCTAACAGCTGGGCCAAATTATGATAAACAGATTGTAAATGATTGTCCTTTTGCTAATGCGGCGCTGTCGATCTGGAATTTTTTTTAAAAAAAAACCTCTGGTGTCAAAACAAAACATGACCCCATACACCCCAATAGCGTCAACACATAGGAATGGCAAAAAACACTCATTGCTCTACTATGCAAAGGAGTGTGAAGAATCTCATAATTGTGAGATTTGTCACACTCCTTTGCATTGTAGAGCGTATATACAAAAGAGAAATTCCAAACAAAGGAAGAAAGGGAGCGTTTATTGCAAAGTAGTTGATTTTCTTGAATATCTTCAATTAAACAGTGCCTTCAACAGAGCAGCAATATGTGAGGCAGTACCACGCCCTACAAGCACATTGGAAATTGCATTGTTTGAGGAGAAATCACTGAAGGTTACGGTCTCTTCAATATACAAGGGCCCGAGAGCCCTGTGGTATAAGGATAAAGCGAAATACGTAGACAACTGGGCCCAGGATGGGCTGCTGAAGAAACCAAGCAAATTCTAGACAGAATGCATAAGTGTTCCTGTTCTTTAGAAATCCAATAACCTCAAATACAAATGGCTGAGATTCTACTTGACATCAAATAGACTCGCAAAATAGGGTGGGGGATGCGCCCCCAAAAGCTGGAATGGATGTGGAGAAAAGGGGCCACTTCTACACTGTAGTTGCCACTGCCCCAAAATACAGCCATATTGGCTTCTAGTCTGGAAATGAATGAGAGAACGAAGCCCACCCTACCATTGACAGCAGAAGTCGCACCGCTGGGAGCCTACCCAAAAACCCCGCTTAGGAAGTACCACAAAGACACTTTGAATGCCGTACTAAGAGCAGCGCTCAATGGTTGAATGCGCCATTGGGAAAATGGGACACCGCTGAATGAAATCCCCTGGATGAGGTGGCTTTGGTTCTCTAGGTGGATGGAAAACCTGACGGCTGAAGTCAACGCTAAGTGGTCTCCCATATGGGACAAATTGCAAGAAAAGTGTAACATGAAGTCAAAGGTTCATTATTTACTTGAAGAAAGTCTATGAAATGATAGGTCAGGAAAGCCTTGTTTCTCTCTTAGTTTTCTATTTATTCCCCCCCCCCCCCCATCTCTTGTCCTTTATTTCTTCCTCTTTTTTCTTTTTCTTTCTCTCATGGTGGGGGGCAATGCGGAGGGTCTTGAAACATTGAATATGTACATTGTTGTTTCTTTTTCCCTGTGTGGAAACAATAATGTTAACAAATGTGAATCAATAGACATTTAAAACTGGGAAAAAATAAAGCGTGTGTTTGTGAGGTGACTTGGCACCGTGCTGCCTGGGATCTTGGTCTACCACCGAGATGGGCCTAACCACTTTTACTTCTCGGATGACTGTGGAGCCCTGAGATACAGGTGACAACGGATTAATCTCTTCCAGACAGGCACAGCCCAGGGAGAGTGGGGCTCAGTGGTTACTGAGTCCTGGCTGGCCTAGGGGAGAGAGGGGAGCCCCAAATCCCGGTCAAAGCATGGGCAGTGATTTTTCATTTTAAAATAAAATTTAATACAAATTTCTGGTATGGAAACGAATGGGTTTTTTCACACAACACAACAACAAATGAGTGATTGTTGGGGTCAGAACACATTGTGCCAAACAAAAGGTGAGGAAGAAAGGTGTAAAAACAAAGGTAAACCTCACATGACAACATATGGATTTATTTATTTTTAAATGAAAAAGAAAGTAAACCAAAAATGAATGGGGTCCCTTCTGCACACCCATAGGCAGAAATGGCCGAAGGCCAATGGAAATGATTGGAGAAGCACAAACCAGCTGCAGCCACAGGAGATTCTGTGGGCAGGCTACCACACCGTGGGTAGCTTTAACCCACTCTGGGCAGCCGGGCCATGCGATGCAGTGCGTGCATCATGCGGCCGGCAGCTGCCAGATGTCCCCCCTGCCCTGGGGTGAAGCAAGCAGCTGGCTGCTACACGCTGCCTCCTCAGGAAACATCTGACGTGTCACATGGGCTGTCCAAGATCGGGCAACTCACGGCCGGACACCTGCTCCTGTAAGCAGCACCTTGGCCCTCCCCAGCCAGGGTGGGATCTCCAGAAGCAACTCAGCTGTCACACAGCAGACGGGGGGGGAGGGGAGGGCTCTTCTGCCCAGCTCCCCGCTCCCTGCACTGCCCCCGCAGTGTGGCGACTGTGCTTGCCCGCCATGGGGACCAGGCTCCAGCAGCTCGTGTGGCTGCACCCAGTGTAATTGTGGCTACTACAGAGGTGCGCAGCCAGCTTTCTGTTTGCATCAAGGCAGCAGTAGAGGAAGGGGAGAGAGGATAGATAGGTGGGGAGAGAGGGTTTTTAGGATAGACAGGATTCTTAGGGATAGATAGTAGGGGTGTTCAGGAAGTGGGTTATGGGGAATTAGGGGATGTTGGGGGGCAGGTTCATGGCTGTGGTCGTGGTGGCCAGGGAGGGTGGAGGGGGAGCTCTTCAAAAGTTTGAATTATTTTATTCAAGCCCCTGAGATGGACCCAGAAGAGGCTTGTTGCCACTGCTGCGATGCAGTGGTGTACAGGGGCCCTGATTGTGGTACCTCCACTCTGAGCTATCATTTACAGCATGTCCATGGGATGCAGTTGGGCGGCAGAAGGTAAGGTGGTTGGAAGGCCCTGCACAAGCTGGAGAGGGTAGCACTTCTGGCAAGGCACCACCGGGAGGAGAGGCAGGCACGGTTGTCTGCGCAGGAGAGAGGATGTAGTGCTTCAACTCCACCTGTTCAGGTTGAGCAGCCCCTACTTGTTTCTCCAGAGGATGATCAAGGAGCTGTGGACCATCTGTGCCCACTGCCCTCATGAAAATGCAGGCGCCAATTTGGGCTGCACGTGTGACAATTGATTGGCTCCAGAGGGAATATGATTGCCTTGGGAGAGAGGGGAGAGACTTGTCACAAAACGTATGCTGCCTCCGCACAGGGCCAGAAGGAGGTGGCATTGGAAGCTCGTCGGGTTTCCCTAGGTAAAGCATAGCTGCCTGCTGTGTGCTGCAGTCGAGGCATCCAGGGCAGAGCCAACCCTAGGGGTGTGCTTGCGACAAGGGCAGCCTCACATGGCCCCATGGCTGGGGGAGGCCCTGTGGTGCTTAGGAGGCAAGGCTTATGTGATGTCCCTCTGTGGCTGCTTGCAATGTTGATAGGTAGGGATGCATTACCGTAGTTGCCTTTTTGTGATGGGGACATTATTTTCCACTGGATTTGAAATTTCCATTCCACCTACTTCGTCTTGCACACAAACTACTCTAATGCCAACAAAGACCAAAAGCTTCAGTTTTAAGGAGAAAAAGGCTCTGCCTTGCTCTTATCATTCCAACTTTCAGCACTAACCATGCACCCCTCCCTAATTACACCTTTATCATTTGGAATTCATTCTTTACATGTTATTTGATACATGATGAACGAACACAGGAGTGCTTGGGTCTTCCTTCTTGTTTCTAATGTTATGTTCAAAAGAAATGAATATTTAGTCCTCAGTGGAGAGGAAGAGGAGGACTCTGTGAAGGATGTTGGGAGGCTAGGTGGGTGGATCTGTGGGACAGAAGTTAGGGTTAGGGTTAGGCGAGGGGGTGCTGTGTGTGGGAAGCTAAGGGGTAAGTGGTGGGGCTGACAGGGCATGTATACAGGCTTGAGGTCAGAATATGTAAATAAATATGCAAATTATGGGTGATTTCAGCCGTTACGTTTTCGGCATTCACCACAGCCAACCGCAGTCAAACGCGGGGGGTGGTGAAAGAGCCGTGCACGTCTGTTTGCGCGCATCCAGATGTTCACCACAGTCAAACGCGGCCTGGGGTGAACCTAACCACGCTTCGTGAGGTCGGGGCGGGAGGAGGGCCAGAAGTGTGGTGAATGCCCACCACGGCAGGGGTGAATGAAAAGTAACTTCTGAAGGGAACCCCCCGGCCGTGGTGACGGCACGCAGCGTCGCTGCTAGGCAACCAACAAGCAGAACACGGAGGGAGATTTAAAGGGCAGGCAGCAGTAGGGGAACGTGTGCTCGCTACTGCCCCTGACCACGCACCTGTGCCGCATATATGTACGCCTCCACCCCCACCCCCCGGCGTGGAGTCCTGCCGAGACGGCCTCCGCCCTGTGTGTGTGTGTGTGCCTTCCCGGGATATGCGACCTGCCTGTGTGAGGGTGGCCCTGCCATGGCCGTGTCAGCGTGCAGGGTGCGCGTGGGTATCCGCGCTCCCGCAGGGCTGCCTACTACTGTCTGCTGGAGCTGTCCCATCTGCCCTGGCCTCCGGCTGCTGATTATGGCATGCCCCCCTCCTCTGGGCCGGAGCTGGCGGCCCTGTCGGAGGTGTGCAGCCGCTCTGATGTGCAACTCGGGATGAGCTGTGCGGATCCCTTCGAGGCCTTCTACCTGATCTGCTTCCACATGGCCGCCCGCGGCTTCTGCCGGGGTCTGGGGCAATGGCCCCGCTATGTGCACCTGCTGTCGTTACCGCCCCCTCCACTCGATGGTAGCCCCAGCAGCTGGGTCTAGGGCGCGCCGGCCTCATCCGGCATCCGGGTGCCTTCCTTCCGCCAGTGGCCTGGGTGCTATCGCCACCGCCTCCTGCCTCCTTGGGACTGCTGGACCAGCTGTGATCCGCCTCCGCCACCTGCTGCCCTCTCGCCTGGGACCTGCGGGCGCCGCCCCAAAACCCTCCGGGTGGCCTCCTGCTGACATATTCGCCCCTATCCTGTTTTATTGTTTTTACTTCCGGGGCCCTGTTTTAAATATTTTTATTGTTGATGGTTTTTAAAAAAATATTTTATACTGGTTTTATGTATTTCTATGGCTGGAAGCCGCCCCAAGCTGTTTACAGGAGGGGCGGGGTATAAATTATAGAAATAAATAAATAAATAAATATTGCTGACAGCCGTCTGTCTCCGTGAGCTGCCTCCCCAACCCTTGCGCCTCCCCGCCCCTCTCCTGCACCTGGCCTGGTGGCCCGTTCCCTGGGGCCGCTCCCTTGCCTTGGTGGCCCTTGACCGTGGACCGGCCCAAGGACCCCCTGTTTGCCTTGGGGGTGTGTATGTCTGGGTGGCCCCTTGCCTTCCTCCCCCGTGTGGGCGGGCAGGGGTGGTGTCCGTGCCCTTGTCCGGTGCTTCCCCTCGCGCACTGGCTGTGCTTCTCCTCCGGACGCTTGTTCCATGGCAGGACGTTGTGTTCGTTCCCCCCCCCTCCCGGACTGGGCCCCGCAACCCCCTTGCTGCTGCTCCCTTTCCCGCGCCATTTATCCTCGTGCTCCCGAGCTGTATGTCTCTGTGCTTCCGACCGGCCGTGGGGTTCCCTGTCCTCCCCTCTGCCCCCCTGCTCGGCTCCCCTGTGTTGTGTGGGTGTGCTGCTTCGTGTGTGTGTGTGCGCTTCTCGTTTTGAAGTGTGCGCGCCTCCCGTGCGGCCGCTGTTTGCGAGTGCTGCTCGCGCTGCAGCTCCCTCCACCCCCTCCCTTCATGTTTCCCTTCCCTGGGCGGGGCCCTCCGCTGTCTGTGGCTTCGTTTGCCCACAGGCAGCCATGTTTGCGTCCGCGCAACCCCGGTGCCTTGTAGGGCTTCCACCGCAGTTCTTGCCACCACATCAGGTTTGTAGGGTTCCCCCGGCCTGGGTTCACTCCGGTTGGCCCCGGGCGGTGGTGCCGCCCCGTCACATCTGTTGGGGCCGCGCGGCTCACCACAGCCCGCGGTGAAGCACTTGACACCGGGGTGGGATTCACTGTGGTGAATCTCACCGCATCACGTCTGAAATCACCCTTAGTCAATTATGCTAATTAGGCCCCATACCAAGACTTTGCACATGGCCCCACAAACCCTTGAGCTGGCCCTGGGCCAGGGTGCAAGTGAGCTCCCCAACCTCCTGCCACCCCCAGTCCCAGCAAGTGTGCATGATTGTGAACATGTCTGAACCCTCCCTTCACTGTATTTGTTATTTTATTTCATGTTGTTTATGTTAATTAGGCTAGAGGTTAACATAGGTTATAGGTTAAAATACAGAAATAGATTATAAATAAATATATTCTTATAAAATTAGTTAGCAGTTAAGACATGGTAATATGTTATAGGTTTAAGATATCTTATAAGATATTATGTTAGATTTTCCAGAGGTTAGAATAGGAAAAGTTTTTAAAAATACAATCTCCCCTCATAGATGTTGTCACGGAAGAACATAGGGTCACACACGTGTAACATGGGCCTACATGTAGACTACAAGTCTCGTAAATATGTAAAGCAAAAGGTTCCACATGTATGTAATGTTATAACTGAGAACGGTAAAACTCAAATTACGCCTGTGACACGTGACCAAGCTACAGGAAATGCAAAGAGATACAAAGAATGTGTATTTGGGGAATGCTTGTCAGACAGACCTGTGGAGATGCAAAACAACCATCATGTTTGCCAAGGTGGGAAACCCGAGACAAAGAAGGAACAAGGGTACTTAAGCCAGCTTCGCTATCCCTTAAGGAGAGCCACCTCGAGCAGTTACATCTGCATACAAAAAGCTGCCAGCCAGCAAGGCTGAAAAGACATGAGGAGAGAGAGATGATTTCGCTCTCTAGCAACTCTACGTCTGGAGACCCAGTCACTTACACCAAAGGACTAAGATAAAGTTATGGACCTTGGTAGGGTAAGATGCTTATTTAGGAACTTAACCGGTAGAGATCAGGAATGCGTTATATTTATCTTTGATTTCTAGTAACCACTCTGTATCAACTATCTTGTTTATGTAATCAATAAACTTACTTCTTATCTTTATGAAGAAGTGTCTGTGTCTAACGTTGGAACACAAGTGAGCAACAAGAGCCCTCAAGCTCTTGCGAACCCAGAGAGTAAAGAGTCTGTAAACGGGAAGGATCGGGCCCTTGAGTGACAAAGGAGTTGTTCCTGCGGCAGACTTAAATTAGCCAGAGAGAGAAACTAATTCAAGCGGGCTGTGCGCAAGGGAAACTGAGTCACTCAAACCTGGTAAAGTGGGGGTGCAGACCTCCAACCCATGACCTCCAACCCAACGAGTAGGGTCAAGCTCAGCTTGTGGACCAATGTGTAGACAGTAGAGGAGCACTGCCAGGTGACTGGACTCCTCCAAGGGGAATAAATCCCATACCTGCAGAGTCTGAAAGCCCCAGGAGTCGGGAACTCAGCTCTGAGAGAGTGGAAGAAGCAGATCCTTGAACCGAGTGCGCTGAGTTTGTTGTTTTAATCTTAATTTCAGGCCAGGGACAGTAAACAAAATAGGTCTCCCAAAGCACTTTCATCACCTGAGAAGGTCAGAGCTGAGCAGGGAAGCCCGACACAGAGGTCTCAAAACAGAAGGGAAAACTAAGCAGCAACTGAAGCAGCTGATCCAGGAGTTTGAAATGAGCACGAATGGGAGGGTGTGAGTTCCGGGATGGGGAAGGGAGCAAGGTAAGGGGAGCCACTCAACCGCACAGTCACCTGGCGGCAAGGGTGCCTGGAAACAAACCCTCAGGATAGGATTGGGCTGCTGGATTAGCAATCCGCTGCCTATATCATCATAGGGTATTCGGGGATAGCGCACACCTTGACCCCGCCTCGGAGTATCCACGCACACAGGGTCCCAGGAAGGGGGGGCGGAGCAAAGCGTGAGGAGAGGGGAATGTGCCTGACCCCCAGGAAAGGGGGGGAAGGGGCAGGGCTTTCGCCACCAGAAGGGTCCTGGGGCAGTGTCCTAATAAGGCTAGGGAAGCAGACTTACCGGTTTGAATCCTGACACTCGCACACTCTCTCTCCCTGACAGTCCAAGCACTCCACAGACAGACACACCCACGGGCTCCACGCAACAGGCCAGACAAGCAAGAGGCAATGAAGGGGACCGGTATCACAGGCGTTTGTAGCACTGATCAGCAGCGCTGAGTCTCTGCCGTGCTGCTGCCTTTATTCCTGCTGAGCGGCTGACACTGCAGACGCGCTGAGTGACGCGTTGTGGCCTCCACACGCTGCGGTACTGGCGTTGTCTCGCCGAGGCTGGTCAGTTGCGGTGGGGGCGTGTCTGGCGTGTGCGGCCCTTGCAGGGGTGTTGTTGACAGCGGTGCCGTTTCCCCGGTGCGGCCTGTAATGGGGGTGTCCCCCAATGACGCAAGAGGCTTCGTTGGAGCTGCTGGGGCCCCGGGGGAACTGCGGGTGAGGCGCTTTCTCGGCCGGGTTCTGACAGACAGATGAGAACGAAGCGGGGGCAGCAAATTCCCCTCCGGAGCCCTCTCCCCCTGACCAAGATGGAGATGCGCTGCCAAACGTGCCTCAACACCCCCTTCCAACTGACCAGCAACCAGAGGAAGGAGGCTCAAACCCTGAATTCGAGATGGCCAGAATGAGAATGGAACATGAGCTCAGACTGGAGAAAATAAAACAGGAAGAGAGAGAGAGAGAGAGAGAGAGAGAGAGACGACAAACAGAAAGAAAGGCAAGCGCAAGCAGGAGAGAGAGGAAGAGCGAAAACACCAACTGCAACTACTCAAAATGCAGGTAGATGCAGGAATCCAGCCCACAATACCCGCGGGAAACAACGCAGGAGGCAGAATTCGCGACTGCACCCCACTGATCCCACAATGCGAGGGAAATCAAGGCATAGAAGACTACTTCACAACCGTGCGTCATGTGTTTCTTCAAGAACAGATCCCGCAAGAGATGTTGCTCAAATTAGTGTTACCCAAACTCCCAGCGAAGGCCAAAGAAGTTTACAACACAAAAATGGAGGAAAATCCAGTGTTGACTTTTGATGCTTTCAAGAAGACAGTTCTTGAGGCTTACAGAATCACTCCAGAAACTTTTCGCCAAAAATTACTCAGCTTCAAGAAGGCAGAGGGTATGTCATATTCAGATGTTCGTAATATATTGAAACAATATGGGGTGAAATGGTTAGATGCATGTGGGAATGCGTCGACCATGTGACGCCTCTCCTCCTCTCCCTTCACTGGCTCCCCCTTCCTGAACGTATCCTGTTCAAACTCCTGGTTTTCACGTTCAAATCGCTCCATGACCAAGCTCCCCCTTACCTCTCGGACCTAATCGCCCTACGC
>QEPC01000157.1:1616727-1637302 GCA_003113815.1 Sphenodon punctatus | reverse complement strand
CCCTGGCAGTCAGGGGTTTCCTACGTGCCTCTGGTATGTGCCTCCCTCCACCCCCCTTGCTCCGCTCCCCTGTCTTGTGGATGTGCAGCCTCGTGTGTGTGAGTGCACTTCCGATTTTGATGTGCACGCACCTTCTGTGCGGTCGCTATATGGAAGCGCTACTCGCGCAGCTTCACCCTCCGGCCCCTCCCTTCGTGTTTCCCTTCTCTGGGTGGGGCCCTCCTGCATCTTCGGCTTCATTTGCCCTCAGTCGGCCATGTTGGAGTTTGCATAACCCCACTGCATTGTGAGGCTCTCACTGCGGGTCTTGCCACCGCGTCACTTCTGTTTGGTTAGCCCGGGCCGTGGTCTCTCCGGGTCACCCCGGCCGGTGGTGCCGCCCGTCACGTCTGTTGGGGCCGTGGTGACTCAATTGACACCGGGGTGGGAGTCACGGTGGTGAATCTCACCACGTCACGTCTGAAATCACCCTGAGTCACTCAAAGCTGGTAAAATGGGGGTGTGGACCCGCCAACCCACGACAGACGTAGACCTTGCCATTGTTGTGAGAGCTTATGGCTTTCTTAAGGTGTTCATTACAACCTTATAAGCTGGATCAGTCAGTCTAGCTTTACAAGGTTGGTATTGTTATACAAGGGAGAATTTAGTAGATTTCCTTTTAAAAAAACAGGAAAATTATATTTGCCAAAAAAATGAATGGTTTAACCTAGAAAAATCGATGGCCATGATCTACGCAGGAGATTTTCAAAGGAAAGTAGTTCTGAATGGAATGGTTCCTTTTATGGTCATGGAAAAAGGCTTTAAATACTTAGGTATCAATTTAACTAAATGCCCATGTCATTTGTATAAAGAGAATTTTCCAGATTTGTTAGCACAAACACAAAAGGAGGCGCAGGCCTGGAAGGGTCTGGCCTGTTCATGGATGGGAAGGAATAACCTATTTAAAATGATATTTATTTATTTTATTTTATTTATTTATTTATTTAATTTATACCCCGCCCCTCCTGAACAAAGCTCAGGGCAGTTTCCAACAATAAAATCAATATAAAACAATTTAAAACATATAAAAAATACAATGTCAAATATTAAAAATATTAAGAACAGGGCCCCCTGGGATACAAAAATCAATAGGGTAGGGGGGACAAAAAATCCACTAAACCCTCCCCCCCTCCCCAAAGGCCTGGGCGAACAGACAGGTTTTACACTTTCGTCGGAATACCAAGAGACTTGGGGCCAGGTAGGATATCCCTACCNAAACTTAACCCAGAACAAACCAAACGAGAATGGGGGTGGAGAGATACAGGGATCACCCAGACTCCAAAGAACACACACCTCCCAACCCCCTACTAATGATTCAAGACAGTGTTATAACTGTAAGCAAACAGGGCATGTGGTACGAAACTGCCCCCAAAGAAGGGAGTTTCATAGCCCTAAAAGAGAGTCTGATGAGATTATTGGGACTGCCAGTGCGAATTTTGTGTCTGTACTTCAACGCCCCCCGACCCCAGGTGTTGATGAGTGCTATCTCATCCCTAACTCACCCACAGGAGATCAGTTGCTATGAAAACCTGCTAAAGTTAACGGGGTAAACTGTGTGGGGAGATTAGACAATGGGGCACACATGGTCATGGTACGGGAGGATTTGATCCCAAAACATAAAATAAACACTCATAGAAAGGTTGTGGTATCCCTGGAAACGGGAATCAGGGATATTTTGCCCACAGCCACTGTAGATTTAGAATGGGAAGGCTCAAAAGGACCAATCCAAGTGGCTGTACTACCCAGAAGGGCACAAAATGAAATGTTGGTGGGAAATGCTACAAACACATGGATGCTGGGATGTAGGGTGGAAAGGGTCCAATCCCAGGAACACGGGGAGCCAGAGAGCAACCCAGGAAGGGAGGGTGAGGGGCAACAAGACTCAGAGAGCCCTAAACACGTTGCACCTCTACCCCTGAAACATGGGGAGACAGAGAACAACCCTAGTGGAGGGGAAGGGATACAGGAAGGCTTTACAGATCCTGCACCCCAACCTGTGAACTCCACTCAGGGGCAGGAAAACCCCAAAGAGGAGTCCCCAAACCAGCCAGAAGGCAGGGGAGGACAAGACTCGGGGAGAGAACTGCATGTCTCACATGGGAACTGAAAGGAGTGAAGCCAATGGGTCAACCTGATTCTGAAGCCCAGGACTGGGCACCCCACCTTACACAGGAGGGACCAAATCCTGCAGAATCAAACCGAGTAACCACCGCAGTGGGAGAGTTAGAGGCTGCAAATGCCCCATCTCAAACCAGGGGGTTGCAGAATAACCTGGAGGTTTGTTGTCCTACCTTAACAGAAGGTGGGAAGCGGCTAACTGAGGTTACAGGCAAGCCGGGAGGTGGAGGATGCTAGACTACATGTAGACTACTACATGTAGACTACAAGTCTCATAAACATGTAAAACAAAAGGTTCCACATGTATGTAATGTTATAACTGAGAACGGTAAAACTCAAATTACGCCTGTGACACGTGACCAAGCTACAGGAAATGCAAAGAGATACAAAGAATGTGTATGTGTATGTGGGGAGCGCTTGCCAGACAGACCTGTGGAGATGCAAAACAACCATCATGTTTGCCAAGGCGGGAAACCCGAGACAAAGAAGGAACAAGGGTACTTAAGCCAGCTTCGCTATCCCTTAAGGAGAGCCACCTCGAGCAGTTACATCTGCATACTGTGGAAGTAAAGTTTAGTAGGCCTTAAACTTAACTTTGGTCAAGTAAGTACGTCACAGATGGGTGAGAGAAATATGCTGAACTAAGGGAAAAATCCTTGAACTGAATCTTGCTGACAGACCATAGAATGCTTTTTTATAAGTCCTGTCTTTTCTNTGGCACTTTACAAAGTAATAAAATAGACACGGTCCCTGCCCCTAGGGCTTACAATCTGAGCGACAGGAGCTGGGGGAGAGACATAGGAAGGGGAACAGAGGGAGAGACAAGGGGTCTAACATTCATGAAGATGCGAGGTCTCAAGTGCACGTACTTGGCTTGGTTACGATGAGAAAAGTTATCTCACTCAAAAGAACGTCATATTGGAATTTCAGAGGAGACCTGCTAGATTGGAAAAGATACTTTTTGATCATGAGATTACAAATGGGAGTCTCAGTAAAACGCATGAGGCACTACAGGAGATTGATATGAGAGAACCAATACAAGAATGGATTTAATGGGAGAAGGACTTACAAATTAAATTAGATAAACCGGCTAAAGCACAGGCCATGCGATATATTTTTGATAAATTTAAATCTCTGGATACTCGAATACAATCTTAAAGGTTTTCTATAGATATTACATAACTCAGGATAGAGCAAAACACTGGGATAGAAAGGGCAAGGGGGAATGTTGGCGGGGTTGTGGAAACCAGAGTAACTTGATCCACCATTGTTGGGGCTGCCTGCGGATTTTGGATTATTGGAGATGGGTTTGGAAACATATACAGGCAGCAATGGGGGTAAATCTACCTTTTATCCCAGAGGTAGCCAATACTGGGTCACTCACTTGACCGGCTGATGAAAATCAATGGTTAATGGCACGAGAGTGTATAGTGGCAGGGTTCTATGAGATTGCAAAAAAATGGAAAGGGGAAACCAAGTCTTTAAAACGTGATTGGGAAGACAGAATGTGGAACAATATAACTATGGAAAAAGTGTTGGCAGAGATGAATGGGGGGGACTTTTATGGCAAGTGGTCGTCATTGTATGAGGTACGTTGTGAAGAAAGTCCAGCATGGAAGAGAGTTCACCATCTGGAGCTATAGCATGGAGGATAGGACGTTAGCCTACCCCTTTAAGACTTTGAGACCTCAAGATGCGAACACCAGGTGCTGAAATTGGATCAATACGACCAGTAATGCGATGCAGGGGTGTGTGTGGGTGTGTGTGTGTGATGTAATGTTGGACAAAATACAAGAATCGATCTGTTTGTTACCTTGAAGAATTAAATAAAATGTTTAAACTTAAAAAAAAAATGAATGGTTTAAGAGAGGAGTTTATTTTATTTTATAAAATCGTTTGGTACCCCGCCCTTCCTGCTCCAAGCAGCCCGGGGCAGCTTACAACGTTTAAACGCATACAATCAGTAAAAACCAAACAATACAAGAGTTAAGGCTCTTACAAAATCACTCATCCTGCAAAAAGCATGGAAATTTTAAGTTAAGGCTTGGGCCTTAACATGCGCCCCATGTAAGCACTGGCCGTAAAGACAGTGTACAGTGGGAACAATGTTGATGGGTGTGAGATGTTTGCAGGGAGAGGAGTGGGGGCAGCTGAAGAGTGGGTGAAGGGGCTGTAGGAACTGGGGGAGTGTTTATGGGAAACAAGGCTGAGAAATGGGTGATGTGTTTGCACAGACAAGGCTGGGGCACAACTAGGGGTGGGGGAAGTGCATTATTATTATTATTATTATTAAACATTTATAAAGCGCCAGTTGCAACCTGGCGCTGTACAGAACATACAATCAGATGCGGTCCCTGCCTGTGGCTTACAATCTAAAAGACAAGGAGGGGGAGACAAGGAGAGGGGACAGCGGGAGAGACATGGGAGAAGACAAACAAACATTCAGGCGGATGCGAAGTCTCAGGTGCGTGTACTTGGCTTGGTTACAAGGTGGTCGGTAGCAGCAGTCAGCAGAGGAGGGCTGACAGTAAGAGCAAGGGGAAAGACTAGAGGGCATTGGGAAAGGCAGCATGGAAAAGGTGGGTCTTGAGGAGGGATTTGAAGGAGCGGAGGGAGGAGGCAAGGCGGATGTCGGCAGGGAGGGAGTTCCAGGCATGCGGGGCAGCGAGGGAGAAGGGACGAAGGCGGTTGGGCGAGCAGGAGAAACGAGGGAGAGTGAGGGAGGGGACAGAGGAAGAGCGGAGAGCGCGCGCAGGAGTGCGTAGGGCGATTAGGTCCGAGAGGTAAGGGGGAGCTTGGTCATGGAGCGATGACATGAATCGGCAATGAGAGTGGTGTATATTTGGGGAGAAGCTGGAGAGGCTGGTGATGTGTATCGATGGACACAGTGGGGAGGGAGATGGATGGAGAGCAGTGTGTGTATGGAAGGGGGTACCTAGGTGTTGGGGTCCATTTTATTTATTAAAACATTTGATATCCTGCCCCTCCTGCCAAAGGCAGCTCGGGGTAGCTTACAATGTATAAAAACAGAGGAAAAAGGGGGAAAACATCCCTCCTGGGCAAAAAAGAGAGAGGAAAAAAATACCCCACCCTTACCACCCCCCATAAAATAAAACCCCAGCCTCGCCCATCTCCCTCGCCAAAGGCCCGGCGGAACAGCCAGGTCTTGAATTGACGTTGAAAAGAGGAGAGGTCCTGGGCCTCCGCCCTCTCCATAGTCACCCCCTGGGATACCCGGGGGACTTCGGGGATGCTGTGCAGAGTGGGGCGGGAGGGCAAGAGCTACCGCTGTAAGTTAATTAATTCAAATCTGTAGAAGCTGCCCAAACTGATCTTCCTCATGGGAAAGTACACCCTAGTGTGTACACCACGGTTGCAGTTAAGGATTTGGGAACACTTAACATCCCCATTTCTTAGTGATTGGTTTTGAAAGCGATGGTTTGTCATGGAAATGGAACAAGGTACAAAAAGCCATTCAAAGGCAGACACCGCACCTTCCCTGCAATTTGGGATCCATTTCTAAACTTTTCTCAGCAGTATGTATAGATAGATGGCTTTACTACTTAATATGGACATGGGAACATGTTAATT
The DNA here is from genome assembly GCA_003113815.1 of Sphenodon punctatus. NCBI lineage: Eukaryota > Metazoa > Chordata > Lepidosauria > Sphenodontia > Sphenodontidae > Sphenodon > Sphenodon punctatus. The sequence goes on along the minus strand of QEPC01000157.1, from coordinate 1,631,554 downwards.
GTATTACCTTTTATAATGTGGTGTAGTTGATGTCTTTGCATAAAATACTTTACGGTGTTAAACTGAATAGTTTATTGACACCAATTTTAACTTAAGTGTTCAATTATGTTATCTTTAAAAATCAAAAATAAAGAACAAAAAAAAATTAGGTGTTTATTTCCTCTATTATTTTCTACATATTTGTCTATTTAAAAAAAACTCATTGATATAGTTTTTCATATAATTTTCAGTAGTTTCATTTTATTTTCTTTACATTAATTTTAATACATTTTTATATGGTGTCAGGAAATTGCATATGAAATTATTAAAAGTTAATTTCTTATTTAATTAAGGAATTGTTACATAAGAATTTTATGAAAGAAAACAATAAATCTCTAATATGAATTAAAAATTAGCGAGCTCTACTTAAATTATATAAATATATACATATGAAATAACAATAGTTAAATTATGTACATACACATCTAAATAATTTTAGATGTACAGCATATCATTCTAAAGCCCTTGTCTTAAATTTGATACATGTATAATCGTTTCTAAAACTTTGAAAAATTGTATAAGTAAAAATGTCTATGTCTACATGCTGTTTATAGATGATTAGTTTATTATTATTATTTATTTGTTGTTGGCACCAACTTTCGTCTTGGTCAAACATAAGAAAAATAAAACAAATACAAGCTAAATCAGCAGCAATAAAACAACATAACAATATAGTATCTGGTCCTATATCAAATCATAGGGCACTAACATAAATATAAATAAGCAAGTACATCGTACATGCATAACATAGAAAGATGGGGATCAGGAATAGCACAAGTTAAAACCAATGATAATATAAACGAATACCACACCTTACAACCAAGAGAGGGTAAAATTAGAAAAACCAACCAAGAAACAGTTTACATGAAATCGGCTAATCCTGGAGCAGCCGCAGACGTTCCCTGATTAGTTTATAAAACTATAATAATTTACTTAAAATACCATTATATACTATAGCAATCATTTACATAGCCTTCTTAAGTATGCGTGTATATATTAACTTATAGCTATGTTACAAAAGCTATTGTAGTATACAGTATTATATAAAAATTGTTTTTATATACAGCAGATTTAAAACTTAAAATAACTTTCTATAGATTTCTATATATTGAATAATTCAAAATTATTTTAATATAGCTGTCTGTATAACATTATTTGACTTATTAGTTTTAAAACTATTTTAAATACTTTTTTTCATTTTAGAAATGGAATTATATATACACATTAATAATGTATCTAGTTTTAAATGTTTGTAATGTGAATGCATACTATCTTATACATATTTACGTTTCTACAACTATTTAAAAATATATGTTTCGAAAACTGCCTTGAAATAGCTTTTTATAGAAAAGTAATCATCTACTTCTAAAATGATTTTAAAATTTATTCTTTAAACGAAATTATTTAATTCTGCTTTGTGCAATACCAATCATTTGACGCTTTGATGTACATTATTTATGTAGTTATTTATACATATATAATTGTGTTTACAAACTGTAGTTTTGTTCTATACGTATCCTAGTTACACGTTCTGACTCCTAGTTGCCTGAGAAAGGACCCTGTGAGGTTCGAAAGCTTGCATGTTTCCACCAACAACAGTTGGTCCGATAAAAGATCTCATTCGAACCACTTTGTCTCCATCTCTCTCACTTGGGACTAACACAACAATCACACTCTCTAGGTTCATAGTTACGTTAGAGACCACACAACTGCGCCCTTCTAAGGCTATTTCAGGACACTTTCACATGTGAAACTATTTAATATTGTGCAAGGGAAGTGGGGGAGGGGTGTAGATAAACACCCAATACTCTATATAGCTTTTTGAAAATCATGTATATGCATATATAGAAATTTGTATACATATAGCCTATATAAACATTAATGTTTTTACAATGCTTTTAAATGGGTCTATGTGCTTATACAGTATTGCACTAAAAATTCCTCTAATTGTTTTAAGACTATTAAAATAGCGTTATGTATACTTTGTTAACTTTTTAATGGCGTGGACTATGGATATGTATCCATCAGTCCATGTACACAGTCTAATAGCATTGGTTTTGTAATAACTGAAAAGTAATTTCTTCTATTTGGTAATGAGTTAGCTAAAGTGCTCCACCAGAAAAAACGTGTGTCAAACATTGGCTGCCCTTTTTCCATAAGATCTGTGTATTGCAAATGACACAGAAAATTCAAGCTCCTTCCCCACCTTTATGGGTATTGGCTTGTTCTCACATAAAGGGTGCTGCTGTATTATTAATTATAATTATAAGCATTTATATAGCTCCAGCAATGTACCTGGCGCTTTATAGAAAATAAGATAGACACAGTCCCTGCTGTAGCCAAGTGGTCATGATGGGACTCATAGAGGCATCATCCCCTTTGCCTGTGAAAACCCACCTCTACTCTGGCTTTCTTGGCTCTCAAAAATAATAGCTTCCAGAATAATATCCCACTTCAAACAACCTAGAGAAGCTATATCTCAACATACCCCAACCCCTAAATGCATTCATTACCAAACGCGGCATGGGAATACATTTGCCTAGTAGCATGACCATCCCGAACTCTTCCAGACATCCTTAATCATGCATCAGAAACTACATTTCCCAGCATGCCGCCCTTATACTATCAGGGACTACATTTCCCAGTATTTTCACCATTACACTAAGGGACTACATTTCCCAGCACACCCGTCCTCACACACTATCAAGTGACAATGACCTCTTTTCAGCAAGTCCTTCTCCCCGTTCCCAGGAATTCCTTTTCCCAGCAAACCCTTCTTTTGCTTGGGTATCCCTTGCCCTGAAGAACTGCATTGCCCAGCATTTTGCCAGGTCCCCAGGCAAGCCAATGCCAACTCTAATATGCTATCGGACTCTATTTCCCAGTATGACCCGCGCGCTGCCGGGCTATGGTGCGTTGCGCCGGCTTCCCCCGCCCAGTGTGTTTGCAGCTCTCGCGAGAGTTTCCGTGTAGCGGCGGGCGGGGGAGCTAGTGGCTGATTGCGGCCGCCATTTTGCCGCGGCGGCTCGGCTCGGGCTGCTCCGGGCTCGGGATCGGTTGGGAGGGGGGGAGGGAGACGACTGGGGAGGTTGAACAGGGTCCGCGGACTCAGTGCGTGCGGAAGGGAGGGGCGGGCGAGGCTTGGCGGGTGCGGATGGCGGCGGATCCTACCCGGCACTGCTGGGGCTGAGGCGGTGGCGGCAGGAGGAGGCGGAGCAGGAGGCACCTCCCCTCCTCGCTCCTCCCCCCTCCCACCCAGGTAAGATGGCTGACCGGCCGGGGCTCTCCCCGCGCGCGGCCCCCTCCCCCGCTTTTACCCATGGGGCGCGAGCGAAACGCCAACGGTTTATCCCTCTGCACTCGCGGGCTTCCCACCCCGTCTAGAGCGCGAGACAGAACTCTTATAGGGAGTCAGTCAGTGAGCGCGCCCCCAGACAACTGCCAATCCCCTATTGGCGCTCGCTCCCGTCCCTACCTATGGGGGGCGCGCGCGCGACACAACTCCCAGAGGGGATGGGGGAGGGAGCGTGCGCCACTGCCTGCAACCAATCCCCGGCTAGCGCGCGCGCGCTCCTTCCTACGCTCTCTGCACTCGCCCCTACCTATGGAGGGCGCGAGACAGAACTCCCTGAGGGGCGGGCGCGCGTGCATTTGATGGCGTCCAATCCCGTGCTGGCGCGCGCCGCCAACCGCCAGGGCGGGAATGGGGCAGGGGGGAGGAGGGTACGAGGAAAGGGGGGGGGCGTGAAAGGGGAGTGGGAGTTAGGGTGGCGGGGTCAAAGGTCAGCAGGCCGGGGTGACGAGGGCAAAGGGCACTAGGGTTGCAGGCAAGTCAGCAGGAGGTTGAGAAGGCAGTAGGGCTAGGGTGACGTGTAGAAGAGCTGGAGGCTGAGGGTGACACAGGATCAAAGGGCAGTGGGGTAGGGTAACACTGGGCCACTGGGTAATAAACTTGAGATGAAGGGGTCAAAGGGCACTTGGTGAAGAGGTCAAGAATAAATATCGTTGAGGTTGCAGGGCTTTGGGTGAACGTGTTAAGGGGCAGCAGGGTTAAGGTTTCACAGGGCTAAGGGGTCAAAGGGTGGAAGGTTTAAGAGTCATCTGAGGTTAAGAGCTAGTAGGCTTTGGGTGACCAATTGAAGGGTGATGGTAGACTGGTTAAAGGGCAGCCGTGTGAGAGGCAGCTGGGCAGGAGTGAAAGGATAGTAGAAGGGTCAAGGGGCAGCAGGAATAAGGCACTGGGAGATTAAGGGTCCTAAGGTCAGAGGTAAAAGGGTTCCAAGATCATGGCGTCAGAGATTGGACAGCTGCTAGCACCAGAGGCAGTGGGAGGGGTAACCGAGGTAGGGCTGCCAAATAAGGGGGCAGTGGATCAAGGGGCATTAGAGGAAACGGTGGTGGGAGCAGCGGAACTAGGGGTACTGGGGGAGAGAGAGGCGAGTCAGGGGGTAATTGATGAGGGATCAGCAGGGACCATGGATCAGGGGGTGGGAGCAGCGGAGCTAGGGGTACCAGAGGAGGGAGCAGCAAGTCAGGGGGTGATGGGGACAATGGATCAGGGGGTACTGGAGGAGGGAGTGGCAAGTCAGGGGGTGATGGATGAGGGGTCAGCAGATGAGAAAGCACCTGAGGAAGGAACAGGGACAACAGGTCTGGGGGCATCCAAGCAGATAACAGGGACTCCCAAGGAGGAGGGGGATTCAGTGGGACAGGGGGCTTTGGGTTCAGTGGTGACTAAGAAAGTGGTAGGCATAGTGGATCAGGGAACAGCCCAGGAGAAGGGGGTTCAAACAGAGCAAGGGCGGTTTAGTTTGGTGACCAAGGAGGTGGCAGGTGCAATGAAGGAGGAGGCTTCCAGAGGGCAGAGGGGTTCAGGATTGATTTTGGAGAAAGCTAAGTTAGTAGAGCTGAGCCATATGCCATCGGGATTGAGTTTGGGAGTCCCTGCAGAAGTGCCAGGACCGAGCTGTGGGACGTCTGCTGAGTCAAGGAGACTGAATCAAGGGGCATATGCTGAATCAACACCCCCTCAGACTTGGCGGCCAGTAGGGTTGTGTCGGGGGTCAGCAGGGTTGTGGGATCACAGGTCCCCGGGATCAGTGGGGCCGGGCCAGAGAATGGGTTCTGTGGGATCAGGCTATGATGTGATGGAGCACAGGGTGCCAGAGTTTGTGGTGAGAAGCCTGGTAGGGGAGGGGCAGGAGGTGCTGATGTTGCCAGGCAAGAGGGGGGCAGGGCTGCCAGCCCAAGACAAGGTAACAGAGTTGGTGGCACCAGTGACTGAGGAATTTGAGTCACCAGAACAGGATCAGCCAGCATTGGGGAGGCGGGTAGAGGCTGTGCGACACAGAGGGCCTGGGGTCAGGGTGATTGGTTTGGCAGGCTTAGTGGTGGAGGGGCACAGCATGCCAAGTTGCTATCAGAGGCCAGACTTAGCGTTGGAGGGACACGGGATCATAGAGCCAGACCAGCAGGGGTGCAAGATTCTGCAGTTGGCAGCAGGGCAAAGAGCTTCAGGGGCAGCATACACAGGGTCCAGGGTGATGGGACTGGTGGGTCTGCCAATGGGAGAACATGTCATGAAGGAGCTGGTGGGAAAGGGTCAGGTGTCGACACCCCTGTCTGTAACAGGCGATGCCATGCAAGAGCCAACAGAGGAGGATGGAGGGCCAACAATATGGGGCCTGGGCACCATGCGGCTGGCAATGGAAGGATACAGGGCAATGCGTCTTGTGCAGCGTGGAAAAGGACCCAAAGGCCTTGAGGTGGTGGGGTGTGGGTTCACTGGGCCGTCAGGAGCAGCTCAGGGGACTGGTAGGATGCTGGGGCTACCACAACAACAGCAGGGAGTACCAGAATTGGCCATGCTTGGGAACAGCTCAGCTAACATGATGGGAGAGGTTCTGGAACTGGCGGGGACAGGACAGCTCTGGGGGCTCATGGGTTATTTGGGTTAGGAGCAGAGGAAGATCTGTGGAGAAGAGGGGGCTGCAAGAGGGTGGGGAGCGAGGAGCAGGTGGTGTGGGATGGGCAGAATGAGGGTAAAGTTAGGGTGTGAGGGATGGTGGTAAAGACGTCTTCCAGCCTTCTGGCTAAAATGGCAGTTTGGGTAGAAAGGGGATGGGGTTCTTTCATGCTCCCCTAGCACCCCAAACAGGTCCCTGGCTCTGCCCCATAGACAGGGATTTGGTAGCTGGTGCTCAGAGTAAATTCTCCATTGCAACCCGCAGCCGGCTTGTTCCCGTGCCGACCGCGTTACAAATCTGGAGAGACAGGTTTAGGGGAAGGTGTGGAGTCACTTAGCTTCTTCAAAAGGTCCAGAGTCAATGGGAAAATCAACGCAGGCCCAACACAACGTCTCTGTCCTGTCTCGTAGGAGCGGTCTTCCCCGGGAAAGAGAAACCGTGGAAGTGGATTTTCCCATAGACGAGAGGTGCACAGCTCTCACAGGTATTGACCCAATGTGGCATGAAGAAGACTTGTGTTGCTCTAGCAGGGTTTGGGGCTAAAGGATTAGAGCTTCCCAGCACATCAAAGTCCTAAGCAGCACCTGAGCTACCCCATTTCCTTTCCGCTCCCGGCTCTGTGGCCAATGGGGAGGTAGGTTGTTCCACACTCCACAGCGGGATTGCTCATGTGGCCTTCAAGATCTGAGCCAGGGATAAGGCAAGGTCAGAACCTACTTGCTGGCAGCCAGCTGGGTCAGACCTCTGGTTTCATCTGCAGCCAGTTGGCAGCACCAGATACTTCACAGAAAGTGAAGCGAAAACAGGCCTTCTATGCTGCAGTTCATCTCCTGTCATTTGCTCCTGGCAGTCAGACGTTGTGTTCTTTGACCTTCCATCAGTGCCCTCAATCCTCCAGGAGCTTAACTCGGGTCTTTTTTTTTTTGGCCCAGTTATATTTTTGGCCTCCACAGCATTCCAATGCAATGAGTTCCCCATGTTAATGATGCCCGGTGTAGAAAAGCAACTTATTCTGATCGTTCCATCAGGTACCCTGTAGCTCTAAGGGTGTATCACGGTGCACTGTTCCCTTTCTCCACTCCGTTCATGATTTTAGAAGCTGCTCTCCCATCTCCCTCTGTCATCTCTTTTAAGTCTCAATCTTTTGAGCATCTCCTCATAATGGAATCTGTTTCCCACCCCAGATCATCTTTGTTGCTCTTTTCTACTTGTTGTCTACTTCCCCTCACTTCCTTTTTGTGGTGGGGTGATCAGTTCCTTCTCTGACCCAGTGCTATATGGAAAACATAAGGGGCATTATGTTTCCAGCTTAGCCAGCTGCCTTGCTCTTTAAAGTTGGAAAGGCCAATAAACTCAGACCTGTTACTAGCTAGTTGTTTACCCACAGTAACCAGTACCTGATGCAAGGCAGCTCTGCACGCAGTATTCAAAATGTGACATATTGAAAATCAAGTGAGGTGATCCAGCCTTGGGGTCCAAGTCCCTGACAAATGGTCACATCCAGTTCCAGGGTCCTCATTTCTGACACATGGCTTTGCCTAGTCCTGGGGTTCCTGTCTCCTGGCGAGACATTTGTGAGCAAATTTTTGATGATTTGTGCCTCTGTGAAGAGGGTTTTGCAGCTGCCTTGCATCAGGTACTTGTTATTGTGGGTACACGACTAGTTAGTCACAAGTCGGAGTTTATCGGCCTTTCCAACTTTAAAAATTAAGGCAGCTGGCTAAGCTGGAAACATAATGCCCCTTACATTTTCCATGTAGCACTGGGTCAGAGAAGGAACTGCATTTTGTGTGAATCTTGACACAGTTACTTTCCCCCCCACTCCTCTTAAAAACTGTTTTTCAACATGTGTCCAGCAAGAAACAAGTGTCCTGTCTTGGCCTCCTAAGGCAGATGTTTATTAAAAAAACAAAAGGGAAAGGGAAAGCGTTATCAATCACCATATGGTTTACTTGTGGAACTCCTTGACAGAGGATGTTGATGGAGGCCAGGGACATTACTGGGTTCAAAGGAGATTGGATAAGTTCTTGGAGGTTCTATCCATAAATGGTTATTAGTCAAGTTGGTCAGGGAGTGAGAGCTCTGACTGTCAGAGCTGAGAGTGAATAGCAGGGAATGGATCGCTTCATTAGTGTTGTGCACTTCTCTGAAGCAGCCAGATGTGGCCACTATCCGAGACAGGATGCTGGGCTTGATGGACCATTGGTCTGATCTACTCTGGAACTTGCGTTCTTAGCCCCAGCATGATGCATTTCAACCAGGAAAGCAATCAGAACTTATTTTGCGAGTGAAGCTAAGATAGGGGTCCCACCCTGACCAAGTTTTGATATGATTTGAGTGTCTTTGCTGTTGTGTACATCTCTGGAGGGATCACAAAAGTTAAAAGGTTTGGGAGCTGCTCAGCTAAATGGATTGATTTTAAACCAATTTAATTGCATCCATAGTAAGAAATTGAATGAAAGTTTTGTTGTCCTCCAAGGTTGAAATGATTAAGTGAAATGTTTTTTCAATCTTAGTTCAGACTTTGTTTCTTTGTGAAGTGATTTACAGTGGAGCCGACTTAAGTCAAATGTCTCTGGCCATGTAAAAAAGAAAAAGGACTTGGAGATGGAGAAAACTGATGCTCAGGTTACGTTATCTCCAGGTTTCTCCAGTCTCCCCTTCCTACCCCTCTGAAGCAGAGGGTCATGGCAGAGCTCTGTTGTGCTCAACAGGCAGACTCAACTGTTAAGCCACTCAACAGGCAGACTCCTACTGACAGGGTATATATTACAGTAATTTGACCACATACTGCCAAGAAATCATTAATACTAATACTTGTATCTGGGTGAGTATACTCTAGACATCTTAAAAATCAAGTTATCAGGGTTTGGAATTCTGCTTATCCAGATCAAGAAGTAATACATCTCCATAGACCTGTGGCTGGGGAAAACAAATTAATTTGACTTATCCAGAAATTTGAGTTATGCAAGTTCTACTTAAGCAGATTCCACTGTAGCTAGTTAACAGCTGTGGAGAGCTCTCGAAGAGAATGTGCTTGTGAGGTGGAGTGTTTGGGGTGTTCAAAATGGCTGCTAACCGTGTCAAAGTATATATCACTTACGTTAATTTTCTCTTCCTGTGAACTTGGAGGCAACTTTTATTTCAGCTGAGACTGATTTCTATATTAGAGTTAGGGAAAGAACACAAGAGTCCTGGCTCTCTGTCCCCAATTCCCCTTTCTTTAACACACTAGGCCCCGCCTTCTCCTTCCCAGAGACTCCAGGTTTCCTGACTCTTGTTTCCCTCTCAGAGAACCAAAGTATTTTGGCTCTCAGCCCCTTCCCTCAATCTAAGCCACTAGACATCACTCCCTTCCCACAGAACCCAGGAGTCCTGACTCCCAGGCCCCCTGCTCTAATCCACTAGCCCCCACTCCCCTCCCAGTGACCCAAGGCATTCTGAGCACCAATGACCTTAGACAGCGGTTTCCCTTCTGGTCTCCCAACAGCCCCCAGCACTTGACATCTGCCTTCCCTCTCAGCAGGCAATTCTGATCCAGGCGGTCCCGAGCGCAGGCTGGGCCGCCAGGGGACACAGGAACTGGACGGCTCGTCCCAGTGGCTGGCTGACCAGAATGAGGCCGGTTCCCAGCATGCACTGGAGCAGGACGCCAGCACTTCGGCCACAGACAAAGCTATTGGGGCGAGAGGCGAAGAGCAAGGGAGAGTTAAAATGCAGAACAGTCCCCCCCGGCAGCACCAAGCACTGCACACACAGGTACGGGGTGCCAGCTAAGCAGGGGCAGGCCAGGCTAGGAGACCAGATGCATCCAGATGGGGTGGGGCTTGGGGCACACTCTCCTTTCAGTCAGTGCTGACTGTAGCTTGATGTTCAGAGCTACTTTGTCTTTGAAGGCTTTGGGGAAAGGAGAAACCTTTCTTTAAAATTCCTTTTCTGTCAATTGCAAAATAACATTTTATTGCAACTTTTGAAGAGCTGCTGTGCCCCACTCCAAAGTCAGCTGTGTTTCAGGACTAGACAAGGGAGACTCATCTAAACAGCCCCCCCCCCCCAGAAGCAGCTGTATCCCAGCAGTGGGGAGGGGTGTGGGTTGAATCCCTCTGTTCAGTTGCTCTCATAATGTGGCTTTTTCTCTCTCCCCAGCTTGCACCAGACAGAATGACGGGCAGTAACCCCGTGTCTCCGGCCTCCTCGGGCTCGCCAGCCTCTAGTGGCAGTATTTCACCTCCGCCTCTGGGTCCTGACTCCTCCCTGGACAGTCACCTGGGCTTCGATGTCCCCAAACTGCAGGGCAAAGGCCTGGCCTCTCCTGGGACCTACTCCTCAGACCCCGCCAGCATGTGGGACAAGACCCATGCTGAGATTGCTGAGCAGGCCAAGCATGTAAGCAGCTAAGCCACCCCCACTCCCTGGGACACTCCCATGTCTTCCCAACCCCCCTCCCAGTCTTCCTGTGGGGCCAGGAGCCTGATTCCATCACCCCTTTTCCATCCCCCAGTCTCTCTGCCTTCCCCTGGCTTCTCTGTGGGACTGGAAGCCTGGCCCCATCCCTTCCCAAGTTGCAGTGGGAGGGCACAGCCAGGGTTCCCCCCAATGTCCCCACTGAGCCTGGTGCTGGCTGTTTCAGGAGGCAGAGATTGAGAACCGCATCGCAGAAATGAAGAAGGAAGGGTTCTGGTCCCTGAAACGTCTTTCCAAGGTGCCTGAGCCAGCCCGGCCCAAGGTGCACTGGGATTACCTCTGCGAGGAGATGCAGTGGCTCTCAGCTGACTTTGCCCAGGAGCGCCGCTGGAAGAGGGGCGTGGCCAGGAAGGTGAGCCCTGTCTCTCCACTGGAGCTTCTCAGTCTGTGCTACCTCCTCTGTCTATTTTAGGGAGACAGCCTCACGCTAAGGGAGACCCTAAACCTTGGGATGGATTCCTGTCTCTTTCCTCAATGCATCAGACCATTGTTCAGGGATGGGACCTTGCAAATTCCTCTTGTTCTAGGTGAATGGGGTGCGAATGAGCTCTTAGCAACATGTGCTCATGCCATCACTTCTCTGAGAGATGAGCTTCCCACCTGGTGGTCACTGGCAGATCCCTTTCACTCTATGGCTCCCCCTGCAGGTGGTGCGGATGGTGATCAGGCACCATGAGGAACAGAGGCAGAAGGAGGAGCGGGCCAAGCGGGAGGAACAAGCCAAGCTGAGACGCATTGCTTCCTCCATCGCCAAAGAAGTTAAGCAGTTCTGGAGTAATGTGGAGAAGGTGGGTGATAATGTCTTCACCAAGGCCCCTCCAGCCTGGTGTCTGTTACTCCAAGACCTTCTCACCTGTGATGACATACCATGGGTTCTATAAGAGAGAGGGCTTTCCTGCTACCTTCTTGCAGCCACTCCCATCCCAGCATCTCTCTCTAATGCTGTGCAGCGTTAACCAGGATGGATCGGTGTCCGACTGGGTGGTGCTATCAAGCGGAGTCTGTTAGATGTTTTTGAGGACAGGCTTAGAAATCAAAATGAGCTAGAGAAAGTAGATATTGGGTCTGGAAGGAGCAAGAAGAAACTTAGCAAAGAGTTGCATATAGGAATGAAAAACTAAACCCCCACCACTATGCAGTGGGGGAGAGCTGGCTGGGCAGTAGAGCAGTAACCTAGAGAGAAAGATCTGGGGGTGACAGAGGATCCCAAACGAGTCAACAACATGACACTATTGGGGGGAAAAAGCCAAGGCCATTTTGGGCTATGTTCGTAGAAATGTCATTACCAAAACGTGGCAAATAAGTGTCCCTAGTGAGAGCTCGCCAGGAGGGCTGGGCTCCGCTTTGGACACCACACTTTAAGAACGACATCGACAAATGGGAGAGGACTTGGAAGAGGAGGAAGTGGCTGGAATGTAAGTCCTGTGAGGAAAGGCTGAAGGAATTGGGAATATTTACTCTAGAGATAAGCAGGCTAAATGGAGTCAGGAAAGCGGTTTTTGAAAAGCTGGAGGGCAGTTGTTCTCAACAGCTTCAGGGAATGGGACAAGAGGCTGAAATTGCAGCCAGGCAAATTTGGATTAAAAATTAAGAAGAGCTTCCAATCCAAAAGGACAGCTGGGTAATGGAACAATTTGCCTAGAGAGGTTGTAGAATCTCCTTCATTAAATCCAACTGGGCAAGCATTTATCTGGGATGCTGTAGGTCTTGGGCATCCTCCTTCAGAGCAGGACTTGTGATCCTGTCCAGCCCTATGATTCTTTGATTTCTAGGCGTTTTCTGCAGTGTGAAGTTTCGCAGATTAACAGGCACATTCCCTACTTGTCCTCTTCCCCCTGCCTCAGGTGGTGCAGTTCAAACAGCAGTCTCGGCTGGAGGAGAAGAGGAAGAAGGCTCTGGACCTACAGCTGGACTTTATCGTAGGTCAAACGGAGAAATACTCGGACCTGCTCAGCCAGAGCCTCAATGAGACCGTGCCCATTGCCAGCAAGACCGGCTCCTCCTCCCATGTTGGCTCCTCGCGTGCTGGCTCTGCTGCATCCAGCCCACCACCTTCTACCCACATCCCTGAAGATGAAGGTTTGGGCCTGAGAAACTCCTTGTCCTGTTCAATGAGTCACCAAGCCCCTGTGACACAGGGCTGGGTCAGAACTGATGCTTCCTGGTATTCCTCGGAGTACCTCCTGACTTGGGGCTTGATTGGAGCCAGAGCCCCTTAGAGGGGAAGACTCTGGATCCAGTTCCCTGATGTTCCCCTGAGCCAGTCAGTCCAGATTAGAGCTGACATCCCTTAGAAGAGTAGGACGCCAGATCCCATTCCCTGATGTCTACCTGCAGCAGCTAGTCCCAAATCAGAGCTAGTGCCTACTTGTGGGGAAAGGCACCGGATCCCATTCCCCAACATCCTTCCTCCCCCAAGCCAGCCAATCCAGGAGTCAGCACTCCTTAGTGGGGAAAGGCTCTGGATTCCATTCCCCTTTTGCCAGCCAGTCCTAAGTCAGAGCTAGTGCCCCCTAGAAGAGAGAGAGACTGTTCCCCATTCTCTTCAGGATCTTTGCCATCCCTCCCATCCTAGCCAAGTGTGTCACCCCCTCCTCCACTTTCCCGGCAGATAGGGACTTTCAGCCCCATGATGAGTCAGATGATGAGGAGACGATCGAGGTAGAGGAGCAGCAGGAGGGGAATGACTCTGAGACGCAACAGCGAGAGATCGAGCTGCTGAAACAGGAGAGTGAGCTGCCCCTTGAGGAGCTGCTGCAATCCTTGCCACCCCAGATCCTGGAGAACTCTTGCAGCCAACCCCCATCCCTCTCCAGCTCCGACCAAGAGGAGGAGGGTGAAGCAGAGAGTGACCAAGAGGAGCTGGAGGAAGAGAAGACCTCCAAGATCCTAAAGGTGCTCAATCCTAGTAGGGGAGACTGAGGGGAAAGTCAGGGGCATCAGGTGGAGGAGGGCGTCGGGCAGAATTGGATAGAAGGGGCCAGAGCCAGAACCATGCCTGTCAGGGTGGGTGTCTAGCATGCCTGTCATGGAGGGTGGGTGTCTAACAGGGTTCTCTGAGGATGGGAGGGCTTTCACAGCTATCGGGGTTGTTATCGGTCGGGGGAGATATGGGCCAAAGGGGAGGTGTGTTCCATCAATGAGGAGGGAGTGGTGCCTTGTGCCCGTTCCCCTTTCAACCCCGCACGTGGGTAGGTTGTGGGTCGAGGCTCAGGAGGCCCCAGGCCTTGGTTTGGTGCTGCTGAACGCGAGGTCGATTATCACTAAATCATCTACCTTCCAGGAGTTAATCCCGGAGTGGGAAACTGACCATGTGTGTATTACAGAGACCTGGCTGGACAATGAATCGGGTCCGATTCTGGCTGATCTTGTTCCAGCTGGGTTCTCTCTGCAGCATCAGCCTCGACTGGAGGGACCGGAGGGTGGGGGCGGCGTAGCCATTGTTATCAAGGATGCATTGTCTTTTAGGAGGTATCCAGTGCAGGCTCCACCAGGTGTTGAGTGTCTCCATCTTGTGTTGGATTTGGCCGGGGGCAGATTAGGGGTGCTGCTGGTGTACCGTGCACCCCAGTTGCCCGGTTGCATCCCTACATGCTCTTGCTGATCTGGTGTCAGATGTGATCCTCTGGACTCCTAGATTAGTGGTCCTGGGGGATTTTAACATCCACACTGACACCGACCTTGGAGGAGTGAGGGATGAGTTCATGGCCTTCATGACAACCATGGGCCTGTCCCAAATCATCTGTGGCCCCACACATGAGGAGGGACATACACTGGATTTGGTTTTCTGTGCTGGCCTTGAGGCGGGGGGGTCAGTTAGTAGAAGTCATTGGGGTGGAGCCTTTGTCATGGTCTGACCATTACCTCCTTAAGACATGCATCCTGGCGCATGTCATCCCCCAACGGGGTGCAGGACCTATTAGATTGGTCCGCCCCCGGACCGGTTCCGGAATGCTCTGGGGGGAGTTTCCCCTGGACCTTGACACCCGCTCTGTCAATGATCTTGTAGCCTTCTAGAACACCTTGTTAGCTGAGACCAGTGACAGAGTGGCTCCCAGGTGTCCACTGCCCTCCCGAGTCTCCCGCAGGTCTCCTTCATTTACTGAGGGCCTGCAGTGCTTGAAGCGGGAGAGCAGGCGGTTGGAGTGACGGTGGCGACGGACTCGCGACAAATATGATCATTTGCAGCATAAGAGCAGTTTAAAGGCCTATGCTGTGGCAGTGCAGGCAGCAAAGAAGCAGTTGTTTGCTGCCCTTATTTCATCTGGAAAGTCACGTCCAGCAGAGCTTTTCCAGGTGGTGAAAGCCTTTGTCAGTCCTGCCTGCATCCGCCTGGACCTGGAGCAATCCAGTGACCG
>QEPC01000157.1:1575216-1614659 GCA_003113815.1 Sphenodon punctatus | reverse complement strand
TGTGTGTGTGTGTGTGTGTGTGTGTGTACAGTGAAGGGGAGTATCCCTTGTTCATGCAGCCTTCTGCTGTCTCGTTAGCTTTTGGGGCTCCCTCTGTGTGTGCCACTCACCCAGCATCTTTGTCCTGCCAAGGGGCAGGATTGTGGAAGTGAGAGTTATTTAACCCCTCCTTTCCTCATGTGAAAACAAAGAGAGGAGGCTGCTCCAGGTTTGGTACACTCCCGTGAACACCTATAGAGAGACGCTCCGTGCTATATCTCTTTGCCTTGCAAAAGCCTGGACGTCATGTAGTGTGCCCCCCTCCTAAGTCATCCTCTGACTTCCCTTTCCTCAAGGAGAAAGCGAGGCCCATGGCGCAGAGGAATAAAAAACCCTGGAAGCCGGATGAGGAAGATGCAGAATTCACAGCCAATGAAGAGGAAGGTGAGCATTGCATTTAGGATCCCAAATACTATGATTTGTTGTTGATATAGTGCTAGCAATGTGTCTTGTGCTGCATGGACATTATCGACAGGTCCCTGCCCTGTGGGGCTTACAGTCTAGAATGGGTGGGTGAGGGAGAAGGGGAACATAAGGAGACTCAGGGCTATATTCACACAGCTGAGAAATTGCTTACAGCGGGAGGAGGGGGAATCCTGTAAGAAAAGGCAGTGTAGGGGAAAGCATTGGTGAGCTGTCTGTGGAGGTAAGGAGTAGGCATTTTCAGAGAGATTTGAAAGTCAAGTGGGAGGGAGCAGAACATATGTGCTTGGGCAAGGAGTTAAAGCATAGGGGGCAGCATGGGAGACGGCAAACCCAATTAGGGAGTAGGAGACTTGGTGGGGGAGAGTAGTGTTAGAGGAGGTCAAGTTCCCAGGTGGGAGTGTAGTGGGAAATGAGGGCAGAAAGCTAGTGTGGGTGTGGGGTAGTCTGAGAGAGGGGCAGGCAAGCACTGGCTATCTCTCCCCTCCATGCAGTAATTTCTCTCCCTCCTTTTTCCCAGCTGAGGATGAGGAGGAAACCATTGATGCCGAAGAGAGACTGGAAGGAGACATAGATCATACCAAGGAGCTGGATGATTTGACCAAGGAAGGTATGGAGGATTTTGGACGGCAGGTGTGATGGAAAAGATCTGACTTTGCACCTAGTTCTGATTACCAAATTTTCCAATGCCTTCCCTTGGTTAGAACCAGTCAGCAGACACACAGCTTGGGTTTTATCTTCCACCCCACCCCAAATCCTGCAGACTGACACCCCCCCATCCTTCCCACAGTACTTGGTCTATTAACATATCTGTCTCAGATACAGGAGAATTGCCTGTTTGTTCTGCACCTCCTAATGCCCTCAGGTTCTGCACCAAGGGACCACAGATTCTGGGGTCAGCATAAATTATGCAAATGGCCTTGGCTTGTATAAATTAATCTGATTGCAGAATTTGAGTAACCTGTTTTTTTTCCTGGTACACAACATTGTGACTGCAGCAAAGAGAAGTGCTGGAGGGAGGCTTTACCTCCAGGTGAAGGAGCCCAGCTGGTAAATGGGGTGGGTGCCGGAAACTCCTAGAATCCCAGACTAAGGCCTCCCTGGGGGGGCTCATCGCCACCTTACCCCTTCACCAGGGAGTATTGGGCCCTCACAATTTTGTGGCCTGCAGGAGATGACAGAACAGCAAGCACTTTAACAGGTCACTGCCTGACCCCATAGGCAGGGATTTGGTAGCTGGTACTAAGAGCTAACTCCTTGTGGCTGCTCTCAGCCGGCTGACTCCCAGGCTGGTTGCACTCCAGAGAGGCACTCTCTTTGGAGAGGACTGTGCAGCAGGACTGACCTTAAGCATGGCCAGTAGGGACCATGGCTTGAGTCCTGCGGTTGGAAGAAGCCCCATAGGGAGGCTAGCCCTAATAGCCACAGGACCAGCACTCTTGAGGCCCTAGGATGGGCTATTTTTGCAGGGTCCTCACCGCACTTGTGACTCTCCGCCCCCAGGATGGCTGCTTCCTGTGGGGCCCTGCTCCCCTCCTCTTACCTCACCTACTGGGGCAGGTGTTGCTTTGTTGCAGAGGAAGCCCCTGTGTGTCTGTAAACAGTCTTCTGCAAAGTAATGCAAAATCCTACAGTAAATCACTGGTTGCTGAATCTTCCCCCTGCCAGAGGTTTGCGTGTGCACAAGAGAGCCTGTGTGTGCACATGCATGTGAAACTTGACACTACTTTGTTTTTGTAAACAAACATCAGGCTGCTCATTGTTAAAGGGGTGGGGTTATGGAGGATGGGGCTATGAGGGCCTCACATTTATTTTTGCCCATGGGCCCACAAATTCTAAGACTGGCCCTGCTGGGGGGTGTGGGACCTATCGGATCCTGCAGGCATAGTCTTACGTGACCTCTCTGACAGGGGAACTGCCTGTGGAGGAGCTGCTTCAGAAGTACGCTGGCGCCTACACCTCAGACTTCGAGATGGAGGAGTCGGACAGTTCCTCTGAGGCCTCAGAGCCCAGTACCTCAGAGTACGAGGAGGAGTCAGAAGAAGACAGCAGCAGTCAGTCAGGTACATAAATCTGGTTCTGGCTAACCCTCACTGAACTGAAGGCTCAGGGGTGAATCAGTGCCATGTCTTGGATTCAGTGACCCTTTCAGTCCCAACAGC
This sequence comes from Sphenodon punctatus, assembly GCA_003113815.1. NCBI lineage: Eukaryota > Metazoa > Chordata > Lepidosauria > Sphenodontia > Sphenodontidae > Sphenodon > Sphenodon punctatus. The sequence goes on along the minus strand of QEPC01000157.1, from coordinate 1,612,035 downwards.
ATGAAGACAGTATGCCTGTCTCTGCAGCAGCCCCAGTGGCAGTGGTGAAAGCTGGATCCTGGGGACAACGAAGCCATAGCCTGAAATTCTGGTGCAGCAACTGCAGGGCAGCACAGGAGGAACTGGTGGTTGTGATAGGCAGTGGGTGGTACTGAGGGTGGGCTGGATTTCAAAGCTGCTTGGCACACACCTACACTAGAGCATGCAGCTCTCTAGTTCAGGGTCCCGAGGAACTCTCTTGCGAAGGGAGATTGAAAGAATCATTTATCTTAGAGAGGAGGCAGACAAGAAGTCCTTAAAGTTCCCTAATGGGATAGAGATAAGATGAACATTTTCAATGTTGTACTAGGTCAGACCAATGATTTGTCTAGCCCAGTATCCTGTCTCCAACTGAGGCAGGTTCAGTTGCATGAGGGAAGCGCACAACAGGTCATAATGGTGTGATCCATATGCTGCTATTCATTTCAAGCCCCTGACAGAAACCTGCATGACCAACTCCAAAATGGCCATTTATGGACCTATTCTCCAAGAGCATATCCAGTCTAAGAACTGCCAAACGGGAAGCTAGCAGCTTGGGAGCTGTTATTCTCCCTGCCCCTATACCACAAGGATGAGAAGACATGGGAAAAATTGGATCCAAATAAATGCTTTTGCCATAGCCTTGAGAATTCTCAACCACAGGTATAGAGGGTTGGTGAAAGTGGCTGAATCTGGTCTCCAAGAAGAACTGGACATTAATATGGTTGATTAGAATAATTCATGCTGGCAAATTAAAAAATAAATAAATCCTGCCTTGGTGAGCTGCACGGGAAAACTTCTGTAGGGTCAAAAAATGTTGGATAAATTCATGGAGAGTAGGTCTAGCACTGGCTATTAGCCAAACTGGTCAGGGAATGGAACCTCTCACCACTGGGATTGAAAAATGGAGGAGTGGACAGATGGCTCCATGTATATCCTGTGGCTTCCCCTGGGGCACCTGCTGCTGTCTGCTGCTGAAGACGCATTGGGCTGAATGAGCCAGTGTTGGAAGATGTGAATTTTGGGATAATAGCAGTGGCTGTTCTAAACTCATGAAAGATGGGTCCATCAAAGGCTGTTTCCCAAGATGGTCAGGGAGGCAGCCTCCTGTTCAAAGGTCTCTGAACCTCAGAGACTCCATCCCTCCAGATTTGCCCTGTGGCTTTCTTTGAAGCATTCATTGCTAGCCACTGGGACCTGGGGTGGAGCGGGGATGACCATTATATGGAGATGGGAGCTGGAGGAGACAAGGATGACAGTCAGTAGGTCTGGGATGGTGCTGTGGGGGTGTGGATAGGCCCATTGGCCAATCAGGGACCATTTGTAGCGTTGGGGAACCATGTATAGGGCTGAGGATAATCCGTTGGTCGGAAGAAGGGCAGGGGATGGAGATGGACCCTGTGTGGGACTTAAGGGCCAGGAGGGGGCACCAGGACCATCATTCAGAAGCAGGACCCTGTTAGAGGGCAGAGACCATTGGTTGGGTGGTGACCATTGGTCAGTCGAGCACAGAACTCGGGGAGGAGGACAGAAACCATTGGTTGGTCATAGACAGGGACCCGAGTTGACTGCGTTGCTGCAATTTGCAGTGATTTTCGCAGAATCAGCCAATCCTGACTATGACCCAAGGGTAAATAGGCCCCTGGGAGATGAATTGTGGGTGGGTGGGGTCTGAAGGCCCTATGTTTGCGTGAGGGAGGCGCTGAAATTCCAGAGGATTTGAGTTGTGTTTGATTAGCAAAGTAGTGAGTCTATGTCAAACCTATTGCAAATTTGCTTCCCAGGATGCATAGTTATGCAAATCAAGTTAATTATGCAAATATTAATGGTCACGGTGAATTTGCAGAATTTGGCTTCACTGGTTGCGGAATTTAAGATTTTTTGGTGCAGTCAACTCGGGTCCCTGGTCATAGATGGGAGGGTGGGGACCATTGGATGGAGATAGTTGAGGGGCTAGTGGGAGCTGAGACTTTGGGTCAGGGCAGGACTGATTCAGTTGGGCACTCTAGTGTGCTGTGAAGGGATTGTGCTGATGTCTGCTGCCTCTGCCTCCAGATTCCATAGCTGAAGAAGAGAGTGAGGAGGAGGAAGTCGAGGTGAGCCGGGAGGAAGATTTTGGTGTGGAGTATCTCCTGAAACAGGATGAGGACCGTGGCAGGAGTGGTGAGGGGGACAACGACACAGTCCCCACCCCAGGGCCCAAGAAAGAGATCACAGACATTGCTGCAGCAGCTGAGAGCCTCCAGCCAAAGGGCTACACTCTGGCCACTACCCAGGTAAGCAGAGACCCCCTTGGGGAATGGGGCTGCATGGATGGGGTTGACCGAGATTAACTCCTATCCTGGTGCACAGGTGAAGACGCCAATTCCCTGCCTGCTGCGAGGCACCCTGCGTGAGTACCAACACATTGGGCTAGACTGGCTGGTCACCATGTACGAGAAGAAGCTAAATGGCATCCTGGCTGATGAGATGGGGCTTGGCAAAACCATCCAGACCATCTCCCTGCTAGCGCACCTGGCTTGCGAGAAAGGTGAGGGTGAGAGCTGGCATTGGTTCTCCAACTGAGCTAGCAGGAATGACTACACCTTCTATAAGTGCTCAGTGGTGTAGCACCCACCCAATGGAAATTCATGGTCCAAGAGTGGGGGAGTTGGTGCTGTTTTTAAAATATTTTAGTAGGGGCAGGAGTTGACAGTAGCAGCTGCAGTAGTAAGAGATGCAGAAGGTGAGGGAATGAGGGAGCAAGGGGGGCAGAGTAGGAAGGAGGTGTGTGGTGTGGAGACACGGGCTACAGACAAGGGCTAGAGCAGAAGTGACTGGGAGCCAAGACTCCTGGATTCTCTGGGAGGAGAGGGCTAGTGGGTTAGAGTAGGACGGAGGGAGCCAGGACTCATGGGTTTTCTGGGAGTACAGTTGGGTCTAGTGGGCTAGGGAAGGGAGGGTGGAAGCCAGTACTCTTGGGTTCTCTGGGAGGGCAGTGGGGGACTAATGGGTTAGAGCAGCGGGGCTGGGAGTGAGGACTCCTGGATTTTTTTTGGGGGGAGGGGTTAGGGCAGCCAGGAACAGCCCCGCCTCTGATGGGAATGACCTGAACTGCGCAGCCTCATTTGAGGTTACAGCTCTTTCTAGCAAGGCATCTGGAAGGACTGGTAGACGTCAGCTGAGTTTCTCTGCAGCCAGAGCAGAGAGGACAAAGGCTGACTGGCCCAGACAACCAGCACTCCTGTTCATTCTGTGGATCTGAGTGGTGGGGAGCTCATGCCATGAAGTTTGGAGTTAATGGCCTACTCCTTGGACCTCCTGGATAATTACAGTGGGGAAGATCCCCACCCCGGCCAGCAGGAGGCAGACACCAAGATTCAGTGGAGATCTGATCCCTCTCCTCCAGTTGGATTTCTCTCTCAGACCAGGCAGGAGCAGGCCTTGCTACTCCCGGGCATTGTGGCAGTTCTTTTCCTCCCAAGACCACTGATTTTTTTTCAGGGTTTGGGAGGAGTTTTTTCTTAGGGAATTAGGTGTGGTGCCTGTAATATTGGTTTTTCACTAGAGGCCTTTTTGGCACACAGTCCTCCACTTCCCGTCCCAGCTGGCATGGGAAAGGGGAAGAACAGGTGCGGAGGAACTACCTGTTGGCACTCCTACTGCTCAACAAAGTCTGTTCCTGGATTCTCACATGTAGAAAATGGGAGCGGCAAAACGGAGGAGTTCCCCAAAGCTGTGGAGAAGCCCCAGATGGGGAAAACGCCGTAGACCCACAACAAAAGGACCAGTTAAACCAAGGACAGAATGGTTTGACTGTTCTGGCAGAGGATGTAAAAGATAATGACGGAGTTCCCTATCGGGTACAGGGACAAAATGTTCAATGAAGTCCAAAGTGCTTTAAAGCTAAAGGAGAAGGTGGAAAGGTAGACTATTGTGAGTCTTTGGGGGAGGACTTCTCTTGAAAATAAATCATCAAGCAGGAATAAAGTGCTTCCCCTGGACAAGGCTTTTGAGTTTTCCCTCAGAAGGGACCCTAACGATGGGGGAATAGAGTCCCCTGTCATCCCTACAGAGAAATTTTGAAGCTGCTTTGGTGGTACTATGCATGACAACCGTAACCTCCTAGTTCTTCAAGTGTGTCTCTGTCAACTCAGACCTATGAGGTTCTACGCCTGCACAGTCCAACTTGGAAACTTCTTCAAGCAGTTCTCTGTCTGCACGCTGTAGCTCCTCCCTCTCCCTGCATTGGTTTTGGTGCAGCCCTGCAATGTGCATTTTTTGGCCCATGATTTGGGCAGGCTCCAGTAGTAATATATATGGGAGGGGGCCTTCCAACCTCAGTTCCTTCCAACCGCAACAGCTAGGGTTAGCATACCTCCTCTTTGAAAGAGGACACTTGTGAAAAATACATGGTGCAGCCCTGCCACCGCATCTGGCTGTTTAAAGGAAATTTTCACTTCAGCGACCTACAATTCAAAGAAAAAAAGAGAGAAAGAAATAACAGTTGCCTTTTTTTCTCCAGTCTCTCTCTCTGCTTCCAAAACCCCATGCCGTCACCCCCCAAGAAACGGGATTTTAAAAATGCCTAAAATGTCCGACCTCTATCCCACTGATAGACCTGCATGACGAGTGCTTGGTATGTCTCAGAGAGGTTCATAAGCCTAATTAACGGCTGCCTGGCATGCGCCTGTCTGTCTGACAGGGCTCTGAAGGACTGCAGGATGTGGCTTCAATTCCTTCTAACAAAAAGGTACTAGAGGCACCTTGGTGCTCCTCCCACTTCTCTTGGAGAATGTGGACTTCCACCACAAAAGTTGCGAAAGGTTCAGCACCACCATCAGTTGTGACTTTTATCATCACTGGGACCCTCTGTGCCATTAATGACCTCGGTATCGCCTCCTTCCATACCGTCTAACTCGGCACCAACCGTCGTCAGCACCGTGCCGGCATCAAACCAAAGCTTTTTTTCTAAGAGCAAGAGTTCTAAAGCATTCATATCATCCCCAGCCTGTAAGAGGGACCAGAAGACCAAATATCTTTCTAAATAGAGACCGTTTCAGAGAACAAGGTCCCAAAGCCAAACACCACAAGAAGAGTCTCGCTTCCCTTCCTCCTCTCCAGACATGCAGAGATGCCTGTCTCCTCCCTCCCCACATACTCCCAATTTCCATTCCAGCTACCCCTTCTGGAACCCCAAAGGGCTTTCTCGAGGGATGGCCCCACTTCTTTCCTCATACCTCCTTCCTTGACACTGAGGAACCTTCATTACATCTTCTCAGGTTTTACATGCCCTACAGCACCACCTCCTTTTTGCCACCACCAAAACCTCCCACTCCACCAGAGAGCTTTCACATAGCAGACGAGGGATATCTGTCTTTCCCTGTCTTGATGATTAGCTGCTTACCTCCCACTCCCAAGACTCGGGCTGCGTTCCCATCTGTGGCGGCAGAGGGAGGGACCAGGGAAGACGCGGCAGCGCGCAGGAGCCAGCTGACAGGAAGAGAGCCAGTGCAAACGGGGATCTGCCACGGCTTCTCTCACGCATGTCCGGGCAGGATTTTGCGCCCCGACGTGTGCGAGAGAAGCTGCAGCAGATCCCCGTTCGCATCGGCTTTTTTCCCCGTCAGCTGGCTCCTCCGTGCTGCCGCATCTTCCCTGGCCCCTCCCTCTGCCGCCGCTGCAGATGGAAATGCAGCTTCAGCTAGAAAGGGACATAGGGTTTACTATTGATCTCCTACAACAATTAGGGTTTGTCATAAATATCCAAAAATCTATTATAACTCCAACTCAAACTGTTGGTCTCATAGGTGTGAATCTGGACTCCACCAGGCAATGAGCCTTCCTTCCACAAGAAAGACTAGCCACCGTCCAAGCCCTAATTTCCATGCTCCAAAGCCAGCCAACACAATCTCTGTGTTTCTTCCTGCAATTACTCGGCCATATGGCCTCCACTACTGCCGTGAACTGCTACACCAGGCTCTGAATGATACCACTGTAACACTGGATGCCCTGGAACTACAACCGCTTTGTCAGCAACCTCACCCAACTCGCCACCATAGCTCCCTCCAAACCTTTTTTTTTTAAAAATTATATTAAATCATTAAGAACATGATAGACAACATTATACTAATTTAAAACAATTTCCTTACAAATTAAACAAAAAACCCATCACAATTAAAAAAACAAACTAAATTCCTGAAGAGGGGAAAAAAGAAAGCCTTGCCCCTTATAACTCAGCTCACGCACCCCCCTAAAAAAAAAGATCCTCCCTCCAAACTTCACTCCTATAGAAACTCGTTTGGCAGGCCAGTCCAACGTCCTTTGCCAATTACCCAAAGCCTGTTCAGTGCGTGGGGCTACCCTCTAATCGACCTTTTCACAACATCACAGAATATGAAATGCTTGCAGTTCTGCAGCAGGGCACAAATAGGGAAGGACTTCCTAAACGATGCTTTCCTAAGCCACTGGGTACCATCTCTCATCTACGCCTTTCCCCCCCAGTTCCTCAAGTCTTCTCAAAACTTGCTCTAGACAAAGCCATTTGTATTCCTATAGCCCCTGAATGGCCAAGACAGCACTGATACACCCAACTGGTGTCCATGACCACGGAATGCTTGCTTCTCCCACAGATCTGAAATCTCCATCACCACAATGGCGAAGTTCTTCCCCCCCAACCTACAGTCACTGTACCTAACAGCCTGGCTAATCTCGCCTTGACGTTAGATTTACAGGGCTTTCCTGTTGAGGTGTTTGACATTCTTAAAAGTGCTTGGAAGCCCTCGACTAAAGAGACTTATAGCACAAAATAGAAAAGATATATTTTTCTGGGCATCTCAACGTAGTCTTGACCCACAAACAACAATAATAAAACACCTTCTTACTTACCTGGTTTACGTCAAATTGAACTCTGTCTCACACTATCCTCCCTGAAAGTACATCCGGCCACAATATCTGCACGCCATTTTCCCATGTATGGAAAACCGATATTTTCCTAGCCTGTCCTAAAGAGTTGTGGTTTTTGGTTTTTTTTTAAAGGAATTTTCAACTTCTGTCATGATCTGCGTCCTCTGGGGGATCTGAACTTGGTACTTGCAAGACTCATTCTACTCCCCTTCAAGCTACTGGCTTCCTGCTCTCTACACCTCCTCACCCTTAAAGGTTCCATGCTGGTAGCACTAACATCAGCCCAAAGGGTAGGAGAGCTAGCAGCCTTGTCCAAGTTACCATCCTTCCTACTTTCCATAATGATAAGGTTTCACTACAGCTACCTCCCTCTTTCAAACCAAAAATGATTTCTCAATTTCACATGTCGCATGACATTATTTTGCCAGTATTTGCCCCAAACCCCACTCTAATAAGGGCAAGTCTGCACAACACACTTGGATGTTAAGTGAACACTTTTTCTACCTCAACCGAACAAAACCCTTCCGAAAATCAACATTACTTTTCATCAGTTCGGGAGGCCCTGCCCCTGGTTCCAAGGAACATCTCAAACTATATCCTCCTGGCTCATCCACTTCATCTTGTGTTATAAACTCTCCAACAAGGAACCACCTCCGGGCATCAAGGACCACTCTACAAGAGTCATGGCAACATCTGGAGCATGGACTGGTAAATTCCCCACAGATCAAATTTGCTGAGCATCTATGTAAGCATCAGCTCCTACCTTTGCCAGGCATTATGGCTCTGAGTTCAGGAGACATAGCCACCTCTTCCAAAGCACAGTGTCCAGAGGCCAAACAGAGCTCTCACAACACCAAGCAGGGTTCAGAACCCCACTACTCTAGGTCTAAGGCATGACTATTCAGATCTTTAGTCTGAGGAAAGTTATTTGCCAACAGGTGGACTCTTGCAACCTTGGACAAATGGGTTATAGAAACTGTGTCTGTGGGATATGCCATAGAGCTCTGCAGACACCCCTTAGATTCCTTTTTAGTTTCCCCAGTTTCAAAAAATTATAGAAAACACAGGGCTATGTCAGATGAGCTAGCCCGTCTGCTCCACATAAGCACCATAGAACCAGTTCCTAAATAAGATAATAGTTCCGGTTTTTAGTTCCCAAAAAATCTTCTGGAGACTGGTAAGCAGTTCTCAATTTAAAGAGACTCAATCATTCAGTCAAGATCAAGGAGTTTTCAAATAAGAGACCATTTAGTCGATTAGTTCAGGGCTCTCAGGGGACTAACTAATATCATTTGATCTTAAACGAGGCTTAACTGCACTTTCTAATCAGACCAGCTCATTTTAGGTGGCTGAGATTTTATTCTGCACAGCAGCATTGGTAGTATCGAGCCTTGCCTTTCAGCCTAACATCATCCCCTCCAGAACCTTCACAAAGGTGCTGGTAGCCCTCCTAAGGATATATAAAATATCCTTGTCAGGTCTCCCTCGGAGGAACATACCACCAAGGATTTAGCTGGGACAATGGACTATCTACATTATCATGGCTTCATCAGCAAAAGTCAGTTGATTCTGTCCCAGAGATTGAAACACCTAGGAATAGTAATCGACACTCGGTGTCCATTCTTTGACAGAGACCAGACAAAATCCGTCAGCTGATCACTCGGATCCAGTCCCAGCTCGTGTGCTAGGCTGCAGCAGTTATTGGTCTCCTGAACCTTTCAAGCCTTTCTGCAGCTATTTCAGAGTCTGATAATCCGGGGTAGCAATCTGTGTCCCCAGGTGAAGAAGTCGTTGGAGTGGTAGCTAGCAGAACATCCCTTCATTCCAGGAGTTCCCCTGTCAGAACCTGCCACGATAACCCTGACAACTGACACCAGTTTTTACAGTTGTGGGGCTCATTTGATGCAGAGCTCAGGGTACATTGTCTGAAAACCAACAACAATGCAGCATAAACTGAATGGAACTACGAGCAGTTTATTTGGCCCTTCTACAGTTTGTGCCAGAGTTGTGGGCAGCACCTCCAAGGTGTATATTTATTTATTTATTTTTATTTTAAATATTTATATCTTGCCAAATGGTGACTTGAGGTGGCCCACAGACAATAATAATATCAACTTACATATATAAAACAGTAAAAAACAGTTTATACATATTTAAAACTGTTATTTTGGACACGTTTGTGAAAGATAGGTCCTGAGCTGCCAGTGTACAAGAGGGTCCGGGATATAAATGCCTGTAATAAATTAAATTAAATTAGCAGCTATTAGCCAGACAGGATCAGGGAACATGACGGGAGCTGGGGGAAAACAACAGGGAATAGATCCCCCATTGTGACCTGTCTGGTGCTTCTCCCAAGCCACCGTGATTGGCCGCTGTCCGAGACAGGATGCTGGGCTAGATGGACCTTTGGTCTGACCCAGTTTGGCACCTCTTATGTTCTGTTCTTCTCACAATAAACAAGACTGAACAAATAATATATGGACAACTGCAAAAGCATACATAATCACGGGGCGGTCTAGATCTCAGTCTATCAACAAAGAAGTCACAAGGCTATTACAGTGAGCAGAAGCCAATCTGGTGTCAATCATAACGCTCCATATTCAGGGAAAAGACCACTATTAGGCAGACTGGTTCAGTCAGCGAAGCCTGGATCCAGGAGAATGGTCTGAATTAACAGCATCCTTTAGAGATGCCTTGGTCCAAACCACGTTCTCTGCGCCTGTCAGCTTCCCCCCAACCCCCGGATTCTAGTTTAAAAGCACCAGCGGCCAGGTTCCGTTCTGGTTAAGGTGGAGCCCATCCCGTCAGAATAGACTCCCCCCTTCCCCAAAAGGCTCCTCAGTTCTTAACAAACTTAAAGCCCTCCTCCCTGCACCATCTTCTGTCTCATCCACACTTTGAGACACCTGAGCTCAGCCTGCCAATGGTTAAGAAGGACGAACTTAGCTGGAGCAAGAGCAACGTAGAGCTACCAGAAAGGTCGGAGGGAGGGAGGACTTACCCTGTGAGGTGAAGCCAGGAGCTTAGCTTATTTAGCCTATCAAAAGAGATGATTACATTGTATAAATATATCCAGGGAGTTAACACAATAGAAGGGGAAGATTTGTTCAAACTAAAAGGGAGCGTGGGTACAAGAATTAATGGATATAAGCTGGTTATCAATAAGTTTAGGCTGGAAATTAGAAGCTTTTTAACAATTAGAGCAGTGAATTACTGGAATAAGCTTTCAGGGGCAGTTGTGGGAGCAAAGAATCTGAATGGCTCTAAAATGGAGTTGGATAATTTATGGTGCATATATCTTGTGAGGAGTTTTAATTATTTGATGTTGCAGGACAAAGTGTGTGTGTGTCCCTCCTCCCCCCCCAGCAATACATGTTGGGTTTGTTCTCTCCCACCGCGTTCTTCCTGTAGTATCAAAGTTGTCTGCAGCTGGAGTTAGAGCTGTCGGGGCATTCTGAAGCCTGAGTACTATATTGTGTATCGGATGCCTTGCTGGTGGGGCCAGTGTGCAGGCTTAGGGTCTAACCTATCGCCATATTTGGTGTCGGGAAGGAATTTCTCTCTGAGCAGATTGGCAGTTGACTCGGAGGGTTTTTCGCCTTCTGTTGCAGCATGGATGTGGCTCACCTGTTTGAGACATCTGGATCCTTTTTCTAAAATTATTTCAGGTATTGGTGTGCTCTGATTGGTCCCAGTCTCTACTTGTAGCCATTGGTAGGATTTCTTTGTGTAGTGAAGTCCACAACCTTCACACCGGGCAGGCAATTTACCATACTGTCCTCATGGCCACCTGCAACCCAGCTAGCCACATTTCTAATAATCAAATCACCAACTACCACAGCCATCCTACTCCCACCCCTCTGGGCACACAACCATGGAGATGTATCCTCAGTGCAAGAGGATAACACATTGCCTAGAAGGCAGGTCCCAGCTACTGGATCACTTCTCACCATTCCAGTCTGATGCTTTCCTTCCTGGAGGCTTTGCTTCTCCGAGACAGCACAGAGGCTGCCAGAGTGGAGGTAGGACTGCTGTAATATGTCCCTGAAGGACTCTTCTGTATACCTCTCTATCTGGCTCCACTCCTCCAGCTCTGGCACTCTAGCCTCTAGAGACCGCACATGTTCTCGGAGAGCCAGGAGCTCTTTACACCGGGTGCACACGCATGACCTCACCCCAACAAGAAGGCAATCCTATATGTTAAACTTGGTGCAAAAGACTGGATAGCCCCCATCCTGCTGCTGGACTGCTGTACCAATCAGAGGAGGAACTACTTTAGATCTAGTCCTAAGTGGAGTGCAGGACCTGGTGCAAGGGGTAATGGTGGTGGAGCCGCGTGGCAATAGTGATCATAATATAATCAAATTTGAGAGAATTTCTAGAGGGAGAATGGTAAATAAAACGACCGCAGTAACATTTAACTTTAAAAAGGGAGACTATGCTAAAATGAGGAAACTAGTTAGAAGGAAACAAAAAGGAGCAATGGTGAGGATTAAATGACTGCAAAGCATGGACACTTTAAAAATCACATTAGAAGCCCAAATTAAAAGTATTCCACAAGTTAAAAAGGGTAGCAAGGGGACAAAATGCCTGCCAGCATGGCTAAATGGTGAGGTGAAGGAGGTTATTAGAGCCAAAAAGGCGTCCTTTAAAATTGGAAAGCTAGTGCTAAGGAGGAAAATAGGAAAGCGCATAAGCACTGGCAAATTAGATGTAAACCATTAACAAGGCAGGCCAAGAGATAATTTGAAGAGAAACTCACTACAGAGGCAAAAACTAATAATAAAAGCTTTTTTAAGTATATCGCAAGCAAGAGGCCTGCTAGAGAGTCAGTTGGGACCAGGTGGTATACACCCAAGTTCTGAAGGAACTCAAATATGAAATTGCGTACCTACTATTAGTAACTTGTAACCTATCAATAAAATCTACCACTGTACCTGAGGACTGGAGGGTAGGTAATGGAATGCCAATATTTAAAAAGGGCTCCAGAGGTGATCCTGGAAACTACAGACCAGTCAGCCTGACATCTGCCGGGCAAAATGGTGGAAACCATTATTAAAAACAGAATTACGGAGCATGTTGATAAATATGCTTAATGGAGAAGAGTCAGCATGGATTTAGCAAAGGGAAGTTGTGCCTCACTAATCTATTGGAATTTTTTGAGGATGTGAACAAGCATGTGAATGAGCGTATTTGGATTTTCAGAAAACATTTGATAACGTCCCTCGAGACTTTTGAGGAAATTAAAAAGTCACGGGATAGGAGGCAAAGTCCTATTGTGGATTGGTAATGGTTAACGGATAGGAAACGGAGTAGAACTAAATGGTCAGTTTTCACAATGGAGAGGAGTAAATAGGGGAGTACCCCAGGGATCTGTACTGGGACCGGTGTTTAATGTATTCATTAATGACCTGGAAAGGGGAGTAAGGAGTGAAGTGATCAAATGTGCAGATGACACCCGAAGTTATTCAAGGTAGAATGAAGAATTGCAGGAGGATCTTGCGAGACTGGGCATCTAAATGGCAGATGAAATTTAATGTGGACAAGAAAATAGATAAGGAAAAGGACCTAATTTTCCTTTCTGTTTGTTTCCTGGCAGGCAGCTGGGGTCCCCACCTGATCATTGTGCCCACCAGCGTCATGCTGAACTGGGAAATGGAGATCAAGCGCTGGTGCCCCAGTTTCAAGATTCTCACCTACTATGGGGCACAGAAGGAACGCAAACTGAAACGACAGGTGAGGAGTGACACCCTCACCTTCAAGTGGGATCTAAGGTTCTCCCAATCTAATCCAGAAGGTGCTGGCTTTGATCGAGGGATTGGCTGGTTCAGGGGTCATCGGGAAAATAGGATCGGAGACCTTTTCCTTCTAGGGCAATAGTTCTCAAGCTTATTTGTGCTGAGCCGCCTCCTCCCCGTCCCCTCCCCCCCTACATGCAGCTCTATCCTCACGCCCACCCAATCCTGCCACATGGCCCTGCTCCCTTCTGCCCACCCCCACCTCAGTGCCCCACATTCCCGCTCCTTGTCCTGGCTGTACGTTGGCTTCTGAGCTCTGGTACCAGCTGTCTGCAAAATGCGCCCAGCACTTGTTCCAAGCCACATACAAGTGCTTGGCTGGAGTGGCTTCTCCAGCACCAAGGGAGCTGTGCCCGCCCCAAGAACAGAGCACACAACTTCCCAGTTTGAGAACTTGATTTCTAGGAGACCCGGCACTCATCCAGAGCTGGATGCTTCAGGGACTGGGATCTAGAGGATCCAGGACTGGCTGGCTCATGGGAGAATCAGGAAATGGATTTGTCCCTATAGTAACCCTCCTTCCCCCATTTCTAGGGCTGGACCAAGCCCAACGCTTTCCACATCTGCATCACTTCATACAAGTTGGTGCTGCAGGATCACCAGGCTTTTCGGCGCAAGAACTGGAAGTACCTGATTCTGGATGAGGCGCAGAATATCAAAAACTTTAAGTCCCAGCGCTGGCAGTCACTACTCAACTTCAATAGGTAGGTAGTGCCCACTGGACAGACAGGAGTAGCGGAACAGGGCTGGCAAGCCTGGAATTCTCACACACACCCCATGCCACTTTCCCTCCTTTCCAGCCAGAGGCGGCTGCTATTGACAGGGACTCCCCTGCAGAACAGCCTGATGGAGCTGTGGTCGCTGATGCACTTCCTAATGCCCCACGTCTTCCAGTCACACCGCGAGTTCAAGGAGTGGTTTTCCAACCCCCTGACGGGGATGATTGAGGGCAGCCAGGAGTACAACGAGAACCTGGTCAAGCGGCTGCACAAGGTGAGTGGGAGAGACAAGGCCGATGGTGCTGAAGGGAGGAGAGGAGTCAAGGCTGGTCAGAACTGACACCATCCACCCTCCCACTAGGTGCTGCGTCCCTTCCTCCTGCGTAGGGTGAAGGTTGACGTGGAGAAGCAAATGCCAAAGAAATACGAGCATGTCATAAAGTGTCGCCTCTCCAAGCGCCAGCGTTATCTTTACGATGACTTCATGGCCCAGGCTACGTGAGTAGAGAGAGCTGGGGACAGAACTCTTGGGTGCTCGGGGAGAGGGAGCCATCCTTGTTCTGTGTGGTGGTTACCTAGCTGCTACATACACCCCAGAGGTAGCCACATTTTGGTGCTGAGTGAACAATAATTGATTCTCTGGTTTGTTTCCCCCCAGTACCAAGGAGACTCTGGCTACAGGGCACTTCATGAGTGTCATCAACATCCTCATGCAGCTCCGGAAAGTCTGCAACCACCCTAACCTTTTTGATCCCCGGCCCATCCACTCACCATTCATCATAGAAGGCATCTGCTTCAACACAGCCTCCCTTGTTCTACGTGCCCTCAACAAAGACCCTTTTAAGGCAGGTCTTGGACAGGAATGGGATCTGGGGCCTTTCCCCTCTCGAGGTTGCCAGCTCTAGTCCAGAACTGGCTGCTGGGGGTGGCATTGGGGAAAGGGATACATGGCCTTTCCCCTCTAGGGGATGGTGACGTGGGAGAGGGGCCATCGGTGCTCCATTAACTAGGCCCCACTTTTCAGTATGTGGACCTGGGCATTTTCGATCTGATCAACCTGGAGGGTCGCGTCTCCCGTTACGAGACAGACACCTTCCTACCCAAGTGGAAAGTGACCCGGAAGCTGATTGAGGAGATTGCTGAGTCCCCGGATCCCCCTCCTCGGCCCAAGCCCATCAAGATGAAAGTGAACAGGTACCAGCAGCCTCCACCCCCTGGGGGCAGGGATCTGGGCAAGTAGGGGAGGGATAGCCTGGGTGTCACTAATATTTTCTCTTCCCTCTCCAGGATGCTGCAGCCTGTTCCCAAACCAGAGAACCGCACAGTGGTGCTGGTGAACAATCCTCGCCCCAACCCACAACTCCTCCAGAGAACCGTGGCCCCCATTCCACCAGAGGCCCTGACCCCCATCCAACCTATGGGCCCAGTGATGCCAGGGCCCATGCAGCAGCCTCTTCCCCTTCCCCCCACCATCCCTCATCCTCTCCCTGTCTCAGTCTCTCTCCCTGTCCCCATGCCGGTGTCTCTCCCCAATGCCAGACTGCAGCCCTCGACACTAGTGCCTACGCTCAGCCAGAACAACATGGCCACCGCTACCCTGCTGCAGGGCCCAGCAGTCTCCACATCACAGGGTAAGGCTCGCTTAGACTGAGGGGGGTAGGGGCTGAGAGCCACGCCTCTCCTGGCTAGCCGTCTACTGCATGCCTCTTGAGTACCCAGAGTTTGAGGAGTGGGGAGCTTGGATGGTTCCATCAAGGATTGGATTCTCTGGGGAGAGAAGGAAAGACTAGTGGGTTAGAGCAGATGGGGATGGGTGTCGTGGGTAGGGGCAGGGGCTTAGTGGGTTAGAGCAGGGTGACTGGGAGCCAAGACTCCTGGGTTCTCTGGGAGGAGAGTTAGAGCTGGCGAGGGGGGATAGTGGATTAGTTGCTCCCACCCCCCCTCCCGTTCCAGCTCTACTCTATCCAAGGGGGCCACAATTTCATCTCTTGTAATTCCCCTGACCCTTGTGGCTCTGCCTGGGAGATAGCATTCTGTAGGCACCAGGGCCTCTGAAGCCAGTATCCCTCCAACCCCTGCAGATCTTTGTTCAGTTCGGCCTCCCAAATAAACTCGTTCTTGGGGTAGAGGCAGACGAAATTCACTGCTGCCCCCACCGGAATACTCATGTCCCCGGGTCTGAGGGCAGCCAATGGTAACGGGGGTTGTTGCCACCATCACCACCTTTCTTGGTCAGGCAGTTCCTGATGAAGTGCCCAGGCTGCTTGCAAGCATGGCAGGGTTCATTCACCCACATGGTTCTCATGTCCACCTGGGTCTCTGGCGGGGCTATCCTGCTAGGGCCTGAGGCGGGGGAGCTTCTTATGCTCAGGATAAGGTTTGTGCTTAGGGGCTAGGGGTCCCCCCCTCTCCCTTTTTCTTATGGAGGTGTGCTCTATTAGCAACAAACTCATCTGCAGCCACTGCTGCATCTTGAAGAGTGACTGGACTCCTGGCTTCTCTGAGAGCTAATAGGTTAGAGTGGTGGGACTAGGAGCCAGGACTCCTGGGTTTTCTGGGAGGGGAGTGGAGGCTAGTAGGTTGGAGCAGGGACGTGGGCGCCAAAATCCTGGGTTCTCTGGGAGGGAAGTGGGGCTACTGTATTAGCAGAGGGCTAGGAGCCACAAGCAGGCCCCTGCCATGCCCACCTCTAACACAGCCTTTCTCTTCCCTCCAACAGTCCTGCCTTCGCCAATGCCTGCTGCTCAGCTGCTCTACAGTGCACCCCGCCTTCCACTGTCCCCGGCTCCTGTTGCTGTTCCTGCCACTTCGGCCACTAGCTCCCCACTGAAGCCTGGCGCCATGGTCACCCCAGCATCTCCTGCCCTGCGTCTGCCTGCCAATGCTCTGAGTCCAGGCACTATTGGGGGGGTGATGAAGCCTGTGACGGTCCATTCCTCAGCCAGCACGCTGCCTGGCTACAGCTTCTCAGCTACTGGAGCCATGCAGCAAAGACTCCTGCTCTCCCCAGACATGCAGGCCCGGCTCCCCTGTGAGTATGTAGGGAGAGCTACCATGCCCCCTTTTCCACCATGTCTTTGCCTCTAACCCCAGTCTCCTCTCTCTTCAGCTGGTGAGGTGGTGAGCATAGCCCAGTTGGCATCACTGGCCAACCGACCCCTCCAGAGTGCCCCAGGCAGCAAGCCCCTCACTTTTCAGATCCAGGGCAACAAGCTCACCCTGACGGGCACCCAGGTGCGCCAAGTGGCGATGGCACAGCCGCGACAGCTCCAAAGTAGGTAAACCCCTGCCCCCAGGTCTTAGCTGTCACACACATCATCTGACTTCTGTACTGGCCTGGATGGCCTCTGACATTGCAGCTTGCTGTTTATCAATAGCTGCGGCCCCACTCCAGAGGCAGCTGCATCTTAGCGCTGGGCGAGAGATCCCTAAATAAGCAGCAGCCCCCACCCCAGAGGCAGCTGCATTCTCAGTGCTGGGTGAGGGAACCCTGAATAAGCAGCAGCCCCCAGAGGCAGCTGCGTCTCAGCACGAAGCAAGAGGTCTCTGTATAAATAGCCATTCACCTTGGAGGCAGCTTCATCTCAGACCCTGTATAAACAGCTGCCTTCTTCCCAGATGCATCTTGGTGTCAGGCAAGAAATTGCTGTCCATATATTCGAGGATTCAGTGACAGTGGAAGGATGGTATCCTTGTTTCTGTGTGCTCCAGTCTCCCATCAGAGCAGCCTTCCACCCCACACTACTTATGTGCATTCCCCATCAGTCCAGCTCTCTGTTGCTCACCTTGTCTTGTGTATTGCAGCTATTCAGCCAGAACCTCAATTAAATATTAGACCATAAGGAGGCTAGGGAATGGGAGGAAGATGGGGTGTGTGTGTGTAGGATTGGGGGTATCGGGACCCCTGGGTTCTTTGGGAGGCTAGTGGGGTGGATCAAGGTGCATTGGGGAGCCAGGACTCCTGGATTCTCCAGGAGAGGTTGGGGTGGGAAAGCCAGTGGGTTGGAGTGGACACATGGAGACTCCCTCTAAGCTCCTGACGTCTCTGCCTGTGAGTTGTCTGGTGACCAGAGGGAGAGAGCAAGCCCTAGAGCTTCGCCCTGCACAGGGACCCACTGCCAGCCTGGCCGGGTCACTGCAGAGGGGCTCACAACCCCTATGAGGTGGGAATCAAAGTGGCCCCCCCTTACAGGCTAGGAGAAGACCTCGTTCTCACGGAGTGTTCCCTTTGCAGGGAATGTAGTTCACTTGGTTTCTGCTGGGGGGCAGCATCACATCATCAGCCAGCCAGCCCAGGTGGCTTTGATTCAGGCCATGACTCAGCAGGGGGGGCAGACCCAGGTCGGGGTCCAGACTGTACCAGGCCCTCAGCCCCCTGCCACCATTCTGCCTGCCCCAGTCACAGCTGCCACTGCTGCCACCTCGGCAGCAACAACCATCAGCGTCCCCATTGCTGCCACCCAAGGTGAGTGGAGGGGTGGGGTCTGGAGCCAGGATACTTGGGTTCTGGGGGGGGGGGGGCTGGGAGCCAGGACTCTCGGGTGCATTGCGGAGGCGGCTGGGGGGGGGGCAGGGGGCTCTGGGCAGGCTCGGGGCTTCGGGAGAGACGGGCCGCCCAGCCAGAGAGCGCTGCGGTGTGTCAGCAACGGACGGCCCCTTTGTGATTTTCCGACACGGCGTCGGCTCTTTCCGGGAAGACCCTTGGGAGGGGAGTGGGGACTAGTGGGTTATTTATTTATTTTATTTAACTTTATATCCCGCCCTTCCCCAAAGGCTCAGAGAGCTGGGACTCCTGGGTTCTGTGGAAGGGGAATAGGAGCCTAGTGGGTTAGAGCAGGGGGGCTGGGAGCCAGGACTCCTGGGTTCTGTGGAAGGGGAATAGGAGCCTAGTGGGTTAGAGCAGGGGGGCTGGGAGCCAGGACTCCTGGGTTCTCTGGGAGGGGAGTGGGGGCTAGTGGGTGATTTATTTATTTTATTTAACTTTATATCCCGCCCTTCCCCAAAGGCTCTGGGGGGCTGGGATGCCTGGGTTCTTTGCGAATGGAATGGAGGCTAGTGAGTTAGAGCAGGGGGGGCTGGGAGCCAGGAATCTGGGTTCTCGGGGAGGGGAGTGCGATGGCTTTTCTGTTGCTCCCTTGGCGGTGCTGTGCTTTGTGGGATGGGGGTGAGAGCCGCAATGCCCTGACACCGCGTCTCTTCCCCCACAGTGCCCTCCATGGTGAACAGTTCTGGTGTGGTGAAAATTGTGGTGCGTCAGGCCCCCCGCGACGGCCTGGCCCCCTCTCCAGTCCTACAGCAGCAGCCGCCACAACCTCCTCCACACCTACCTACTGCCACCACCTCCAGTACCCTACCAAGCCTGCCGGCTGCCCTCATAACCCCGCGTGCTCAACTGCCCTTGGCACCTGTACCAGCTGTCCGGCTGCCCACCCAGCCACTGGTCCCTGTGCGCACACCGGCGCCCACTCCATTGCAGGCTCTGGTTCGGCCCATGATGCGGGTCATGCAGGCTCCCATTCCCAGTATGGAGCAGCAGCCCAGTAAGTGTCTCCCCTCTGGCTTGCCATCGCTGTCTCTGCAACCCAGTGACACTAACGGTGCTCTTTGCTTCTCTTTTAGTCACAGCTCCTACACCCCATCTACCCCCAGTGGCTCCGTTCCCCATTGCTCCAGCCCCTGTGGCCATCAGCACGTCCCCAGCACTAGTTGCCAGGCCCAACCCTATGGCTGCTGCCAGCCCCATCCCCAGAGAGGAGACCGAGATACTGACGCTGCGCTCCACCACGCCCACGCCACCACCTGCTTCCTCCATCCTGGCTCCCAGGCCTCGGCGGCAGCCACCACCCCCACCCCGCTCGCCCTTCTATCTGGTGAGTGGGCAACTGTGGTCAGAGCTAGGCCGAGGGGCGGGGGCTGCTTTGTATGGTATGAGGAGGACAGAAGTGTGGGGAATGAGGATTAGCTGTGCTTCAGCCGTCATCTGGGCAGGGATGTGGAAGAGCTGCTGTGTCCTGGGGTAGTGGGGTGGGGAAGATCTGGGGGAGTGGAGGTGGGTCTGCTCTGTCCTAGGTATGGGAGGGATCAGAATGGAGGTGTGCAGAGGGTCTGACATCCATCTCTTGTCTCCCCGCCGCCAGGAATCACTTGAAGAGAAGCGGAAGAAGCAGAAGGAGGAGCGCTTGGAGCAGCTTTTCTTCCTCAATGAGCAGCACTGCAACCTGGCCCCTATCTATGGCACCGAGGTGCTGCGACTTTGCACACTCTTCCCCCCAGCAGCCCCTCCCGAGGGCCTTCGGGATGAAGAGGAGATGCTAACACCGACACAGGAGCCAGCTGGTGGGAGAGGGGCCGGCTACACCCACTGCTATGCAGCCCAGGTCCAGCGGGACCCCCAGCAGCTCCAGGCTTACTGGCAGCGGACTGAAGCACTAGCACATGCCATCCTGACACCCCAGCAGCGCATCAAGCAGCTGGCAAACATCATTGAGAGGTAACAGCTCCCCTGTGCAATAGGCGACATTACTAAAGAGGGCTGCAGGCAGCAAGGTTTGGGGTGTACTTAAAAACATAACTAGTGCCATACTGAGTCAAACCAGTGGTCCATCAAGCCCAGCATCCTGTCCTTGGACAGTGGCCAGTCTCGATCACATGGGAGAAGAACCAACAGTCACAATGGGCAATCCATTCTCCATTGTTCACTCCCAGCTCCCAAAAGTAAGAAGTTCATCCCATAAGCTACTTGGTTAATAGCCATTCATGGACCTACTTCAAACCCAGATATACTGCTGGCTCTGACGACGTCCTCTGGCAACAAATTCCATAGGTTAATTATGCATTGAGTGAAAAAGTACTTCCTTTTGTTTGTTTTAAATCTGCCGGCAGCTAGTTTCATGGAGTGTCCCCTAGTTCTAGTACTATTTGTGAGGGTAAATAACCGTTCCCTATCTACTCGTTCCACACCACTCAAGATTTTATAAACCTCTGTCATGTCCCCTCTGTCTTCTCTAAACTGAAGAGACCCAGCTTGTCAAGCCTCTCTTTGTACAGAAGCCGTTCCATACTCGTTATCATTCTCGTTGCCCTTCTCTGTACCTTTTCTAGTTCAGCTATGTCTTTTTTGAGATGGGGCGACCAGAACTGCAATATTCCAGGTGCAGTTGCACCATTGATTTGTATAGAGGCATTATGACATCCTCAGTTTTATTCTCTATCCCTTTGCAAATAACTTCTAACATTCTGTTCGCTTTTTTGACTGCTGCTGCAGGATTTCAGTGTATTGTCCACAATCACTCCCAGATCTTTTTCCTGAGTGGTAACTCCTAGCTTAGTACCCAGCATTGTGTACTCATAGTTTGGGTTGTTATTCCCAATGTGCATTGCTTTGCACTTGTCCACATTAAATCTCATCTGTCATTTAGATGCCCATGCGGCACCCAGTAGATCCTGTTGCAGTTCCTCATAGTCTGCTCATGTTTTAACTACCTTGAATAACTTGGTGTCAACTGCAGATTTGATCACCTCACTCTTAATGCCCTTTTCCAAATGATTAATGAATCCATTAAACAGCACCGGTCCCAATCTCTCCATTGTGAAAACTGACCATTCAGTCCTACTCTTTGCTTTCTATATTTTAACCAGTTACTGATCCATAGTAAGACACTACCTCCTATCCCATGACTTTTTTATTTTCTCAAGAGCCTTTTATGTGGGACCTTATCAAATGTTTTCTGGAAATCAGGTACACTATACCTACCGGGTCTCCCTTGTCCACATGCTTAGTGAGATTAATGAGACAGGTTAGTGAGGCATGACTTACCTTTGCTAAATCTATGTTGACTCTTCCCCATTAAGCCATGTTTGTCAACATGCCCTGTAATTCTGTTTTTTCCACCATTTTGCCCGGCACAGATGTCAAGCTTACTGGTCTGTAGTTTCCAGGATCGCCTCTGGATCCCTTTTTAAATATCAGGGTTACATTTGCCACCCTCCAGTCCTCGGGTACAGTGGCAGATTTTAGCGATAGGTCACAAATTAGTAACAGTAAGTCTGTGATTTCATATTTGAGTTCCTTCAGAACTCTGGGGTGAATATTTATTTATTATACAGTTTTATACCCTGCCTCTTCTGCAAAGCAGCTCGGGGTGGCTTACAATATAAAACATAGAAAATACAAATATAAAACCACTTTAGGGGGAAGCAATGAAAATATAAACATAAAACAACCCCACCCCCCCACTCTCAAACCCTCCTCCGTCTCCTCCACCAAATTCCTGGTGGAACAGCCAGGTTTTACAAGCCCAACGAAAAAGTCAGCAGGTCCGGGGCCAGGTGAGCCGCCTCCGGGAGGGAATTCCACAGCCAAGCTGCAGCCACTGAAAACGCCCTCTCCATAGTGCCCCCCCTCCCCCCGATTTACTTGGCGGACCTCCAAGAAGGCGCCCCCAGCAAACCACAGGGGCCGATTAAGGACCCAGGGAGTGAGGTGGTCCCGCAGATAGGTTGAGCCAAGACCGTGTAGGCCAACACCTTGAATCGGGCCTGAAAGAAAATAGGCAGCCAGTGCAGAGAATGAAGCACTGGTGTAATGCGCTCCCGGTGACCCAACCCCGTAAGGAGCTGGGCTGCCGCATTCTGCACCAGCTGCAAGCTCCGGACCATCACCAAGGAATAGCCCCACGTAAAGTGCGTTGCGGTCGTCCAGTGTTGAGGTAAAAGCATGAATGATGGTGGCCAGGTCGGAGTCTGAGACGTAAGGCCGAAGCTGCCAAACCAGATGTAACTGGCGGAAAGCCCCCTTCGTCACCGTCCACCTGGATATCCAAGCGGAGCCGGGAATCCAGGAGCACCCCTAGACTCCGTGTCTGAGAGACCAGCGGGGGAAGTCACACCCGCCGCTCTCCCCACCAGCATTACCTCCCTCTTGTCAGGATTCAGCTTCAGTCAGCTCTGCCTCATCCAGTCTCCCCACAGCCGTCAAACATTGGGAAAGCACAGAGACGGCCAGGCATGAGTCCGATGAAAATGAGATATGGCTGAGTGTCATCGGCCTATTGATGACAGCTCACTCTGAACCGCCTCACGACCTCGCCTAAGGGCTGCATGTATACGTTGAACAGGGACAGAATAGAACCTTGTGGGACACCACACGAAAGGTCATGGTGGGGGGAAGATGACTTATCTTCCAGCACCACCCGTGAATGGATACCATCTGGTCCTGGTGATTTGTTAGTATTTAGTTTGTCACAAATCACCAGGACCAGATGGTATTCACTCCAGAGCTGGGGCTAGAACCCAGGAAACCTTCCTCTCATTCTTCCTCTTCTAACCATCTAGCCCCCACTCCCCTTCTGTAGAACCCAGGCTTCCTTGAACCCAAGAGACCTGGCTCCCAGCCTTCCCTGCTCTAACCCACTAGCTCCCCACTCCCCTCCCAGAGAACCCAGGAGTCCTGGCTTCTCCCTTGCCATGCTAAGCCTTTCCCCCACTGTCTCTACAGGTTCATCTTCGTTATGCCTCCCGTGGAGGCCCCAGCCATTACCATCCACACCTCTCACCCACCCCCATCACTCCTGCTCCAGCAGGCTGTCTTCAAAGAGACCCTTCGCCAGGAGCTGTCACCCCGCGCTAGCTGCCTGCACCACGTTGTCTGCAACATGAGGACTCAGTTCCCGGACTTGCGCCTCATCCAGTATGACTGTGGTACGTGGGGAGGGGGGGCTTGGCTATGCAGCCTGACATGATCTCTTCTCTGCTACCCTCAGTCACTGCTTCCTCTCTCCTGCAGGGAAGCTCCAAACTCTTGATGTTCTGCTACGGCAGCTAAAAGCTGAGTCTCACAGGGTGCTCATCTTCACCCAGATGACCCGCATGCTTGATGTCTTGGAGCAGTTCCTCAACTACCACGGGCACATCTACCTGCGGCTGGATGGCAGCACCAGGGTGGAGCAGAGACAGGTATAGCCAGCCCCTCCTAGAAAACATGGGTGTCCTGGCTTCCCCCCCTCCCCCATGGAGAGCCCAAAAAGAATCTGGGATCCCAGACCCAACATATTAGACCATCCCTTTCCTTCCAGGGAACCCAGACGTTTTGGCTCCCAGTCCGTGTTCTAATCTACTTCCCCTAGGGAATCCAGGAATCCTGATTCCCAGGCCTGGACTCTCTGCTCCTCCCCACTCCCCGACTGATCTCTCATTCACCCTGGCAGGCGTTGATGGAGCGTTTCAATGCAGACAAGCGCATCTTCTGCTTCATCTTGTCAACACGTAGTGGAGGAGTGGGGGTGAACCTGACCGGTGCCGACACAGTGGTGTTCTACGACAGTGATTGGAACCCCACAATGGATGCTCAGGCCCAAGATCGGTGTCACCGTATTGGCCAGACACGCGATGTCCACATCTACAGGTGAGCTGGGACCTCGGGATGCCCAGGTGGGGGGATGAGGAGCCTGGCCAGCATAAGGTGGTGGTGTGTGAGCCTCCCTCTCTACCTCTCCTTCCACAGGCTGATCAGCGAGAGGACTGTGGAGGAGAACATTCTCAAAAAGGCCAATCAGAAGAGGATGTTGGGAGACATGGCCATTGAGGGAGGAAACTTCACCACTGCCTATTTCAAACAGGTAGCAGCCCCCAGCGCTCTTAACTTTGTTTCTCCTCCTGAGTTTGTTCCCAGTGTCCTAGACTACAGTTCCCAACGTGCTTTTGTCCCCTGACAAACTGCCATTCCCTAAAGGGATCTGTTCTTTTCCCATCTTCACCTTCAGACTCAGAACAGGCTCAGCAGTGAACAGCGGTCTGGATGCTGAAATCTGTCTTCCATACTAGAATTGGCATAGAACCCAGGACTCCTGGCTTCCAGCCCCTCTGCTGTAACAACCCACCCTCGCAGAGAACCCAGGGGGGGAGGTTCCTGTCTCCCAACCCCTCCTTTCCCACAGAGCTCAGTAGCCCTAGCTAAGCCAAGTCTCTGAGGTCCTGCTGCCTTTAATTCCATAGCCCCAGATGCATTGATCTGTTTCCAATCCGTGTCTGGTCCGGTGAACCTTGTACTAACTTCTGTGTGTGCCCCTCCCTTAGCAAACCATCCGGGAGCTATTTGAAATGCCACTCGATGAGCCCACTAAGAAGGAGGGGGAGGCAGTGGCCACATTGCAGGAGGAAGAGGAGGATCCAGTTGGCACAAAGCAGACCCAGATCTTGGAGCAGGTAAGCCCCTCTGCTAGGCCATAGGGAAAGGGGATTTGTGTGTGTAGAAAGGGTCTCTCTCTTCCATTCTCATCCCCATTGTGATGTCCTCGCAGGCACTGTGCAAAGCTGAGGATCCCGAGGACATTCGGGCAGCCACCCAGGCAAAAGCGGAGCAGGTGGCGGAGCTGGCTGAATTCAATGAGAACATCCCACTGGACGCAGAGGACAGGCCTAGCAAGGAAGAGGAGGAGGAGATGTCCAAGGCGGAGCAAGAAATCGCCTCTCTGGTGGAGCAGGTGTGGTGCAGGACAGGCATGGCTAGCTGACAAGCCAGCTAGGGAGGGAAAGCCAGCTAGGGAGGGAAATTATACACATCTAGATGTGTATAAGAGACGACTCCCTGCTCTAACCCACTACCCCCCACTTCCCTATTGAAGAACCCAGGAGTCTGGGCTCCCAGCCCCCCTGCTCTAATGCACTAGCCCCTACCTCTCTTCCAGAGAGCCTCCAAGTCCTGGCTCTCAACACCCCAACTCGCCTCACAGAGAACCCTGGAGAATTGGTGTCTAGTTTTCTCCATTCACAGAGAACCCAGGAGTCCGGGCTCCCAACAACTGTCATTCACCTCCTTTTCTTTATCTCAGCTCACGCCAATTGAACGCTACGCCATGAACTTCCTGGAGGCCTCGCTGGAGGATATCAGCCGCGAGGAGCTTAAGCAGGCAGAGGTGAGAATCTGTTTGCAATGTGTCTGGAAGGGCAGGGAGCGTAGCACATGGCAGCACCTGCCAGTCTTGGGCATGTCAGCCCCTGTCTGATGCAGCCCCAGCGGTGCAGCCCATAGTAAATGTCTCCCAGGCTGTTGTGTGTCCCCTTTCTCTGGGCTCACAACCTTTCATGGAGATGACACTGACCCCTCCTGGGGGTGAGAAGGAAGAGGTTCAATGGTGAAGCATGGACCAAGAGCTCTCTGGCACAGACATCTTGATCCGCCTCAGGGCTTTCCCTAAGCTCCCAGGAGCATTAGGGAATAGCAGAGAATGTGCTAGATGTATATGCACTCAGTGCAGCGGAGGTGCTTGCTAATCCTGCTGCCCTAGATCAGATCCATGGGCCCAACTAGCCCAGTGTTCTCCATTCCTGTCCCTGCTCCCCTGACAGCCTCATTTATTCATCTAGCTTGATATGCCCTCTCCTCCCTTCCCTGCATCTCAGATCAGCCTGATATTACCCCCACAATCAGACCCATGGGCTCCTATCCCTAGTGAGGCGCTCGTGGACATCCGGGGCATGCCCCGAGCATGTAATCTGTTTCTCTCTCTCGTCTCTAGGAGCAGGTGGAGGCTGCCCGCAAAGACATCGACCAAGCCAAGGATGAGGTGGTCTTCAAGCTGCCCGAGGATGATGATGAGAGCCGGCTGAGCGAGGAAGGCTACAGCAAGAAAAGCAAGAAGGCCAAGGCCGCCAACCGTACGGCCCCAGAGAGAACCGGCACCCGGATGAGCGAGCGCCTCCGTTGCACTCGCCTCTCTCTGCGTGATGCTGATGGTGTGGAAGCAGACACGCCCCAAGCCAGACCCCCCAACCTGCGACACCTGCGCACGCAGCCCTGTAGGCAGGAGCCAGAGGACACTGATGAGGAAAGCCTGCCACAGGTGGCCCAGCACACCCGGGGCGCTGCTGGGCGCAGAGAGCTGGGCCGGGAGGAGACGCCAGCCCACACCCGCAGGACAACCGCTCGCAAGGAGGAGCCAGGGACCAAGGCCCTGGGAACTGGGGAGAGGGGGCTGAGAACTGCCCCCACTGGGGACCGTGCACTCCGAGTCACCCCACACAGAACCGAAACCTTGCCCACCATGGACAGGGCGCTGCGGGCTGCCCTGCAGAGAACCGATGTCTTGCCTCTCGCTGGGGATAAGGGACCATGGCCCTCCCTACAGTTAAATCTGACACAGACTGAGGCGCTGAGCCCCCAGGCAAACATGCACGGGCTTGCTGGAGAGACGGCAGCTGAGGAAGAGACAAAAGCGGTGGTTGAACCCAGCCTTCCATCCGTTGAGGACAGGTCACCACCCAACAAAGAGAGACAAGAGGGCCTAGCTTCTGAGGAGCAGGTCCTGGACTTGGAGATGCCAGCCATTGTGGAGAAGGTCCCACTAGTGGCCCCACCAAGCCCAGAGATTGCAGCTGCTGAGGAAAAGGCACCAAGTCCAGAGGTACCAGCAACCAATAGTGAGGAGCTGCCTCCTCCCATCATGGAGACTCCAAAGGAGATCTTGGAGCAGAGGCCACCCAAGCCAGAGACGTGCGTGGAGGATGTGGCAGAGGGACAGGAGCCTCTAAATGAGGCACCCAGCAGGGCACCCAGTTCATCAGAGATGCCTCCCAATGGAGCTGAGAGCGCGATGGAAGCAACCCCCTCACAGAATCTCGAGGAAAGTGTCCATGATGCCACAGACGGAGAAGCACCTAAGCTGGGTGAGGAGATCCCACAGGTGGAGATGCTTCCAGCTTCCAACTCCCTGCCCCGAACAGAGATCCCTCCGCCCCCCGGTGCAGAGATTAATGGGGTAGAGCAGACACCTGCCACGGTAGTGGTCCTTCCCTGCACCAATTCAGCTGTCAAGCTACATGTTGAAGAGCCACCTGCGCCAGAGCTGCCAGCCGAGAAGCTGAGCAGAGAGAGAGAAGCAGACGGGGCTCAGCCAGAAGGGAGCCTGTCTCCAGTCAAGACACCACGTCGCCGAACTAGTGCTGATGTGGAGATCCGCCAGAGCTATCAGGACCCTGATGGTCCTACTGCCAAGGTGTTGCGCAAGCTGCCAGGCCGGCTGGTCACGGTGGTGGAGGAGAAGGAACTGATCCGGCGTCGGCGTAATCGATCCCGCAAGCCAGAGGTTGCTGGCAGCAGCGTAGTGAGCCCCAGTGACAGTTCAGCCCAGAGTGTCTCAGAGCCAGAAATCTCCCCATCTGGGAAAGAACTTCCAGCACTGCGGGACCTGCCAGCCCGGCGCCGCATTGAGCTGGAAAGCCGGGCCAAGGAGAGAGAGGAGAGCTTGGGGACAGAACCACCCACCAACCCACCCCCTGAGCCCATCAAGCGGAAGAGGGGCCGACCCCCCAAGAATAAATCTCCGGAGCAGCAGAACCAGGCACAGTCCCCACCACCTGCCAAACTCCCAAGGAAAAAAGCAGAAGGCACATCCCCAAAAAGCAAGA
This sequence comes from Sphenodon punctatus, assembly GCA_003113815.1. NCBI lineage: Eukaryota > Metazoa > Chordata > Lepidosauria > Sphenodontia > Sphenodontidae > Sphenodon > Sphenodon punctatus. The sequence continues at coordinate 1,584,212 of QEPC01000157.1, read as the reverse complement.
CAGAGAGTAGCGAGAATGAGTCTCCCCTGGAGAAGCGAAGGCGTGGGCGGCCCCCCAAAGTACGAGAGCCCCCCAAACCAGCAATAGCCTCAGAAACCCCTCCTAAAACACAGGAATTACTAATCATGACTCGCAAACCGTCTCCCATTACAGAGTCTCCCCCTAAGCCACAAGAGCCAGCTGCCCCACCCCCCAGACCTGCTGCATCCTCAGAGATGCCCCCTAAAGCCCAAGCCTGTTCACCTTTACCCATCAAAGCCATCTCAGCCCCCGAGATACTCCCAAATAGACAGGATGCAGTGCCCCCCTCCCCAGTGGACTTGCTCCCGAAGGGGCAGGTGACTCCTGCCCTGCCACCACCAGCTGCAGAATCGCCACCCAAACGGAAGCGTGGTCGTCCGCCCAAGAACCCCCCTTCACCTCGAGTCGAGCTGTTGCCGCGCCCTGGCTCAGCCTCTGACCGCGAGACCTCAGCCGAAAAGCAGCCCACACCACCTGCTCGTAAGAGGAGGAGGAGAAGAAAGGAAGAGTTGGGAGTGCCAGCTCCAGCAGCCAATGAGAGCTCATCGGAGGGAGAAGATGCCCGCCGCCTCACCAGGCTTGCTCGGCTGAAGCAGGGAGAGGAGAAGCCAGAATCGAGCAGTGAGGGTTCGGCGCAGCCTGTGCGCCAGGCAGTTCCCGATGGTGCTTCATCGGCAGAGAGCAGCACTTCGGAACAGCCCCCCAGTGATGCACCCGCTCGCTCCACCCGTCTCCGACCAGGCTGCTTGGTGCCACCCCTGGAGCGGGAGACCCAGCGGCGCAAGCGGCGCTGCTCCTCAGAGGGCAAAGCACCCACCCCACACCCTGGCTCGGAGGAGGAGGGTGAGGAGTCAGAGTCCTCAGCAGGGGGGTCCTCCGAGTCGGGTAGTGAGCAGAGACCCAAACACCAACGCCAGCATTCCTTGGGCCGGGCCAGCAGAGGCAGGCGACGCCACAAGGGCGGCTTGGCAGACCGTGTGCTCCGCAGGACCGTGCCCCCAGCTGCCAACACCCGCTCAGCTGCTTCGCCCAGCCCTGCCAGGAAAGCAGGTTCCACCATGCTGGGGGGAGCCCCGTCGGCCTCAGCGCTCCCAGCTGCTCCGGTTACCTCTTCACTAAGTAACAGAGGCCGAAAGCCCAAGACGTGACCACAACCAGAAGAGCACTGGAGTAACTTCACTGCAGGATCGATTGGCACCTGTAACCCCTTTCTCCCCTTGAAACACACATCCCCTCATCCCCCCCCCTAGGGGAAGCAGTGGTGCGGCTCCCTTCCCCATCTCCGCCGTAACTGTTAAACCACTACTTGAAAAAGAGGAGACAGCCACCCAGACACACTGCTCCTTGCTTACTCCCTGCCATGTGATACTGGGCTATGACGATCCATGGCACTTGACAAATTGTCCTTCTCCGCAGGCTTGAGGGGAGCGAGGCTCTGGCCCCACAGCAGTGTTTTCCACGCTCCGTCTCTGTGCCGTAACTGGAGAGCTAGGCCAAAGCCCCTTCCCCAGGCACTCTCATGTCCTTTTTTAATTTCCAGTTTTGGGGAGAGAGCCTCACTGCTCTCCCAAAATGAGGGAGGCCTTGTCAGTTTATAAGGAATTAGCTCTTACTTTTTAAATGGGTTTTGGGTTGGTTTTTAAATGGCCGTGACCAAATTTTTGGGTCTCTTTTTCTGGGTTTCTCTTTGGATCGTCTCTCTTCTCTAAACACCCTTTTCTCATGGCGTTTTCAACCTCAGGGGTGAAGGGGAATCAACCTTAAACATGGCTGCGAGGCCAGACTGGAAAAGGTGTGTCCCCTCACTCCAGCGCACACCCAAGAAACTCCTCTTTTTAATTATGTACATTTTCGGACTCGCTCCCAGGACTCAGAATCTGGTTTGGTTGAACTCTTTCCCCCATGTGTACATCTCTCATTGTAAAATAGGTTCTTTTGAACATAATCTATGCAAAGATTATTTTGTATAGGGGAGCGAAGCGTTTCCCCCCCCCCCCTCCCATCCCCCCACCATTCTCCACTGTTGGGATGGCAGTTCTCTGGTTTGGGGGGAGAGAGGCAGGATGGGAGAAGAGAGACGGGTGGGGGCTTATTGGGGGAGGGGAGGGAAGATGTTCCCATGGAGCTTTTTTTCCTACCGAAGCATGTTGAGAACTTGTACAGAAGGTCTGATGTAATCTTTCTTCAGAATAATGCTATGAATAAAGTGTTTAAAAAAAAAAAAAAAGGAAAACAGACAGCACACCATATGGGTCTTCTGTGTCCCTCTTCTTTCATTCTCGTTTGTTCCATCCTGTTCAAGAAGAGAAGGGAAGATCATGTCCTTTTACCAGTGACTGTTCCTGGGTCTCTGCCCTGAGGGTCTTAGAAGTTAGGAGTACAGGAAAAGGGGTTACATTCATGAAGTTGGGAATGGAATGATATCCTCTGGATTAAAGGGCGAGTCATTCCTGAATGAATGAGGATTCCAGAAGTGATCTGGGCATCTTGAGCTTGATCCCCAGATGTGCAGCAGAGAGGGGGGCAATGATGGTGGAGATGAGAGGGTATTAGGCGAAAAGAGGAGGGAGACGGGAAAAGGATAGAAAATGGTGTACGGGTAAGAAGCTAGGGTAAGGTAGCTATTTGTCAATCTTGTCCTTGCAGGAGAAGGCAGGATCCTATGCAGAGGGATGAAGAGAGCAGTTGGAGACCAGTACTGACAGTGGAGAAGAGACTCGGGGAGTGATATTCGACTAGGTTGGGAAAGTAGTGTTGGTTACCAGGGGAGATGGCAAAATCGGGGCAGAGCATTAATTTGTAATGGCTGTAGTCAGCAAGTTTGTAGGATATTTCTCTAGAAACTATCCACCCATAGAAAATGTGACTTGACTAAGCTGTCCAGAAGTGCGGAAGAAATCCTCGAACCGTGGGCTAAATCTAGCCTATGGTGACTTTTATTTGACCCTTTTCCAGTGCTTGGATCTGATCCCTAGAGCTGGAGAATTTGCTGTATCACATTCTCTTCCATCCTTCTGCATATTAAGAGAAGGGGAAATTATGTCTTCCTTCAGCCAGCGTCTGATCCTGTGCTCCCATGGCTAGCCCAAGCTGTAAGGAAGCTTTCTAGAAGTAGCAAAGAAAGGTTTCTTCACTTCTGGAGAAGACCATGTTGGGACTATGGTCTTACTAAAAGGAATAGTAGATCCAGAAATAGCTATTAGAAAAGATGCAACCTCAGGCTCATTTGAACTTTAGGGCAAGGGAAGAGTAAGACCATCCTGTCCAAGGGTAGTGAACCTTGTGTTTTCTCTGTGTGCAATGTTGGCAATTTTAAAATGACTTACAAGGTTGCACTAAATACACAAAAATATTAACCTGCATCATCCAAAATTCTCCTGTTTCACATTTGTCCCAAGGTATTTCAGTGCCAAAATAGAAGCATAATCTAAGACAGCAAATCTGAATGGCAGAGATGTGGGGAAGGCAGAGACCGAATTCATGGCTGGATGCTACTTGGGAAAGGAAGGGACCCTGGCCCACTAATCCAGCCCATACTCTTCTCTCCGCATGCTTCTCCAGCATTTGAGGGCAGGAAATTACCTTTCCAGAACAGTATGGACCAGATTTGGCCAGCGCGTTGACGACAACTCATCCCTGGAATGTGTGTATGATCTCTGCCAATCCAGTGGCAGTTTAGGGCTGATGGTTTATTAGTTCTCTTACGGTCTTTTCCCAGCACAGGTGCCGATCATCACCCAATTAGACTGCTGGTAGCTGCTGTGTCCAAGCGCAGACTCCTCTTGGGCGCGTCTCCCAAGGTGATGGGAGACAAACCCTCTAATCCTAATAGTCTTTTCAGGGTCTTCTCCCAGGGTCCAGCGCTGAAGAGGTCTGTAGCCCATTGTAATCCAGCACATGATTCTTCTCTACAGACCATCCCTTGGAAACCAGTTCTCATCTAGCCCAGCACCATTTAGTGCCCTAAAGCAGGCCTTTTTCCTGCCTCTTAACCTCCTTCCCCCAGCTCTGCTCCCATGGTCCTTAGGTCTGTTACGGAAAACCCCGGTTTTGGGCTAGCCTTACTGGGAACTGATTTCTAAGTGGGGACCGGTGCATCTTTAGCCAAAAGTCCCACTTGATCCTCCTGCAAAATATGGCTGGCATGAGCCAGCTTTTGGGCTGGGAGCCAAGTGCTGAGGTGGAGGAAGCTCTCCTTTGGGTGGGCAGCTTAATTAAGAGTTTCCTCGTGAGGATTCACATTAAAGATAACATGCTGCTAATGGCCATGACCCAGTCTAGAGGGATTTGGGGGTGGGGGGGGTAGGCTAAGTATTTTGGCCTGGCTTTCCCCCAGTGGCTCCTGTGCCAGGAAGTACTGTCCTCAGCATAATGCAGAGGTGTAAGGTGGATTGGGACCCACCCCTATGCCAGCTCACTAGATTAATGGAGTCCAGGCCAACTACAGATGTGCCATTGGCGGTCCTATATAGCCATTCCACATGTGACCAATCCAATCCCAGGGTTCCATCTCCAATGGTGGCCAACACTGAATGTTTCAGGAGAAGCTGGCAGACAATTCCAGAGTGTGAGGCCTGTAACGACTGCTTCCAATCTTATTCCAGGTATACTATTGGCCTCCCCAGCGTTGAACGAGTTCTGCAGCTTAGCAGTACTAGAGTCACACCCCCTAACCTGGCTGTGCCGTGGGGAGGGATTTTGCAAACATGCACACCCTCCCAACTCGGCAAGCTAGCTCGCAAACACCCTTGGTTCAGGAATGCGTGCAGACTGGTTCCTATCATATTGGTGTTGCTGGGAACTTGTCCTGATGAATCATTCCCAGCTCTTGCCTTATATGGATTTGCCTGTTTCATTTCCAAATGGGCATGGTTTTAAAACGCTTGCCTTCAAGCTAAGCTCTGTTTCTACTTTCCATCCTGCTCTTTGCCCCATGGACTGGGGGAGAAGAGGCGAGCACTGGCTACTTCAGACAAAGATGCCAGATGTGCATTTTGAAAAGGTGTCAAAATGGTACGGGCAGTTCTCAATTCTGGCCCTTTCTCCACAAATGTGCACGACTATGACAAGTTGTGAAGGATTCCAGGGTCCAGGCGATGGCTGTTCAAATCTTGATCCCACTGATTTTGCATCTCGTACCTCCCCACTTTCCTTCCAACCAACTTCTGCTCTGCACTGTGAGGAATTAGGGGGCCGCTCCATTTTCACAGAGACAGGGGAACACAAAGCTGCAGAGAAACCGAACCCACTGCTGCCCCAAAGCTAGCTCGCCAGCCCCCAAGTCAGCTGGCGCCCCCGCTGCTAACGCTGCTACAGTGTCTAGCGTCTCAGCCCCATTGCTAACGTTGGTGCAGTTTCACTGTTAACGTTGCCGTGTTCTGGACACTAAGTACAGAGAACTAGGTACTGATTATAGACAGGAGCGAGTCAGCTGTAGCCCAACCCAGCACTTCTGTGGAAGTAGAATAGGGTCTAGTGGGTTTGTGCGGGGAGAAGAGAGAGGCAGAACTCCGGGGTTTTGGGGGGGAGCTAGTGGGTTAGGATGCAGCTTAAACTCTCGTATCCGTCCAGGATAGAGGCCACTCATAGTGCCTCGGGTACCGAGTATGAAATCCCTTTGTCGGAGGAGGAAACTAAACTATAGGCGAGGGAAGGAACTTGTGAATGTGTCAAGGGAAGGAACACAGAATTCCTAGCTCCCTTCCTAGAGAACCCAGGAGTCCTGGCACACAGCTCCCCCATCCTCACTCTGCCCCCCGCCTGCCTCTCAGCGAACCCATCCACCCCGGGTCCTCCTCCTCCCTCTGAAATCCCCATCATACATTCCTGGGACCGGCACGGCAGGTGTGCCGCCTGGGACAACGTGGGGGCGGATTCTGCATTCCAGTGATCTCAGCCCGAGACTGGGGCACAGACAAAGGAGCTGAGAGCAGGCAGCTGGCTGTACAAGCTGCTGCGGAGGGGCACCGAGTGAGCGAGATCACAGAGGTAAGGATTCTCTATTTCTCTTGGGGAAGCGCCCAGTGTCTGTGAGAGCACTGCTGTGGGGAAGTTCGCAGCCTCTATTTCCCTAAGGGCACGGATGTGGGGAAACTTGCAGTTCCCATTTTCTCCTCCAAAAAGGGGCTCAACTCTCCACTGGAAGGAATGGGACCCTACAGCAATGAGGAGACAGAGTGAGGCCCCATCTAATTTCCAAGTCTTTTCCACAGGGCTGTGCCCAGCCCCGACTAGAGCATAGAACCGTGCCCTACAAACTGTTTCCCAGACCAGGATTTCAGAGTGTCTCCCCGCAGTTTTTCTGAAGTTTCATCTCTGACAGGGGGATGGCACTGGATGCTGCCACAGGGCAGTTCAGGGGTGATCCATTCCTGGGGTTTGGGAACATCCTTAGTGTGTGGATGTCTCTCACAACCATCCATGGATTCCTGCTCTCAATGAATTTTTATTTTTTTTCACCCTGTGTACACCATTGGCTTCCACAGCATACCATGACAGTGAGTGCCAGAGATTAATGCTTTAAATAATAATAATAATAATAATACATTTAAAATTCCTTTTGCCTGCTAAGTCCATAGGATTGCCCCCTAACTCTAAGGGTAAGTCCAATCACTCTGTTCTCTTTCTCTACATCATCCTTTATTTTCTCTCTTCCCCCATCAGGGGCATCTCTCTTCTGACCCTCTCTTTGTACAAAAGCTATTCCTGATCCTAGATCATCTTTACTAACCTTCTCTTACCCTTTCCTAGTTCTGCTTTCTCTCTTTTTGGGGTGGGGCACTCCTATCCAAGGTGGGGTACCCAATGCTAGAGTTTCCTGATCATCTTTCTTACGGCAAGTACTTTGGCACTGGGGAAGAATTTTTGATCCCCCACTCTCCTTAGCTCCCTTGCTCTGGTTTCAGTAGGTGATTATTTGAAAAGAGCAAAGAGACGGAGTTTGTTGCCTAGGGAAATTAAAGCATTTCAAAAAACAATCAAAAATTCTTATCAGGGTGACTCAGAAACTGGTGTTTGCTTTGGAGCATGTTAACTCACTTGTTAACATACTGCCTACCTTTTTAAAATGCTCTGAAAGAAAGGCACCAATCCGGGACTGGTTGGCTTAGGGGGGTGTCAGGGAATAGAATCTGGGGGCTTTTCTCTTCAGGATACCGTCAAAGCAAGTGAAGGAATTTCCTGGGTTCAGGCCAGGGAATTTCCTTTTGGTTGTAACATGAGCAGGATCCAAAAGGAGAACCAGAAGGGGTAGAGGCTAGTGGGTTAGAGCAGGAGAGCTGAGATCAAGGGCTCTGGGTTCTCCCCACACTTTCTAGGAGGATAGGTGCTAGTGGGTTAGAGGGGGCGGGGCTGGAAACAAAGACTTCTGGGTTTTCTGGGAGGGGAATGTAAAATAGAGGGTTAAAGCAGAGAGACTGGGACCCAGGAGTCCTAGGTTCTCAGGGGGGGAGGGGGGCTAGTGAGTTAGAGCAGGGGGCTGGGAACCAGGTCTCCTGGGCTCTCTCAGAGGGGAGTGGGGCTAGTAGGTTAGAGCGGGCTGGAAGTCTGGGTTCTTGTCCTAATGTTGAACTAAACTTCCTTTTCATCAGAGATAAAGGTTGCTTACAAGTTCACAAAGAGAGAAAATTAACATAATCAAAATATACTTTGAAGCTAGAAACAGCTACCTTGAATACCTGAAACACCCAGCCCCTTGAGTCCATTCTCCTTGCAAGTAACCTTTCAGCTTTACACTAACTAGGGCTTTTCACAAAGGAGTGAAGTCTCAACTAAGAATGGAAAAAGATTTAACTTGAGTGTTTCAATCTCAATGGGCTGTTAAATCTTGGTGGCAATTAAGCCACATGCCAGTGCAAGTTGCTCCTGTTAGCTTCATCCCAGCACCTAGGGTGGGTTCACAGGTTTAAATAGTGTTAAAATTAGCTTCAGTTAACCCATTTAGCTGAGCAACTCCCAACACTTTTGCCTGTGTTCCCATCCAGAAACTTAAATATAATCCTGTCACTGCAGGGACCCCTGGCCTAGTTTCACTCAAAGAGATGGCAATCAAAATAGGTTTAAATGCATCGCACTGGGTTTAAGAACATAAGAAGTGTAATGTCAGACTGGGTCAGATTAATGTCTATTCAGCCTGGTATCCTGTCTCTGACAATGAAAGTTTCAGAGAAGAGCCCAATAGTGCGTCTCTATAACAGTGATCCGTATACCCTGCTATTCACTTCTAACCCCCAACAGTCAGAAGTATCATCCCCCAACAAACTTGACCAATGACCATTTATGGACCTATCCTCTGACAACTTATCAATCCTGTTTTGAACCAAAACATGCAACTGGCCTGAACATCCTCTGTCATGGAGTTCCACAGGTTATATTGAGTGGAAAAGTACTTTGCTTTCCTTTCCCAAAGACACCTACTTTAGGGGCTTGGTTTAGATGCTTCCCTTTTGTGTCCTGCTAGAAATGGGTTGAAAAAGTCAGTTTTAAAAAGGAGCTGGAAACAAGTAATTTCATGGCAAGATTATCCCAAAATGCAGCTTTTTTCCCTACTGAGTGAGTACAACATGGAAAACATATGGGGCGTATTGCATTCAGTTCAGATCTCTGCCATGCCAACCTTGTTCTCTAAGGTTGGAAAGGCCAATAAAGACCCATGGCTAGCTAGTTGTATGTCTGACCTAGGGAACACCCTAATGCTGCTACATGAATACTGTCTGCAGTTCTGGACAGCAAACCTGGAAAAAGTGCAGAGAACAGCAACAAGCACCCTTGACCCATCTGATCCCTCTAGTTACCGGCCAGTCTCCCTCCTTCCCTTTGCCTCAAAGCTTCTGGAACGTGTCGTCTACTCCCGCTGCCTGGACCTCCTCTCTGCCAACTCCTCCCTGGACCCTCTCCAATCCGGCTTCCACCCCCTCCACTCTACTGAAACTGCCCTGGCCAAGATCACCAATGATCTACTTGTCGCTAAATCTAAG